>WBNO01024546.1:14478-187431 GCA_013400575.1 Peucedramus taeniatus
TTTCATTATACATTTAGGGGCAGAGATGGGTGAGAAAGGTAATCAGTTGCCCAGCTGTGCCTCCCCTCTCTGGATTGTAACTAAAAGAGGTGTTACTCAGGCAAATACCTCATAATCCTTAGATCAAATTTGCTGCCTCTCCAGCTGCTGGGTTTTGTTTGTTTTGGTGTTTTGTGTGAGGGGTTTTGTTGGCTTTTTCTTTGTTTGATTTTTTTATTTGTTCTTTAAGTGGGTTATCCCATCAACTGCTTTAGTCTGAACCTTTTGCAAGTAGATCCCAAAGGCATAGCTTTTGAGATAGCTGGAGCACATTCTGTCACAACTTTCATTATCAAGTTATTTTCCCCATCTTTGAAGGGGTTTTGGCCATACTTTTGAGAACTGATTTACTTTGTGGATCCTTTGTGCAATGATTTGGATGGGGAAAATCAGCATCTCCCTGTCTGTGGTTCATACCCTTGGCTGGAAATGCTGTTATCTGATACAACATTTTGCTTCTAATATGAACAAAAAAAGGGGAGGATCTCTATAGAATACTTTGTATTTTCCTTCATGTCAGGCAGATTTCCCTAAAAGCCTCTGGAAATCATTACTTTCACTAAATGTAGATCAATCCCATCGGACACAGAAGGTCTGTTTTCACTTGCCAGGTAGCTCTTGCATTTGTTTGTTTGTTGGTTCATTCATATAAATTCCAGGAGAGGGAATCGATCACCCCTTCAGGACAGATTACATATGGATGTGGAGGGACAATTAATAGTTATAGGGGTAAATGCCTGCAATTTTTATTTCAGTACTTGGGAAAAACCTTCCAATATCTCGAGATGCATGGCCTGGAGAAGAATATGCTCTCAGATAGAGATGTGGAAATTATTTACTTTGGTATTTTAGTCCCTTGCTTGAAACAGAAACAGAGAAAGAAGTACACAGACTTTCAGGAAATAAAACTTGAAATTTATTCTGTTTTGATTTGGCAGGATATGTAGCTATTTAAATTTTGTAGCTGTGAATCAGATAGATGATAATTATCGTCAAATTGTATAATTTTTTCTCTTCTAGTCCATGTCAATGCCTTTAGTTGTAGACTTTTGAGCTAGAAGTAGCATCATGTGACTTCATGTAGTAAATTCTGCATATCTTTTAAAACAGCGGATAGAGTCTTTTCTTATTCTTCTATTGGTTTCAATATTCCTAATTTTTTTTTTTCTTTTTTTTTTTTTTCTGATGTCCCTAGTACCCATAGGTGCTTTCCGAAACTAAAAATAAAATAACAACTTTGGAAAGTTTCTGAAAAACAAAAAATTTATTTCGTGCCTGTTTAAATAAGTAAATGCCAGCACATGGCTTTTATTAAAGCAGTCTCTGTAACTCTAATGTAGCTCTAATGCGTTCATCATGCAGGTGTTCACTCTCCAAAACGGTGTTGACTTGTCCTCTTTGTTGCTTTTGTTAAAGTGATGACCTGCTAAATGCTACCAGCTTTCCTTGCTGATAACAGTGTTTTCCTGCAGGGTTTAGTGGGATGTAAATGCTGTTCTATCCACTGCTGGTACCATCTTTATGATAACCTGGCATTTTTATGAGGGATGCCCCTTGCACAGCAAATAAGGCCACACTTCCGAATGTGAAATAAGGTGCTTGCATTCCTGTCGTTGAGTAAATGTGTGCGTTTATTATATATGAATAACAAAGCATAAATTATAATTTTTCCTCTTGCTGAGTTCTTCAGGATGGAAAAATACACATTCCTGTAGACAACCATATATTCACTTGGATAAAATCTTTATACAGAGAACATTTGACTTAATGAGAAGGCTGTGAAACTGCCTAAAAAGGCTTTGAAATGCCTTTCTAGACAATATGTATTTTTTTTGTGAAATTGTTTTTAAGACTAAAAAGTAGTTTCAACTATCAAAGCTAATGTAATGCTAACTTTTACACTTTTTTTGGTGCAAACTAACTAATCGCTATTTTAAACCAATACCTATCTATTAATTTTTGTTCAGTCTTTAAGTGACTGAACTAAATGAATGAAATGAACCAGTTGGTGTATTGGTTGCATGCTACTTTCTTTAAGCACTTTCTGACTGTGATTTAATTATATAATTAAGCAATTACTTTCATTATCATGAAGATAAAATATAAGTATTGCAAGTTCTACTAACTTGTTCTACAAGTATAGTTTTGCTGTGTGACAAGCTGGAGTTTTGTAACAAGAAAGAATTTCTGTTTATAGTAGTAAAGAAGAACATTTCTGAATAGCAAGGGAGCTGTGCTGTGTTAGTGAAAGTTGCACCAGTGGCACTTAGCCAGTCCTGAAGGAACTGTGAACAAGGCCAGATCTTCAGAGCAGCTGCATCAAACACACTGCCCCAAGTCACTGACCCCCTGCTGCACACTGCTCTCACTTACTGGGGCTGATGGAGTGGGTGTCAAACTAACACTGTGAACGTGCTGGGTACAGCCAGAGACAGACCCAAACTGTGCACACAAGGTGATGGAATCGTTTCTTTTAATGTCCATTGCTATGTGCTGTTTCAGTTGGTGTTACATATGGTAAACATTCTTTTTTAGTATTTTGTTATTCTAAACCGCTTTTGTCAAGCTGCAGATCTGCTTTCCTTCCACTGACTATTGGTTTCTGTGAGGTTTCTGTGGCCAGTGCTCAGTCTGTGCCCCATTTCCTGGGACTCCTGTGCCTGTGGTCCCCTGCCCCACCCAGTGTCTGCAGACCTCAAGGCCTCAGCCTTGCCTTTCTCACCTTTCTGGTTCAGCTATTGCCATCTGAAATGGACTCTCTCGGGTACCTTGTCTCTTGCAGAGCGTTAGGTCACTGTCCTGGCTGTTAGAGCTGCTCCTGAGATGTGTTTGCTTGCAGGCAGATCAGGGCTAAAGACTTCCCACCTATGCAGTATCAGATAGGGAATTCATCCTGGCAGAGGAGCTTGTCTCTGGGTTTGAGTGCAGGTTTGCATAACTTTCACATTCTTTGAAAGGCAGGTCTGAGATGCAAATCTGTGTGAGGGAAAACCATGGAGAGTGCTCTGCAATCACAGATTTTCTGGTAGAGGCAGAGAAATGAGGTGTGTGCTGTAGCAATGGTATCACTAATCATAAAGGAGGTATATTTACACCTGTTAGAGTTGTGAGCTTGAAGGCTTTTTCCATCATTTTATTAACAATGGCACGAATGGTTTCTTTAAAGACCTCTAAGAGAAACTGGTTTTGCAGAACTTTCTAGCAGCTCAGTGTCCCTCAACTTTTATCATTACAAAAGATTTGCAGGTCTACTGGCAATTAAAATGACACAAAATTTTTTTTTTTCGAATGCACCTACTATTGGCAGACTTTTGACTGTTTTGCAAGTAGTGTTTTGTGAATGCCTGCATGACCCTTCTATTAAGCAGCTACCTGTGTTCAATTCAAAAGAGATTTTGAATGTTTCACAGCAGGTGAAATGATTTAACCCTGAGCAGAGTAATTGCTTTTCTTAAAAAGGGCACACACCTTTCCTGTGGACATTTTTGCCAAATATAATTATGGCTGTTAAAACGCAAAGCAATTTTAATTTTTCTTTTTTAACAAAATTACATTTCTGAAATATTCAACGAAAGAATGAAGTGATTCTTTCGAGCGTAATAATTCAGCCCTCAGTGTGTAAATGACATTCACACTCAAGAAAAAGGCAAATCTCAATGTGTATGGTTGTAAGCGTTTTTTTCCTCTAATCACATTCATGTTATCAAGCATCTGAAGAAGACTTAATTGTTGGAGTCCCTTTAAAAACAATTGTCCTGCCTTGCTTGCCACTGCTGTCCTTCCATCTGCAAGAGGGCCCTGAGCAATCACTTTCATGACCTGAACATTTTCTTCTTGCACACACGGGCAAAACAAGAAGTAGCACTGAAGTCTGTCAGCATTTATGGAAACATTTGTCACCAGAGACAACTTGGAGGGTGACATAACTTTTAAATGCAGCCTGCTGGGAAATTGCACAAGCTGGGCAAACCCCAACTTGGCCAGGATTTCAGGAAAGCTCTGGAAAAGCAGTGTATCTGTGCATTTCTGGATTGTGTTGGCTTCTGACTGAGTTTTGCTAAAAGCTTTCTTTTTTTTTTTTTTTTTTTTAAATTAGCTTTTCCCCAATCGAGTTTCCCTCTTAACTTTCTCTGTCCACTTCTGCTGTTCTCAGTGCCTGTGCCAATACATGAGGCACTGAAAAGAACTGTCGTTCATGATTTTTTTTCCTGAAGCTGAACCACTCTAACTTAGAAACCAGCCAGTGAAAAGTGAGTTAAAGAAAAAGATATGGACAGTAAAGAATGCACTATATGGGAAGATGTCAGAAATTCACAGCCACCAGCTCTCCTTCTGCAGCCCTTCAGCCAGGGAATGTTGCACGCATAGCATAACTTAGAAGAGGCAGAACACAGAGATTGGATCTTTTATATATAATTCTGAGTCTAAAAATGTAATTAGATATATCTTAAAAGGCAGTTAATTTTCAAAGCCTAGAGGGGTTTTTTTAAGTACAGTAAAAGGAAAAAATCTTGAAGGTATTTTTGTATATTTTTTAGGCTTTTCTCATAAATCCTACAGACTGCTCACATAAATATATCTGCAGACCAGTGATTTGTAGTTATTCCAATGACAGTGCAATGTCTCATTTATCAAAATCATATCACACATTTTACACCACTTTTTCCACCTGTGTGTTTCTTGTATTTTAGGGTTTGGCATGACTGAGCCTGAACAGTGTCCAGACACTGTCACCTGCTTTTCCTGTCATGGTTCACTACTACTTTCAAGGTTAATGTAAAACCCTGGTGTGTCATGGTGGAATTTGTGAAAATTTAAAACTTTACTGAGCACCTGGCAGCAACTTAAGCTTTACGTGTTTCTCTTAAATGTACTGGATATATATCTGATGACCTCCAAACAATCCAAAAATAATAACAAGGGTCTTCAATGAAATAGTGATAAGAAGGCAGGAGCAGACAATCCTAAATGCATTCCAAAAAGTCTAAGGAATAGACTATATTTAGGATAAAATACAAGCAAGATATACAAGCAAGATATACAAATACAAGAAAGGAAAACATGCTTTTGAAAATAATGACTCTAGTTTATGGGTTATCTTCATGAACTAAACAGAATAGTTGTCCTCCCAGCATCCAGAAAATCATCAATTCTGCTGTTTCTACCTTGCAATATTAAATGAGTGCAGATCTAAAAATTGTGAACTATTCATAGTTGTCCAAATACTTACAGGGTTTTTTTCAGAGCTACATCAAAATAAAAAATGTTAAAACTGTGAAGGGTTTATTTGTTCTTTTTAATGAAATATTAAATTAAGGAGAGGTTTGTTTTTTCAGGCTAAGAACTTTCTTTTAACCTGACTTATCTGTCAGAAAGTAACCCCCTCTCCATAAGTCGATTTGTTTGGGCAGGTTTTAAAGTGTGCAGAGAGACCAATTAATAAAGGTATTTTGGAGTATGAAATGGTTATTTAATCTGAAATATGTCATAGGAATATGTCATATTGGCAATGCTGGTAGGCTGAGAATTTGTACCATCACTTGTGTGAAAGGATTGTCCTTTGCTGCTCCTGAGAACAGATGAATGTCAACGTTGTTCAGTTGCTTTTTTTCAGTTCTCTGCTTTTCTTCATTAAGAGTCTTATGCTCTTCCTTGGGAACATTTTTTTTGAGCAACTAAATACGGTATTCTCAGTAGCTGCAATTTTCTATGTGGTTTTAGTGGTCTTATCTTGCATTTCCTTGTTTGACACAACTGCTTGCCTGTCTGGACTTTATTTCATACACAATTATAACTTTTCCAAATTCACCATCCTCCATGCATTTGGCTTCTTCAGACCCATTTTTTTACCATGAGCAGCCTTCAAAGTGATAACTTTTCTTGCCCAAAGAGCTGGCAATAAGAAAATGATGTTTTTCTAGTTCCTGTTTTAAAAGGATTTCCCCTGAAATAGCGTTTCAAATACTTAGCAGGGCTTAAATAATGAACAGGGGGTTTGGGGGTTCTTTTGTTCATGTAGGGGATAATAAAAAAAAACAGGCTTAGCAGAATCTGCATGAAAGTCACACCTTTTTAGTTTGGAGAGGGAATTCTAGCTAGATTTGTCTGAGTCTCATTTAAATCTGCATGTCTTCAGCTTCATGAATGTGGGTTTTTTGATAATTGCTTTATTAGTCCTCTGACACTGAGTGACAGTGCTTTTCAGTGCTTGACAGCCAAATCCATTGGCACACGACAGTCCTCATACACAGTGAGGTGTTTTCTTTCTGCCTGGTGACAGTAAGAGCTTTCAAGTTGACAGAGGGGAGCTAAGATGTCTTCACAAGTAAGACGAAAGCTGAGAGAGGATGAGGAGGTTCTCTGTCAAAATAAAAGCATTCATTTAGTTCATCCTTCCAGCACAATGAAATAAAGAGATCTGATAGCTACATGTTAAAATATAATTTTATTTATGTGTTGCTTATAGAAAATTTATCACTTAACTTATTATCAGGGTCCTCATGACTAGAAATTTTTTTTGTGGTAAGTGTAACAAATATTTCTTTTTCAGTGAGGTGATGAGTGGTTTGATGCATAAAGAGAATATTTACATGTAAAGAAAATTGCAGTACCCTCTGACAACTCATCTGTTAATTATTTTTTCTCAAGAAATAATTAGCATAGAATGTGTTTATTAAGTTTTTTTGTATATTTTAATTTTATTTTAAAATTCAAATCAAGATGAGTTTGAGAGTTTTATACAGTATACAGTAACTCAAGTAATTTGCTGCTTTCCTTTTAAATGCTTTTCCCACTATAAAATAATGGTTTGGTTAGTCAAGATTTCTGTAATTCAAGACATTCTTAGAAATTGAGTGGGCAGAAGGCAAAAGGATGCCTGCACTAATGCTGTGCTTGCTGTATCCACTAAGGCAATAGTATTAACTGGTAATATTGACTTCTGTCTTTAGGGAAGGAGGAGGGACCAAAACAACCAGACAACAACAACCCAAACAAAGCCCTTGCTGAGCTCAGTCAGTTGGCAGTTAATTACCCATCAGGAAAAACTGTTTAATGAATGAGAAGATGAGTGGTTTATGTGATCAAAGGCAGGTAGGTTATTATGGATGGATGTTGCTGATTGCTGATGATTTGTCTGTGCCTGGATCCTTGCATGGATATTCATGAGAATGTCCCTACTCATTTGTCTTTGCAACTGGATTCCATTGCAGCAAGACTGTATTTGCATTTGTCCCTTATAGTCATGGTTGTTCTCTCTGCGAGGCTTCAGGTGTTTGAGAGGCTGCAGCTTCAGTTATTGCTGGGCTGCAGGACCCAAGAATACTCCTCAGCTTCTGCCTGTGTGTGGTGGCTCACTCCAAGCTGCCCTTGGCAATGTGCCTTTCCCAGGTGCCTTGGAATGAACCCAAAGCCATGGCAGTGCTCATCTCTGTCCCAGTGGTAACTGATGCAGTGCTGCTTGCACAGGACAAGAGAAGTTACAAGGACACCTCACCCATCTGGTTCACCCCTTTGTGTCCTTTTAATTCTAATAAAGAGGTTTCAGACAAAAAGTCAACATGTTTTTAGGGTGTGTAACACATCAGTTTTACAATACTCCCCTGATGCAAATGCATGCTCTTCTGAAATTAGTCTCATATTAAATCTATTTTTGTGCCTATGATGAGGCCTGATAACATTGACTTTTTCTGACTTGAGTGCTTTTTTTCTCACAGGCTGTTGTCTTTAAATAATTTTGGTGTCATCCACCTTCATGGTTTTTTACAGCTCTGAATTTCATACTGCAGTTCTTAATACACCTGCATTAGTTGTGCAGGAAATCTTCTTTTGGTGAGCAGTTTAAAGTCATGCCTTTCTTTTTGTCTGTTTTATAAAACCTTTTTTGGGTTAGTTAATACCAATCTTAACTTGACTTTGAAAACCTAGCACATCCCAAGAAAACAATGGGTGACTTGAAAATGGAAATTTAAAAGATATGACTCTGTAAGTGCTTAGTGTTTTACTGCCTTGCCACACTTGGAAACTTTGAAGAGCACATGGGCATCAAATGAAAACATTTATCATTTTTTATGCTACATTCCAACTTAAATACTTGTTTTTCACATTTGTATCCATTTTGCTGCCTCTCAACCTATGACTCCCACTTTTCCTTTTATTTCCTATTTTATTTCAAGTTTAGTTAAGTTTCACATGTTGTTCTGTCAGTTGCAGTTATTTTCAATAGTACAGTGGTTGTTCCTGAAAATAGTGGAAATATGGCCTGCTGAATGTTATCAGAACATGAACTAGTATTTTAAACAAATCATGTTGAAGAGAAACTAAACCAGTTTATACTGATTCAAAAGGCAGAAATAACACATTTTAGAGACTGTCACAGTGATAACTTCAATAGATGTACAACCTTTCTTTGCTGCTTTAAAAAAAAAAAGCTTTGTATGCTGTTAGCACACAAGTTTAAAAAAGGCCTATTTTTTTATTGCTCTCAATTATGTAATTAAGTCTTCAGACTGAGTCATTTTAAATGGTGTTTTTTTGGTGATTTAATATTCTGTAGAGTTTCTGTCTGTTCCCAAGACATTTTTAGTGGAAACTTAACATTTCTTAAGACTGAATGAAAATCCCTTGGAATGGTGCAATCTTTTCAGGTGATGTGCTCAGGTCTTTGAAAACACTGAGTTGACGAGTGGGTTTTAAAAGTGCTGCTGTGCAAGTTGATTATTCCCCATGTTCTTAGGCTTATTTGGGTTCCATTACAAGCACATGGGATTCTATGGAAATGTGTGATTTCCTGAATGCCACTTCAAAGAAATTGCCTCATTCTTATCTCTCTTTTGTCTTTATTAACCACAAAACACTGATATAAAGATTTTGAGCCTCAAAATGCCCAATGTGTTCTATCTTTGACAGTACAGTTTATTTTTAATTGCATTTTAAGAAAGAAATGGCCCTAAACCATCTAGCCTTATGCATTATATCAATTATCTTGGTGGAAGAAACACATAAAATACATTTAATTATAGGTCATAACCCAGCAAATCATAAAAATCCTGTTCTGAAGTAAATTGTTGCCACTAATTAGCTTTCCTGTTTGCCAATGCTAAAATAAATTCAATTCATGTCTTGCTAATATTGGTTATTGCAGTGAATCCAAAAGACATAAAATACTGATGTGTCCAGCCACCAAGTAGTTTGCTAATATTCAAAAGTATATAAATGGAAATCTATGTTTAATAGCTTTAAATACATTATGATGAGGTTTATTGTCTTTTACTTTAAATTTTAAATTTAAATTTAAATTTAAATTCATGTTTAACTTCTCTTAAAATCCAACAAGAAATGTGCTATTTTAAGTCCTGATTTTGAGTGATGGTTTTTTGGGCTGTTTTTTTATTTTTTTTTTTTCAGTAAAAGTGTTTCCAAGATGTTTGCATACTGCTGTGTGAGTTTGAATAGAAAAACTGAGATATTTAATCAAGAAATAAAAGTTTTAATAATTGGGTGTGGGACCTTTGACATATTAAATCACAAGGGTCCAAAGCACAATAAATTAACTAAATTTGCACCACATATCAGGGACAATGCTTTGGCATGCAATGTGGAGAAAATCCTGACTACTGTCCATGGAGTTTCACTCACTTCAGTTTTTTTTATCTGCAGAGAAATTTTTGGAAGTGCTGAACTATCTTAATATCTAATTACTATCTAATTTACATGAATTTACAAGATTATGTAGGAGTTTGTTGCTGGTTTAACTAGCAAAGAGAACATAGCATAGAGGGATGTTGTCATATTAGTAATTAATATATAATTTTTTAAAAAATGACAAATCAGCCCTCTTTTGCTCTCCCCATCCTTCATGTCAAATAGCAGTCAGAATATAGTGAGGCATAATTTTTCTTTTAATGACTTGATACTATGCTGTTAAGGTCAGAAACAAGAAAGAGGGCGAGAAGTTGAATCCATTGCTATTGTAAAGTAAAATACAGCACAGTTATGCCAGAGGGAAATGATAAGTAACATTTCAGGCTAGGCAATAGGTAACGTGATTTTTATTGTTAAATACCAAAAGCATTTAAAACAGAAGAAATGGGAAGTGGGCTCTAATAGGAGAAGATGGGGATGTGAGTAGAGGCAATGGGACTGACTTAAAAGTTATGCAGGAAGTTCTGTCACATCTGTTGAGTCATGGAGACCCTTTTCAAACTCCTGTATATCCTTTAAAGTTCACTAGTGTACCTCCTGTAGTACTCTCCTGATTTCTTGTTTTCCAAGGGCTGTTGGAGCTGTAAGCTCTATGAATCAGCTGGGCAGCTTGTATAACAGAAATAAAGCAAATCCCTAAATCACTATAATAAAATCAAGCCTGGTATAGCCCGAGGTGCAATGATAGTGTTATGTCAGGTGCAGTTCACAGAAAGGAGAAATTTTCTTGAGCCTACTAAAACATGAAATGATAACTAATCCTTTTCAATATCTGAGAGGCAGTAAATACTTCCTATCAGTTTCTTATTTTGCACTTTTTAGTTTTTATTGGTGCTGCTGCAGATTTACATGGATTTATTTCATATTGTTGTACTTTGGACCTACTCTGTAAGTTCTTTAGGATCCATTGAATCCATCTTGTCATTTGAAACCTCTGTTGAGTTTGATGGTGACATCAGAAGTGGCAGAAAGTCCCATCAGAATTGATGAATGAAAGCCTGGGAGCGGAAAAAACCATGAATAAAAAAAACCAAAAAACAACAACAAAACAAAACTAAAACAAAACAAAAAAAAACTAAAACAAAACACATGAAATAGTATCACATGTAAAAAGCTAATAATAGGAATGAGAGTGATTCATTTTTTCAACTGCACCTTACCTGGAGCTTATCTTGCTATGGTAGCAGGCATAGTAAAGTGAAGTTGTCCATTGCTCTATTCCCCTAGACTCATCTGGAATGCACAAAGTGAAGTCTTCATCTGCCAGTGCTCTGAAATGGACAAAGAAAAGTTTTCCAGAGATCCTAACTAAATGTCCCATAGAAAAGTGCTGTACAAATCTGTCTTGCCTTTGAACAATTGATACTGCAGTGCCCAAACATTGCTGAACCTAGAATTTGTTTCCAGTTTAATCTTGTTATTGTCTATCTGAAGCATATAGGTATTGCTGTGATTAAGAGTCTTTAAAAACTTGCACTGAGGATGTTGATTATAGAATAGGACCTGGAGGAGAATCTAATTTTTTTTTCTTTTTCCTAATGGATGCAATAGATGAGTTCAGTGTCTCCTACTTCAGGAAATAATATTGAAAATGAGAAAGTTTAGGATGAGAAATTCTGGGACAGTGCACATGAATCAGCCCTTACAGAATTACAGCTACTTTCTTAGGAAAGAAGTCTATGTTAATCCACATAGGAAATCCAATACTGAGGTACTGGAAGGAGTGGAAACAGGTCAGAGAGATGTCTTTAACATGGATTAAAAACTGGAAACGTGATTGGTACTCTCCAAGTAACTTTGGGGATTTGATGTCCAGAGAGGCACTGTTACCTTGAAGACAATGAGTTCGTAGTTCAAAGAGTTGATCAACATACTGAATGCAAAGTTTCTGAGATTGCCAAAGTAACATCAGGGTGGTATTATATAAATGTTCCCATGAGGAAATGGTTGGAGCAAGCTAGATCATACAGCACTTCGTGCTGAATAAAGGAGTAATGGTGCTGGGTGGGGGTGGGACTCACCAGGGAAAACCTGCAATTGTACAGAAGTGCAGAGGAGAAAGCACAGCAACAGATACATATATATGAGTTATTTAAGATGTTAATTGCATTTTTAATAGGTAAGGGAAATGGAGTATGGTTGATATAGAAGTTAAAGCAAGGAAGCATGGATAAGCCATCTCGTTAAGTGGTTGTATAATGATAATGAAGGCAGGAAGGGGTGGTCTTCTGAGAGGGAGGGCTAGATTCAAACCCTTTGTAGGACATTATTAACTTTTTATATTTGGAAATGAATTCGTAAGTTTGATTTAAATGAAAGAATAAAAAAAATGCTGGTGGCTTCATTATGTAGCTAGGCTAAGTAATGAATTTGGCCAAGAAATCAGAGTGATGCTCTATCCTAACTTTGTGAACCTGGCCAGGCACTGCTTCCCTAACATTGACTAACTCCAGCTTTCCCTGTAAAATTTGCTCAAGATGACTATTATAGGCAGTAGGTGGTAATTCATGAGGTCTGGAAACTAACAGGATCTAGAGGGTTAATTTTCATACTGTATATTGTATATCTGAAATTTCTCTCATACAGTTTCCTTTTGTGTAGCAAGGACAAACAGCCCTTTACACTACATGCTGCAGTAAAATAGTTTCCTGTTCCCACATCTTTGGAGAAAAAGACCAGTCTCTTGCTGGAGTTGTTTGATGGAATATTATAGAAAAAAAAACCAAAACCAAACAAAACCATGTAATTGTATCAATTGTTTTACTCACAGGCAAAACAGATAAATGAAAACTACAATAAAAGACTGTCACATGGTGGATTGTTGGTTTATTGTTGTTGGTTTTTTTCCTCTGAAGTGAATGAAAGCAAATTAAGGGCTAATTTAGGACAGGACTAAAATCGATTAAGAGAGGGCACACATGCTCTGAGACCATCTCAGTAACATATTCTAAGTAGAAATCAGTAAATTATTTAAGAAAAATGTTATTGAAAAGGAGAAAAGATAAAAGTACAACCTTGCTTCATATGAACATTTAGTGCTGATGTTAGAATATTAGTAACAGGGTACTGCCAGACATTTGAAAAACTCCAGATCTGAGACAATATGAAGACCATTTTGTTTTGCAGCTTTATGTGCTTAAACCACCTGAGAAGCTGTGTTAAATACTGATAGGGTTCCAAATTTAAAGTCTAAATGAAATTGAAAATTATAAGATTTGCTAGGCATGAGTAGGTAAGTATTTTAGGATGCTGTGGAACTAGGAATTTTCAGGTCTGATGTAAGTGTCCTTCAGAGAAAGTAAATGCTAGTTTTAGAGTAGTAGTCAAACACAACTTAAATCAAATCAGAAAAAGCATTAGTTTTACTGAAGTCTTCAAATGACTGCTTAATGATAATAACTGAATGAGTTTCCAGCCCATAATCCGGGTTATGTAATGTATTGAAGATTTTCTGAGTTCTCTAACTGTATTTGTTGCTTCTGGTTTTCCTCAGATTCACATCCAGTGTGGGCCTGCAGCAAATCAGTCAATTAAGAGTGGAAGGTGGGGAGATGTCTTGGGGATTATGGCACTCAAATATCTATTTGTTAATCAGACAAATAAATAAACAAAAGCCAGTTGCCAGGATCTGTGGTTACCTAGATACCAGGCACTGGGACTGAGAAGCTTTTGATCTTGTATCACTCCATAGAAGTTTTTCTTCTGAGTCTGAAAATATCTACTTTTCACTTTTAATACTTCATTGGATTTTTTTCTGATAAGAATTACAGAAAATGACTTATAATATTTGTGTTCATGTATATGAACACTCTAGTCATTATAAAAGCTTTTTTTTTTCCTTTTCATTATTTCCCAGGCCTTCTATTATTTTCTTAATCCCTGCTTGAAATGGAAATTTTGTCCAAAAAGAATAAACTTAAGTAAAACCTATATGTGCATTTGCACACTACCACAATGTTCTTTTGGTTCTTCCCATTAAAATAGCACTTTAATGTATCTAGCAATAAGTTGTGATTATTGCATATGCAGAATAAGCAGAAAAATTTGAGGCAAACTTGAAAGATCCAGCCATGTTTTCTACTGGAAGTTTCTTCTCAGTGTCTGTAAAGAATACGAGGATTAGAGGTGAAGTAATATAAGAGGGAGCAAAAGATGCAAAAATCTGCTGGAAGATAATAAATACTGAAATTAATATGGTTTATGTGCCTTGAGTCAGGTTGCCTTCCAAAAGTGGCATGTCAGTTTCTCTTAAATATTCAAGTCATGTTTTATTTGTTTTTTATCATCATAGCTGTAGCTGTAGCTGCCAGGTTGAACAAGGCTTTCTTTTTCTGAGCTTCCCTGTACCTTGTTTTGATATCCTGTATGGTTGAAACATTTAGAGCCAGTCAGTGCCCTGATTGGGGTTTTGAATTCATCACAAAGTGTTATGCAATTGCAAATCCCAATGGTGCTTCTCACATTTGATAGACTTGCCTCTTTGTATAATTGTTCCATTATTGTCCTATGGCTATTTCCATATGGGAGCCCAGGAGAGCATGGCCAGCAATAGTTAAACTAGTGACAACAGGAATTGTCTCCATCAATATCAAAGCTAACAGGAATTTCTTCTTCTATTTATTGAGACACTTTGTATCAGGTTTACCTCTTCCACCGGGCAAAATAAAAGGGTAGTGTGAAAAAGAAAGCAATTGCAGTGTCTTTAAACTGATTTATGTGCTACAAAGAAACTGCATTTCAAATGTAAGAACAGCTTTAAAAATAACCCAGTGAAGGTAACTGGAGAGTCTCTTGAAGTAATTGTCTCTGAAAGCTCCAGCAATTAAGTACTTCTGGATCAAAATACTGTTTCCAAAATATTACTAAATTATCTATATGAATGAAAACATTCCAAACTTTAATACATTCAACTGTGTGTACATTTGTTTTAGTAAACGCTATCTGGTCATTCAAATTAACTAGGGGGAAAAACCTTTTCTCTTGTTTGTGTAGAATTTCCAGGTTCTACTTTTAAGATAAGTTGAGCATCCTGAGAAGATACATTTTGTGGGGAGGTGGACAAGACAGGTTGGACTTCTCAACAAGCTTAGTCGTGAGTCTTTTGTGTTAAATTCTGGAGAAATATTTTGAAAGTTGCTGATTTTGCATTCTATCTAATTTCACAAAATTTCAATTTGAATACTGTGACTGCATGACTCTTCTACTGTGAGGAAAAGTGCAGAATACTCCAGTGAACATCCGGTTTGTATCTATTGGTTAGGATGGTTAGTGATCCCTTCTATCAGTTTGCTACAGTGAGATCTATAGGCTTCTTTAAAAAAAAATTGCCCTTGCTCTATTATTATCAGCATTCTGTAAGAAAATCTTCAAATTCTGATTGAAATGTTAGGGAAGATCCTAAGTAGGGCTCAAATAGTCTCTTAATTATCATATATATCAGGTAATAGTGCCTTGTAGAATTCTACCTGCAGAAGTGTGCCAAACATCATTTAGCTGTTAATTGCAGAGCATTCATGTCAATGTTCTTCATATTTCAACCTTTAATTTCTTTTGGCATCTGATTTGACATCTGATTTATTATCAATTGTTCTCTGTGACATGTGTGTACTTTGATATGTGATGACTCTGTTAAGTCACACCTGTTAACTTTAGCCCTAAGCACCACTTGCCTGTACTGTGTCATCCTGCAATCTTCTGTAACGTTTACTTGGAGAACAGAGTATTTACAGAAATTTATGACTAATCTTCCCAATTTCAAAAGCTCATGATCTTTAGACTACTAGTTTCCTTCTAGGCTTGTATTTATTGCCTGGAAAGAACTGATGTGCAGGAGGAATGGATAGGAATGGGCTTGGTTGTCTGGAGCATTCACTGGCCTTATTCGCTCTGCACTGATCTAAAAAGTACAGACCCTTCATATGTTCAAAACTATCAAGTGTGAAAGCATCAGTGGTTTTACATAATAAACATCCCAGCTATGTAGCTTTTCATACAGAATTAAGATTGGGGAAAAGAATCTTGTACTTCATTAAGTACATTTCATAAGGAAGTCATGATTTTGTATTCCTTGCTAGGAGGTACTAAATCATGCCTGAGTTATGAATAGAAAATCTGGACCAAATGGAATGCACTGGGAAATGTTTGCAGACATTAACAATTTCATAATATTTAGCATGAGCTGAGAAGTATTCCATAATTACTGATAGGTGGCCTAGAATAGGACACTGAAATTTCCTATGTAATTGTAGATTGATGATATATTATATGTATCCAGTTTGATTTTAGCATCAAGTCATCATATAATTATATATAAAGATACTTTACAAGATACCTGTTATTTCTTCAGGATCCATTACAGTCCATCAGAAAAAATACCAGTTCTGGTTTTTAAACTATATATTATAATATAAGGATTTTTAAAATAAGGGTTGTTTACTCAGTAGACTGTGAAGATTTTTTTAGAGTTACTGTAAATAGATGTTTTGCTCCTAGTTAGAGAATTCTGAGATAGTATAGTGGGTGTTGTGATGAATTGTTTCTATGTAACAAAAATGCAGTGTCTTTGGGGTTGGGAAGATTCGGTTAATAGGGGATTTATCTTGATTTTTATCAATAAGTTAAAATACAGAGCAGCTGCAGCCATTTGCCTGTGAAAAATTTCACTAAAGGTAGTGAAAAGAGTCATCCTGGAGATTGAGTGGGCCCAGTAAAGTCCAACAAAAGATCAGGAAGATGATCAAAAAAAACACGAAGTGAAAAAGTTTTTCAAGTGTTTGCAGCAAATCTAGAATAAGTGACAAAAGATTGGTGTCAAGGTCATAAAACATGATATTACTGGATATGGCATCCCCTTTTATATGTGGCAATTTTATTCGTTGAGTGATTTGGAAAAGACTATGCTTTAACTTTAATGAGTCACTACGAAGTTGAAATTACTTGCCAACACGTTCATGCATTTCAGTTGTTTTTTACACTGCATTTTACATGAGGGGAAATTGCAAATAGTAAATGTCAAGGATTCACTCGGGGCATTACAATTTCAGAGGCATGAAGCTAATACATATTTGTCTCATTACTGTCACCAGATTGAAGTTAGTCCATGGATGGCAAGAGCTCATAACTCATAGGAGGCATAGTTACAAATGACCTGTGGGAGGTCACAGATATCACAACTTCCTAAATTCACATTACAAACGTGTTGTTAATAAGAAATGAAGTACATGTTGTTCATCATCTTTGACAAAGCCTGTTTTCACTGAAAAAGAAGTGAAGAGTTCATTTTTTTTTTACTTTTCAGTCTCAGCTGATCACATCATTGTAGATAATAATATATGGGAGAAGGAAGGCAGTGCCATCCTTTCAGTAATTTACTGAAGTCGTCTGTGATCTGGCTGTATTAATACAATTGATACACTGTACTATATAATTGGCCTGCTGATATTTTGCTTAAGTATCTGTATAGTGCTGAAGGGCAATGGGTATTGTATGGGGGCTTTTAAATATGGTTTGTATGCAGAGGTGTTTTATCTTCTTCCCTGGCTCCAAAAAGCAGCGTGGAGCTCATGTAGCAATTCACAGTGGACACATCTCAGCAGTACAGTGTGTTGCTCCTCTGTTAGCTTAATCAAGTTAGCACAGAGAGGCTGAAGAGCATTCTTGAAGTGCAGATCTGTGTGTGAAATGAACTGGGTGTAACTTTAACTCAGTTTGTCCAGTGCTTCACACATTTGTTAACTGAAGCTAAATGCTTTGCTTTCTTAGAGTAGTCAATAAGGTGTAGCATGGTATAACCTGGCTATATTTGCTTCACCTATTAAGACTATGTGGGTTTAGGACTTATTTTTGATTATGATGGAGTAATCTGTGCCCTAGATTAAACATCCTCAAGCAGGTGGTTAAGTTGCTGTTTATTGTGTACATCTGCACACTGACTGTCAAACGGGGAGAGCTACAGTTAATTTATTAAATCATTTGCCTGACAACTGCGTTGTCTTTCTTTGTAATTCTAGGTGCAATTTCAGGTGTCAGCTTTGATTCATAAAGTCACACACAGTTTGATTCATAAAGCCACAGAGGAGTGTCTGATAGACTGCTTCTCTTCCTATTTGTAAAAAAGGTGTGCCACTGGGTGTTGATTCATCTCTTCAGTCACTTGGTGTGCAGAGGACTGCGAGTGATAGAAATACTGTTTGGTGGGAGGGTGTCTAAGGAGAAAATACAAATAAATACTATTCACTGACAGGTATCAAACAGGTACTTTAGCTCATTACGTTAAAATATATTATTTTTCTGTTTGACTAAAGTGAATCCCAGCCATTCAAAGAAACCCAGGGGTTCCTCACTAAATGAGGAAATGAAAAATACTTTCTGAGCTTTTTCAGCAGAATGTTTTTGCCTCTCTGGTAATATACTCCAAAAGCATATCTTCAATGTCAGATGTTTATATAAGCAGCAGAAATGATTAGAAATAGTTTAGAATGAAGTTTGTAGCTCTTTAAAATGATTGTTTTAAAACAGAACCCTGGAGAAACTTTGTTGCATACACAAAGATTTGCTCCAGACATGGAAATTACTTGAATTGGCATTTGTCTGCTTACCAAGTTTTCAGTAAATGAAGAAAAAGGAGAGGGAGCATAGAAGAAAACATCACTGACAATTGGCAAGTAGATTGAGTGAAGAAAAACTGGGGAAAACTAAGAATGTATGTGTTTTGTGTCTGAGAATTCACTAACTGGATTCTGAGATTGTAGGTTGTGGAGTTTGATACAAATAATTCATTTCCTTAAGATGGGATTTTTAGGTTATTTTGCATACCTGATTTTCAAATTATTGACAATAGGAAGGGTGATTGGTGTTGGTCCCTAATAACTGGAAGGGGAAAAAAGAAAACATTCCCCTTTTCAGAAGGCCAAGGAAGAGGATCTGGGGGAGGCATTGGCCACCTGCAGAAGGGAGCAGCCACCAGTCTTGCAGGGCCTGATTGTCCTGGTCAGCCTGGTACCTTTCTCAGCCTAGTTGCTCTCATGAAGCTTTCCTGCTGCACCAAGACTTCTAACAAGGTGTATCCTCATAGCCACAATGGATAGGCAAGGTTTGGGTGAAGGACTGCTAGAGATGTGGAAAACTGGCAGGACTTGTGTGTACAGAGTTGGCAGCTGGTTGGTAGCAGCAGCATCTTGCAGTAGTAGGGCCAGTGCTGATAAAAGTCTTTGTTACCAGTTTGACTGATGGGAATGGAGAATGGACAGGGTACTCTGCTAAACTGAGTGGGACTAAATCCAGGAAAATAGTTTCACTACAAGGCAATGCTGTTACTCTTAATGAGCTGGATACATGGTCTGAAAAGAGCCTTGTGAAATTCAGAAACGGCCAATGCATCTGGGGTGAAGTAACACCACAAAGGAGCTGGGCCCAGCAGGCTCCAAAGCAGCTTTGCAGGAAAAGGACATGAGGGGGTGTCCTGGGGGACAGGGAATTGAGCCAGACTCAGCAGTCTGTCTTTGTGGCAAAGGCCAGCTGTGTGAGCAGCAGGGCTGGGAAAGGCCCCTGTGAGCACATCTGGGGTCCCCAGGTGTCCAGTTTGGGCTTCCCCAGTACAAGAAAGAAATGGGTGTAGTGGTGGAAGTCTGGCAGAAGCCTGAGAGCCACTTGAATGTGGGCTGGAGCAAATCACTTACTAGGAATGGCTGTGCATTGAGTCCATTGGTTTACGGAGAAGTGAGGAGAGCCCTTTTGCTCAGAAACTCCAAACAAACCATGAAAACCCAATTCAACCAAAAAACAAAACCTCACAGAAATAAAAAACCCCACAATCAACACCCCCACAATTAAACAAACAGGAAAAAACCCCACACAAAAACCCCTCCAAAGGAAACCATGCTTTTCTCCCCTCCCCAAACATGTCAAAATCCTCAGTATCAAGAATAAAGACTTGGAATACTTACAGAGAAAAGTATGTTCGTTACAAAAAAAAAGTAATTTGGGTCTTTTAAAGCTAGAGCACTTCTCTCCCTACAGATGGGAAAGGCGACCTTTAAACCAGGCTTTACTGCTATGATAAAATATTGTAACTCTTTGTGTTTACACTGCAGTCAGGGGATTTTATAAAATATAACATTCTTTTAGTCACTTCATCTCTGCGAATTAGCTAGCTTTTGAAATTAAATCTGAGCTAAACTGATGGGTAACTCTTCCAGACCTAAGTGTCTTGATTCAGAGATTTTGATTTTTATTTGGGGGATGATTTGGTTTTGGTCATGGTCGTGGGATTTTTTTTTTTTTTTTTTTTTTTTCTTTTCAGAAAAGGATTAGGGGTCCTTTTCTATGTCTAATGACTTAACCATTTTGAGTAAAGACAAGGTTGACATTTATGCAAAAATACGAACTGCAAGAAGGAATTCCATGTACCTTAAAAAACCAAATATACCCTGTATGTTTTGTAGAGTCTCAGAGCTCACAGCAAATACAAAGATAAATGGCCTGATAGAAAGATGACTGTCAAGAATGAAGTTCAGTGTCATCCTTTCTGTAATTAATTCTTCCTTGTGTTGCAATGTTGCTTCCTCATGAAAGCTTGGACAGATCAGTCATTCTAAGTTTTTCAGGATATAATAACTATAGGATGATGATAATCTGAAATACTGTAGTAAATAAATGAGTTAAGGGACAGAATTAGTCTGGTGTTTTCCCCTCTCCTGCTGTCTGTGTGCTGTCTGTCCCTTATTGGAAGACAGAGTGGTTAATTTCCTAATTCAGGTGCACAGCTAAAAGTAGCTTTTCATGTGCTTATTTTGGTAAGTAAAAAGCAGTGTTCTTTCAAACTATCAGTAGTTTGAATATTTTTGGGTGATATGCAAATGATGCCTGTGACATTTTGTAGGAAATAATTTTCCTACCTACCAGGCAATTCCTGTCTGACACGTAGGCGACACACACTGTGCTACTTCTGCCAGTTCTGCATTTAACTTGAGACCTCTGGAGTATTTTTACTGCTAAGGAAAGGCACCATTGGCCAATTCCTATTCCATTGACTCCTCTTGCTACAAGAGCAGTTTCAGACTGATGAGTCACTATTCATTTTGTTTGAAGCTTTGCATGTATATATTTTTTTACTATTTCATGTGTCAGCTAAAAATAACTCTCTTGCAGAAATGACAGAATAAATTTTATGAGGAAATAATAAAATCTACTGCTCTGAACATGTCACTTGAGGCAAAAACAGTTGCTTATGCTGGCTGGAGTGTTACTCTGTTTTTAAATAACTTCATTAGTCAATAAGATTCAGTTTAATTATTTACATGACATTAAAAAAAAGAATGTGGTACCTGCATATAACCACTGTTTACTCTTTTTAGACTCTTCTTTATATTAGAGCTGCAAGCACTTACAAAACCCCATTTGGCTGGCAAAATATCTTTTTGTTTACAAAACCAGAAGCTTTTAGCCACTGCAAGTTTTTCAATGTTCCCTGCTGGGATCCCAAGCTAACATTTTTTTGCCAGCAGGCACCACTTTCAGTTCATGGCAACCTGCTGTCACCAAAAGAGATTTTTCCTCAGGTGTCTTTCCTTTTTATTGCAGCATCTGAGGAGACTGGTCCCTAGGAGAATCCCACTTTTTTGTCTTTCTGAAAAGCAGTCTGATATTCACTGTGCACATTTTTTGCTTGGACTGGCATCTTTCAGTCATAGTAACCTAGAATTGTTTAGGTGGAAGAAAAGTTTG
This sequence comes from Peucedramus taeniatus, assembly GCA_013400575.1. NCBI lineage: Eukaryota > Metazoa > Chordata > Aves > Passeriformes > Fringillidae > Peucedramus > Peucedramus taeniatus. The sequence goes on from WBNO01024546.1 coordinate 35,944, forward strand.
AGATCATTTAGCCCAGCTGCTAACTCAGCATTGCCAAGTCACCACTAAACCACATCCCCAAGTGCCACATGCACACTTTTTTAACACCTCCAGGGGTGCTGACTCTACCACTTTGCTGTGCAGCCTGTTCCAATGCCTGGCCACCCTTTTAGTGAAGTTTTTCCTAATATCCAACCTCAACTTTCCCTGGTGCAAATAGAGGCCATTTCCTCTTGTCCTGTCACTTTTGCTTTTTTTGCATCTGGTTATACTGACCTGTCAAATATGTGATATTGCTGGCCCAGTCTTGATGATAGAAGACAGATTCTGGTCTCTTTAGATCGATCCTTTGAATAGATTCTACTGTTCCTTCTTTATTTAGACTGGAATGCAGGAACTTGTGTAGTTGCTGATAATTTAAAAACCATTATGGCATTCATACTCTGTCACTGTGAGACAGTGGATCATTACAATGGGGCTTTTCTTTCATGCACTATATTGAGAAGCCTGAACCCATTCCTTGTAGTTCTGTTTCTCTTTTTGCAAAGCAGTGGCAGGAGGAATCATGATTTCATCTTCTGATTCTCTGTGGTCATCCCTATGAGATTTAAAGAGCATTGCATAATAAAGTAACAGCAATAGAGCTGTTTCTCCTTTTTTGCTTCTACTTTGAATAAGCTGGTACTTCAAAGGATACACCATCTGCCTCATTTCAGAGATACTTGCTTCAAAGCTAGCCACATTTAACAAAAAGGCAGGTAGGAAAGACCCTCTAACACCCGTTTCAGTTCTAAAAAGGGAGGAAAAAGCCCAACAACAATCTCTGGTTGAGTAGTTAGATTCTTTAGTAGAAACATGAAGTGTGTGGTACAGTGATACTTTTTAATAATATATCAGAAAAGATGATATGCAGTTTCATCTTCTTGTCCAACAGATCATTTCTTTGATCAGTTCTCTAGGCAAATTCTTTGTCTAAAAACAAAACATTATCAAGGAAAAGGCTTCATCCTAGAGACTAGGGAAGGTGTTTAACTGTGTTTAACTTCAGACTTCCCAGGCTGCAAACCGCACTTGATGGAACTGCGTGTGTTTCATGCCAAGCTCAGAAGAGTTGAGGCTCATGATTTGCCATTTTCTCACTGTGAGAAATCAGATCTGGTTCTGTGTGCAGCACATCATACAGTGCCCTCTTTGGCCCAGGAGGCTTGTTTTGAGTCAGGAACTGAACTATTGATGAATTATCCACAAAGTAAATTGTGTAAGAGGCACTCACTGTGTTTTTATGGAGGTGTCAATGAAGATGCACTGATTGACAAAGCCTTAAATGTATCTCGCCTTACTAATGGCAATGAATAATCACATATTATAGTGATTGTAGTTGAAATCTAGATCATGTTCTGAACTACTACAATGCTGATACTACAAGTTTGTTTTTTATTTGTTACTTTTTTTCTCCCACCAGATTTAGTATAATCCTATTTGCCTAATGGCTCTGATAGCAAAGTTTAGTTTATTCTTGTCTATTCGGTTATTTGTAGTGTATTTTTCAATATTTTTAAGATTTATGAAAGAATTTTCTGCTTTCTGTATAGTCCAAGTACTGCTGTTAGGGAAAAATCAGCTTATTTACTGACTTCTCATGCTGTGTAGTGTCATGCTATCAATCTGGTCCTGCTAGCATCAAGTGCTAAAACCACAGTTTGAGAAAATTTGATAATTAACTGGCACTCCTAAGTTTGGCTTTTACTTGGGTAACAGAAATAAGAATTATATCAATTCATGATAAATGTCCACAGCATGTTGTCATGCTTCCTGAGATTACTGTATTTATTGGCATTTAGGATAAACTATGGTGTTTAATTAGGAGGTTACCTTAGTTGATTAATATACCTTGCAAGTGGCAAACACTCTTCAGTTTCATTGGGAATAGTGATTTTAGAAAATTGGTGCTTTATGTGGATTTTCATTTTATCATCAAATTTACAATAACTTTAAAAGGAGCCTGAAATTTACAGGATTTAGTTTGCATCTCACTTTATTTTTTTCCAGACTTTTACCAATGTTTTCTACAGATATGAAAAAAGCTTGATAAGATAGTGAAGAAGCTGGAGTAGGAGTAAATAATACAAATTTATCTTTTAGAAAGCGAATTCATCACTCCTTTTTAATTTTCTATTTTAGAAATCAAGTGACAAATCCTGAAAAACAAATATTCTGTCCTTCTTCACATCTGCTGTTAGTGGCGTTTCACCCTGACCTCATTATGCAATTTAGTCTTCTTTTGTTGTCTCTTGAATTTGAAACCTCCTAATAGCACTTAACTGGAATCTTTTTGCTGCAACTGAAGACAGGCCATAATTACTAGGACATGCACAAATGTGTCTAATGGTTATCCAGTGGGCTTTTCACCACTCTTTTGGGGTTTCACATAGTCTGCCTGTTCAGCTGGTCCAAGACAGTCTGGCTAAATATTGTTGAGATGTTTACTAAAGTCAAGATGTGACACTTCCTGCTTTCCTTTTAGCTACCAGGTTTGTGTTGAAGGAAGTTAGACTGAGCTGTCAAACAACTGATTTGATCTCAAGAAAATTGTGTTGGTGGCTATTCATCTCATGGTAAATCTGCAAGTGCTTATAAATAGTCACTTTAATGTATTTGTTCTATCAGTTTGCCCAGGGCTGAAGCACAGCTGAGTGGTCTGTAATTGGTCTGTAATTCTGACTTGTCTTTGCTTTCCTTTGCCCTAATCTCTTTAGAGACAGGAAATAAAAACCTTGTCTTAAACAAAACGGTGGTTTTAGAGAAGGCCCGTAAGAACACACTAGCCATGTGATTTCTGTCAGGAATAAAACTGAGAGGATGTCTTCTGAACAAACATAAACACCCAACAGCATTAGTTTCCCAGTGGCACTTGGCACTTCAGAAATCCTCGTGTATTGGCACAGAAGAGTGATTTCTGAATGCATCATATAATAAAAGGTATATTTTCCTCAAGATGATTTTAAAGACTGTAGGATGCTGAGGAAAAGTTCTAGGTCATTGAAGAAAGTCCAACCTGCACATTTCTGCAGCCATTATGTGACTGCCCAAAATGTTCTTATTAATGGGAGCACACCCATACTGAGAATTACTGTGCACAGCTGTGATGTTCCAGGTAGGGGATTGTCTTGTCAATAAAACACTGCAGGCTCTGACACAGCCTCAGCTCAAGTAAGCTTAGTTCCTTCTTCACTTGGTTTCAGTGTAGTTACAGCAGATAAAAAGTCAGTCTGCCTTAGTTATAGTGAGGTATTCATAAACTTTCATCTTTCAGAGGTTATTCCACACCATACAGGACTTAAAATGTAAGAGTTATAGCTTTTAAGAGACTTAAATACTGTAAATAATACTGTTTTAAAGCATTCCTTGTGTAGCTCATGCTCAGAAATATTCCCCTTTTGTGTTTAGCTGGCTTTAGGTGGTTATAAAAAAAATACCACCCCCATGTTATAACTAGGCAAGAATATTTATGGCAGCAGTTTGCTTTGTTGTGGGAATTGGTGCAAAGACCTGATGAAATGTCAGTCTTGAAGTTGCCTAATGCAGCCACAACTGACCATTGTTACTGTTGCTTGTAAAGTTGTTCAGCTAGTGGAATATTTTAGGCAATGATTTCTCCAAATCTTGGTTCTTTTCCAAATGATGATGCTAAAAGGGCTTTACTGTTTTCCTGCTGTTTTATTTCCTGTGAAGTACATTTATACACTGAACCTATGAATAAGGCCTCAAACTGTACCTGGCTCAACTTCAAGATGTTAAGATTTGTTTATCATTAGGGATACATTTTGAGCAGAAAAACAAAACCTGCTATTGAAAACTATTTTATAAAACCAAATTATTGTAATTCAGTTGGTCACTTATTAAGATTGGTTGTAGTTTTTAGGAGTATTGAGCTGTTTTGCAAATTTATTGCAACATATATGGCTATCCTGCCAGAGAAATATAAAAGAAATAGCTAAAAGATGTAAATTTCCTCTCTGGGTATCAGGTAGATTCAATGTAATGCCCTGTGAACTATTTCAGAATGCTCCCTGCAAAATCTTAGTGTGACAAGGTGTCAGTTTTGACAGATCAGTGGTGAAGATTGCACAGACTTGAATTAATAAAGGTCAGAATCGTCAACAGGAAGAGATGCCTGGTGGCATGTCAGCAAGCACTCAGACATGGCAGTGAAACTGCTGATACAGGAGAGAAAGTGGAGACTTTGGGGAAGGGCTGGGTCTTCTCAAATGTTAAAATATATTTTGCAGTTTTATAGGTCTCTCAATAAAGAGTGAGTTTTAATAGTTTAGGTAAAGCAAAAGAATGGCAAGTGTCTTAACACTTAAAAAAGCTGAGTTTTCTGAGTAAAATGCACTCTTCCCTCCCCTCCATACCATTTGCCATGAAAAAAATATGTTTATCTGCTGAGTGAATGTTAATGGAAAATGGGAATATGAAATGACGGAGCTTTTTTAATTTTCTTTCTTTAGTCCCATGCTTTGTACAAATACGTGGCCATCATCTGATTTGTTGCCTCAAGTAGGTGTTTATTTGCCTACCTGTCTGCCCATTGGTCTGGCTAATACACAACCTTTCAGTGAGGACCAAACACTGAAAACTTTGAATAAAGGTTAGGAAGAATCACTTCTAAGAAAATACAAACAAATAAATTTCTTTGTTTCTCCAACTATTTTTTTAAATATAAAATAAGTTTATATATGTGGTACTGTATACATTATGTAATATGTAGTATCTCTTTCTCAAAACTGTATTTATTTATTTATTTATATTTAAATCCTTCGTGGTACACAGATACTTTTAGAGTTTCATAAAAGCTAGCTAGCCAATATCATCTCAATTTGCAATAAAGCTTGCCAGTGTTATCCAAATTTACAAAAGGGGTGTGAGGGATGACCCCAGGGGACTATAGACCTGTTAGTCTACCTTCAATTCCTGGAAAAATTATGGGGAAGGTTATACTGGGTATTGTTGAAAGGCATTTAAACAGTAATGCTATCAACAGGCAGAGTTAACAAGGGTTCACAAAGGGAAAGTCCTGTTTAATTAATTTGATATTCTTCAATGCTAAGGTCACCTGCCTACTGGATGAAGAGAAAGTGGTGCATGTAATTTTTCTGGATTTTAGTAATGGTCATGGTACTGCCCTGCAGAGCTTCCTTTTGAACAAGTTGCCTGAATGTGGGATGAGCTGACTGAAGGGCAGGGCTGAAGAGCTGCAGTGGGTGGCTCTGCCTCCAGAGCAGGATTGCTCCCCAGGGTTCAGTTCTAGGGCAGTGCTCTTCAGGGCATTGATCAGTGCTGCCGTGGAGGAGTTGAATGCACCATCAGCAAGTTTGCTGATATGCAAACAATGAGGTGCTGTTGACTCTTGAGGGAGGAATTGCCTTGCAGAGGAATCTCAACAGCTCAGAGAATCAGGCTTGCCATTGTTGAAGAGGCATTTGGACAATACCCTTAGCTTGGTCAGCCCTGAGCAGCTCAGGAAGTAGGAGGTGATCATTGTTCCAACTAAAACAGTCTGGTCTATTCTGTTCTAAAATTAATGCATTGACACCCATAGGTGGGATAAATTAAACATGGAAAGTAAGTGCACTGTCACACACTGGGAAAAGAAGAGCAGTTTTCTAAACAGTTTTGTTAAACCCAAGCCACTTGAGTAAAGGCACCAGTTGCTTGGGTGAGGGGATGGGATGGGGAGGGGATGAAGGATCGATGGAATGTGATCAGAAAGAAAAACCAAGAGTTACTGTGCATAAATTTTGCTTCTTTCTGATATCATTCCTAGACTGAAATACATCATTATTAATGTATTGCGTGGGGTTTGCACGTGACAGAACTCTTTGTCAAACACCATGTGCAAGTGACATTTGACAGTCTAGGCCCTGACATAGTATCAGTCTTATCTGTAAAGTTTAGAAATTGCTTCAGGCCATTATCTTGCTCTTTGCTGTTACCCATTACACAAAACTAATTGAGATTTAGGATTGCAGTTGGATGTTTTACTCAAATCACAGATCATATATCCAATATATATCAGATATATATTATATATCCCTTAATTTACTTTGTCTTTTTCCTCCCATTTATCCTCAGGCTTATATTTTGAAGTGCTTTTCTAGTGAATACACAGATACTGAGGTATTTAACTTAGTTCAGTAAATGTGCTACTTGGTAATTTGAGGAATTCTTTAATGCCTATGTGCACATGTGTGTTGGTATTTAATTATGGGTTAATACAATGGAAATTCAGTAATGGAAAATGGTTATTTATTAAAAGCATAGTTGCTGTTCCAAGAGAACAAGAGGTACACCAGAGATTTAGATCTATTTTAAATTTTCTTTTTAGCAAGTGCTATAATGAGTAGTGCCATCTTTCTTAAGTTATTCTTAAGGGACACTGCTCCAAGTCTTACTTGACTGTAGTGGAGTACTGGACAGTTGCCAGAGTCCTCTGTGCTGTGCAGTTTGCTGGCTGAAACCAAAGAGATTCTCATTCTTAATCACCATAGGCAGTACATATAAAGATTAGAAGCCTGAATTTTGTGCATAAAACTAATTTGAGTACATTTGGATTTTGCATCAGACATGGTTGTGAAATGCCTTCATGTCTTTTAGAAAACAAACCCTCTGAAATCAGAATTATGATTTCTTATTTGTCCAATTTGTGTGAGAAATCTGTGTTGAAGAAGCAACTGAATTCAGTACTTCGTGACATTTTACAGGTGTGTTAACCTGTGGATTGTCATTCTTCTCATAGAAACAGGGTAACTGGTAGATTAATTTTGTTTCTGTGGAGGTTTATAGATGAGTTCTGTTCATTTCAGTGCTGCTGGTCCATAATGCAAGTGCTTAAATTTGTAATTAGTTACATTGATCCCTGGTCTCTTGGTTGCAAACTTGTACTGCAGTGTTAGATATTCAATCACAAAAGCAATGAATGATTCATAGTGTTTCATTAACTAAATCTTAGTTTTACAGTGCATAACTCAAGAGCTTTGGTTGCAAAATTTTTGTTCACAGAAGATAAAAGTTCTCACTCAGGCAGTAGCAAAATGAACACTGATGTCAGTGAATTTTGTGTTATGCTGAAAGGTAAAATTTAGTGCAATACCTGGTTGTGACTGTAGTAAAGAGTATTAGAATGAAATAACAGCAAAAGATAAAAGAACTTGAAAAACTCCATCAGACCTCTTATGGAATCTCTGCCTGTGTACTCATACAGGACACCTGGACTGAAATGAAGAATTTTTAAAAGTCATAGAAAAAGTAACTCTTGTAAAACTGTGTGTTAGCTGAACCAGATGTTCTCCAGTGGAAACCTATTGTTGTGGTGACTGCCAGGCAATTGCTACACCCTTTGAAATATAAAATTAACTACTGAATATATCATTGTTTAAACTATCCAGTTTCTTGTAAAGTGGTTTCTTTTCCAAAGGGATTTGGTATGACACAGTGTCTGCTGTTGGCTGAATGTGGTTGTGCCTGGTGTGGATTTTGTGCAGTTTTCATCCTCTTCCCACTGTTCAGTGGAAATAAAATTGTCTTGCAGTAGCTATGAGGGAAACATGGTTTTCATGTCCAGCTGCTCTCCACTTGCCAGAACCCAAGTGTGTTAAGTACTGCAAAAGTGTAGTAAAGTCCTTCAGACTTTCAGAAATTAATAAGTGATGCATGCCAAAATTGTTGCTAACCTTTCAGTGCATAATAAACCACATAAGGATTTTAAAATGTTCTCCTATTTTCCAGTAGGTAAAAATGTCAGATTGGGTGATTTAATTCATGCTTTTGGAATTTAGAATAAGGACATTGCAGATTTTCCTGAAGCTTTCTGCTTACATAGAAGAATTTCACATTGGAAGTCATGTTCTTGGAAAAATAAATACAAATTTGTTTGGAGTAGAAGATCTCCATTTTGCATTTGACTCAAAATTTTTAGCTACTTAAGAAATTGAAAAGTGGGAGTGAGTATACACAGCAACTACTCTATTATGTGATTAGAAATGTTTGTGGAATCAGCTTGTCCTACTGTTTGTGTGCAAACCATGTGAGTCCTGCTGTTTTATTAATCCAGGAATATTGCACCAGGGACAATATTCACATTTTGCTTTTTCTCCAGTTATACAGAAAAAGCCCTTAACTTCTTAATATGATTTGCAACTGTATTCAGTGTGATCGTGGGCCTTAGAGCTTCCAAATTATCTTTAAGACAATTTAGAGAGGAACCTGGATTTCAGAGAGCTTAAATTTACTGGTTAAGCAGGGGATTGTGTGCATGTTGTTTGCTGCTTTGGGTTTGTAAATTAAACCTTAACACAGTTGTGACTGTGTTTGTTCCCCTTGGCTATTCAAGGCTTCTGTTTGATGAGCACTTGAGCTAATGAAAAAATGTCTCCTTCAGTTGTTATTTTGTCCACCCGGACTTTGAGCAGAATAGAAAACTGGTGGAACAGTTTAATTCAAATGCAGACACGGAGAGGAGCAGGATATTGAACGAGGTGTGTGTTGAGGGAAGAGGGGCAAGTTAAGAGAAAAGGAATGAGGGGTAATTGGAATGGGGAATATAGATGGAAAAGCACAGGCTGACCTGCTTTTTAGGCTTTGGGGTTCTTGCATGACCTACTCATTTATTAGGAATATTTCTGTATATCTAAACCAGTGGTTTCATGTGAGCAGTGCATTTTGTACCACCCTTATTGATTCCACCCTTATTTCACACCAAGAGGGAAGAAAGCAGATGGTTCAAATGTTTTTTTCTCAGGCTGATTTGTTCAGTCCTTGCTGATGAACTAAGTAATTATCAATGTCATTCTACAGAGAATTATTTGTATTTGGAGATGTGTTTCTATTGAATGGTGTGGGAAGAAGGAGTGTATTAAAAAAGACAGATTTAAAGGAAAATACATATCCCTACTATTCCAGTGTCAGATATCCTGAGGGTTGTTTCTTACAGCTGTGCATTACAAAGCAGTTGTTCAATATTTTTGCTCTTATCCTCTTTCATGGGACAAAGTGGATGTCATGCTATGTCTAATTAATTTTTCCAATATTACCAGATTAAGATTGCAGGAACATCTTTAGACTCCTTTTGATGCTTGCTTTTAGAGTTTGTGTCTTTAAACTGTCTCCTTTGCTTTCCTGGTGGGAGAGTGTCAGAACCACTGAGTGCAGGTGACAGTGCCTGGACCTGGTGGCATTTAGATTGTCCTTCAGGTCATTATAAGGAGAGCTGAAGCATATTCCTTAAATGCTTCTCAATATGGGAGAGAGAGATGCTCAAGGGTGAGTAGAATATTAGGCTTGCTTTCCAGGAGTTATGCGGACAAACAATGGAATTTGAGTTTTACACAAAAAGGGGACCAAAAATGGGTTTTTAAAATGAAAATCAGGTTTCCTCCTGGGGAAAATGGAGGTTTCTGTCTCTATAACCTTGCTGTTTGTTATACATTGTTAAATGTACAGTATATATATAAAGCTGTCCTTCAATCTCCATTCATCACTGTATATTACTAGTGGCTAGTGTAGTTTATTCCTTCTTTATGACTTTGCCTTTGCATTATAAACACAGCTTTTGTGCCAGGTGAAGTGATGGGAAGTGCCAGACTTTCCCTATCGAACCATCCTTTCTTTTTTGTCTATTGTCCCATTCTTCCTCTAACAGAGCAAAAGACTACTTCTAATCCAGTAGTAAAGTTGATGAATTAATTTCTCCATTGTGAAATTACAGTTTAAGGTTTCATCTTGGCATTGGAATGATTCCAGTAATTTCACATTATATTTAAAAGGCACATAATGTCATTTTTCTGATTGATGATAACTCTTAGAAGTAGATGCAAACTATCCTAGGTGTGCTGTTTTATTCTTTCCTTAAGTCATCACCAATATAGTCATCACCTGAATATAGTCTCTTTAAAGAAATAAAGTTATATTAGAAGTAAAAATAAGTTTTACTTAGATTAGATACATTTTGTCTCTTATTTAATTTGTCTTACACCTTGCAATAAATGGTAATTTTATGCTTTAATGCTTTTAAAGAATAACACCAGACTACAGCTGTATCTCATCCCTCTGAAGAATTGAGAAGCAAGGCTTGCTACAGCTTGGAAACAAAGCAAAACAGTTTCCAAGGATTTCCCTTTTTATAAACATTGCTCAGTGGACAGTACTCTGCCCAGACAAGTCACAAGAGAGGTATCTATTTTCCAGAATATATATTAAACCAATTCTCAAGAACATGGTTTTAAAATATTCAGATTTACACTGCAGTTATGCTGCCAAATGAGTAATATATTCAAGTGTAAAGTTGCAGGGAAGGAAAACAGGAAAACACAATTTTAAAAAAGACTTCTACTTCATAGGTCACCATCTCTTCTTATTTTTAAGATCATTCAAAGCACTGTGCAGGAATTGAAAATTGTTCCCCAGTTTGTGGATGCTATTCCATAAGCTGCTTTGTTAAAGATTACTGATGCAGTACTGGACAGGAGAGAAAGCAGAGGATTTATGAGAAGCTGCTTTTCTACAACTGTTCAGAGCTGCAGAGAGAGAATCAAGATAGGAGAGAGCCCACAGATTTTAAAAGATAAGTTGAATCTTGGAGAGATGTTTTTAGGGAGGTGTGGAGGTCAGATGTATGGATCCAGTAGGAAGTTTAAATCCAAGAAGTCTTTTATTAGGGAAGGAAGGCTTTCAGGTGAGACAGGTTCATGCAGTCTGCAAACTATGGTGGGGGCTTTGTCTCATTTCTTTTCTCCATGTTCTGGTTCTAATGGGGAAGGTGATAGAGTGGGCTTGAAAGAGGTAGAGCTCTGAATCTCTGGTGTTCTGTCTCAGGCTCTTAAGAGTGCAAGACTTCATTCATCCACCCCTGAGCAAGGCTTATTGATGTGTGGTGTTTGCAGTGTGCAGCTCAGAGTGGCTGAGAGAATTGCAGAACACTTTTTCCTTTTTCTCTCCTGTGTTGTGGATTCTAAGACTGGCTTAAGGCAGACTGAAAATTGTGAGGAGTCTTCCTCATAATGAAAGAGAGGAACAGCAATATGGCCTATTTTTTTTTATATCTGTTTAAAGAAAAGTTCTCTTTGCTTTTCCTAATGTTCATATAATCTAAACTACAAGATTTTATTTTTCTTTTAAAACTGCAATATTCAAAAGACTGCTACTTCCATTAGTTCCCATATAGCAGTAACAAATTCTGTTAAAGGAGCCTTTAAACCATTTCCATATATCCCTTTTTTTTAAATTAAAACACCATGTAATTGTAAGGAAATGCACTAAATGCAGCTGGGTATTGGTAATTCTGTAAACATAGTACTGGGGTGTGATTCCTCTGTTTAATTGCACCCAGATATGTGGTGGCTGATTGAGGGTCTGTCGCAGGGACATAGAGGAATTATGCAAATATTCAGGCAAATAAAAAATTATGCAAATATTCAGGCAAATAAAAAGAGACAAAACTTATGAAAAACAGTTGGGGTGGGGTTTTTTTGGTTTTTTGTTTGTTTGTTTTTGTTTTGTTTTTGTTGTTGTTTTTTGTTTTGTTTTGTTTTGGTTTTGTTTGTGTGTGGGTTTTTTGTTTGGTTGGGGTTTTTTTTTTGTTTGTTTGTTTGTTTTTTTTTTGTTTGTTTGTTTGTTTGTTTGTTTTTTCTGAACACTAACGATTAATCTTACAATATTTTTTTCTGGGTTTTTTAAAACTAAATTTGAATTAACCTCCTGATTACTTTACCTACTTCTTTCAGGGTGTTTGAGTTTTTTTGGTCTGTGTTTTTAGATAAAGCTGCATAAGAACAATCTCCATTTTGGAAGACTTGGACAAAGAAAAGGCAAAGAATTTGAATGCTAGAAGGTTAATGGTAGGAGTAGAAGAAACTTGAGCTAATTTAAAGTGTGTGTATGAAGTTCAAAGTTGTACAGCTGGAGAAGGGACTCCTTGTCAGAGTAGGAATGAAGTGATATTTCTGTGTTATGCAGTTATGCTATTTGAAAAATAATTTTCATATTTCAGCTGTGGGATTGAGGGTCTTAAACTGTCACTCACTGCCAGTGTGTTGATCTGCTGTGTTACAGCTCTTTCAAGCTCTTGAATTCCTTTCCTTCTTTAAATGATAAAAGGACTTGTGCAATAATTGAATTTGTGTAAAGGGAATACAAATCAAATGCATGATACCTTCCCAAAGTACAGCTACATTTTGGAGGATGGACGAAAATTAACTCGAATATTTTAATGGTTTCAAAGGTTGTCAAGGATTAATTCCCAATCAGGTATTCTGATAGAAACAAAAGGAAGTAAAAAAGAAAAAGAGAGAGAGAAAGGAAGGGAGTCAGGCAAACCCTGGGACTACACTTCTTAAATTGAAAGAGATACTGTGTTGCTAATGTTTTGTCATTTCATCAGACCTTTGAACTCCTGTGCCTGTTACATGATTTAGCCAACTTGCACAGAAGGCCTTTGCACAAAATTTCCATGTTGAATAGGTCATCCTCGTTACTCTTGGCTGTCTGTTCTCAGTAGCTAATGCAGATATTGTGTTTTAATAAAGCAAATTAAAAAGAAAAAAACCCTTCCATTCCATCCAAGATGGCAGTGCTATTAAAGCTGTGCCATATGTCATTATTATTTTGAATCAGAAATCATATTCACTGCACAATGTTTAAACAGAAGACTGTAAAATTATCTTGCCATGTTGAGCAGGGCTGCTGGCAAGGCTCTGTGACCCATCTGGAGTGCTGCAGGCTCATGCAAGGCTGGATCCCAATGTTTCAGTGAAAAATAGGAGCTAGAGAGGTTTGGGAATTGTGTGTGTACAACAATGCATCCCTGTGAATACAGATGCAGTGTATATAAAGTATAGAAGAGATACATCACACAAGCAAGGATTCTGAGGGTGAAGGATCTGTAGGTTCAGAAACTTCTTTGGACTTTTAAAAGGCTTTTATAGTTATTTTTTTCCCCTTTGGAATAGGAGTAGGATGGTCATATTTATTTAAAACATACTTTTTAACACTTATACTTTTTAAAACAAATTTTCCTTGGGGGGGGGGGGGATTGGTTTTATTCTTTAAACATCTGCTTTCTGCTCTTGTCTTCAGATCTGCCATGCTTAAGAGTATCGATTGATTTTTATTTTTTTTTCCTAGAAAAGAACTTTGGTACCATTTGGTAAAGTGGAACTAGCTTATCTTAACACAAAAGAAATTAAAGCTTTTCTTCTGCTTGGGGTGCTGTGTTTAGAAGTAGGTGACCTCCTGTCTACCTGGGTTTGTTGGGGTTTTTTGGTTTGTTTGTTTTTTTGCTTCCAGCCATTTATTACCACAGTATCTTTCAGCTAGGTCTGGTTTCTGTCACAACAGTCCAGGATGCACTGGTTAAGCCCCACTGCTTCCTGTCCTCAGACAGGTAATCCCAAAATCTCGTTCTTGTGAGATACAGTCCTAATCAACCATGGCAATGGGAGTGTTGGGAGAACTCCCTAGGGTAATCTGACACTGTCCTTTGTGTGTTAGAGCACCCCATTTCCTTATTCCATTGAGATTCTCAAGTGTGGGATGCCCTCCTCAGTGAAGGTACCTAACAGCCTCATCACACCAGCTGGTGTCTTCAATATTTTGTATTTCTGCTTTTTTTATGGTTTTTTGGGTTTTTTTTCCTAAAACAAGAAGAGAGCATTCAATCTTTGAGAAGATAGCTCTTGCCTTGTGGTTGGGGGCACCATGTATAAGCTCAGAGAGGTTTCACTGGAAGATCAGGTGTGTTGTTACCCATCCTATTGAAGTGCATGACAAGGGTTGAAACATAATCAGGTAGCTTATTTAAGAATAGATTTCAGAAGGGGAAGATGTTAGGTTCTGGTCTCAAATGTTGCTAAGTAAAGCTACTGGTGAGCTTGGCTCATTTTTCTGTTGCTCTGTTTCACAAGAGGAAGAAGATGGTGATCAATAGGATGCCTGGAGATGCTGAAGAAAAGGACCTGTGGAAAGAATTTTTCTTTAGGTTTGTTTACCTGGTTTTGTTGGCATGTGTGGAGTTGGACACTGGTGGAGGACAGCTTTAGTCCTTCAGTGTTGTAAGCTGGCTTTGCAGGGGCATTCTGTGTTTGAGTTGAGCCTTCTGACCCACAAGGCTCTTCCTTGTTTTTTATAGCTTTTTCTCTTGACATTATATAGATGGCAAAATCAGTATAATGGTATTTTGTCTACACCTCATCCCACTTCCCATGTGTTTCATGCCTGTTAGGAGAGCTTCCTGTTTAGGCTGCTTGTCACACACTTGCTGGCAATGTTTGTCTGATCTTGTACATTAATTAGTACTGGCAGGAATAAGGAGTGTACAGGAGAGGAGACATGACCCAAAAATGTGTTTAAGTCATGTTCTCTCCTGGGATGCCTGTTCTTGCAAAGTGCATCTTAAAGCCATCTGTATTTAGTTCCATGGCTTATCCCCAAACTCAGTGGGCTCAAGCAAGAGAATTAATAATGATTATTATACCACCACAATAAGAATTTCTGGTTACCTAAGAGCTTTAACTTCCTTTATTAACTCCTTTAAACTTTGTATTGTAGTATCTGTTTGGTTTGTTAGAATTCTCCCTTGCAACCACGAATGCTGTAGCCAGAGACATAATTTTGTCAGTGCTTTTGGAAAAGCAGGTTTAATCTATCTGCTGTCAGCTGCTCTCTGCTTAAGCAGCTGATGGCCTGAAAACCTGAGCACCACTGATGCTACCACTAAAATAAATAAAATTTGAAACAAACAAAAAAAAGTATGTATGGTTCTCTGTGTTTAATTGCTTCTATGCCTAGCCATGGACATGGTGGTCAGATATAGGTTGGCTGCTCAGTACAAATAAAAAAAAACCACAAAAACCCTTGTAATTTAATCACAAGCCCTAGATTTTTCAATAAGTACTGTGATCCCTCACAGTTTGTTTGCATTTCTTGAATCAGAACCTGATCACAATAAAGATTTAGCACTAAATGGATGTTAGTTGTAGAAAGGTATATGGGATTCCATAGAGAGATGGGTTATCATGAGGTGTAAAGAGGAAGAAAATATAATTAAATATGATACAAACCAGCTTTTTATAAAGCTTTGACTATTGCTTCTATTGTAGTGTAGCTCTTCCAAAACTACACAGAGCAATCCCAAGACTTGGAGAAGATCAATATTGTGTAAATCTATTTCTATCCTCATCAGAACAAAAATCATTTCCACAGCCTTTGCTGAATGAATATCTAAGGGATCCCATATTACAAACGATTCTGCTCATATGCTATGTTTGTAACAAAACCTCCTGTACTATTGTAAGGTCTCTTAGTCAAAGCTGGAGACTATATGGCTTCAGCCTCGGGGGTTTGGTAATTTAAAAATCATTTGTGGCATTTCACTTTTGAGAAGAGAAGCATTTTTATATCTGTTAGTTAGACTTTCAGTCCTGTTTTCCTTTATTTTTTTTTTGTTCTAAAATCCTTTTTTTGTCTTAGCTGTGCTACATGAAAGAATTGATGTAGGTAATAAACCTGACCTAGTTCTAGTCTTAAAAACTGCAACTGACAGTAACTTGTTAGGGAGTTTGATCTCCTGTGAACTAATCAAGGCTTAGGTGGTAGCCTCTATGGGAAGTAGGTGGTATCATAAAAATTCCTCAACAGGTGACTTTATAAATTGGAATGAAAAGTCGTAAGAAAAATGTCAGCAGAAATGCTTTCTTAGATCGCAGGGAGCTGATAGCTTTCTGACATACACAAAGACACACTGAAAATACATCAGAGGCACAGGTATCCTTCACTTTCTTAGCGGAAACCAGAAATAATTATCAGCTTCAAATTATCAGTGATCCAGAAAGGAATGTATAGGTGTTAGTCTGAGCAGGAGAGGAGGGAGATTTCAGCTCACAAGGTACTCAACGACTACAGCTCACATCAAGAATGAAGATCATTTAATTGGCAAGTTTCAACACCTGACACATCCTTTCTAAGCCAGGAAGAGCTGCTGCAGTGAAAGCACATCTGTCATTTATAAGGAGTTCACCTGCTAACTATATTGACCAGTGAACTAAGGAGCTTGCTGTCTTTGTTGAATTATGATTAAAAGTGAAACATGAAACTTCAGAGATAAAAGTCATCATGTAATATTGACACTGGAGATGTACATCAGTTACTTAGTGCTGGATATAGCACCCATAGCAGTCAAACACTGCTTTAATACACACACTTGCATTGTTCCAAAGCAAACTTATCCAAATTGGCATCTCATTTTGCAGGGCTGGAGGCATAATGCTGTTGTCCATGGGGCTGAGGCCCTGTCTGCAGCTGAAATATGCTGTACAAGCTCAAGATAGTCAGCAAAGGGTTTGGTAGTGGCAGTACAAAGGAAGGTGTTTCTGCTTCTCTGCCTTCCTGGGCACACAGGGAGTGCAGAGGATGCAGTGCCAGTGCTGTGCATGCCTGAGTGAATAAAGATGCATTTCTCTAACCAGTGAATGTGCTGGATGTGAGCAGAGCAGTGGTTGCAGGACTGGGACAGATTTCTTCCACTACCCAGGAGAACCACAGAGTCATTATGTCTAATCTAAAAATAAAACCAAATTACTAGTCTCTTTAGCTGGGCCTATCCATCCTTTCCTTGATGGAAAAAGGATGACTCCAACTTGGCTCCTACATCCCATTTTGTTTATCATTTAGTTTGAACATAAAGTCCTTGTAGTTTTCACCAAAACTATAATTATATGAATATCTGAATTTTGGTGAAGTTCATTAGTGGAAAACAGTACATTTAAATGTTGCTTCCTCAAGTTTCCAAATGGTGCAATTAAACCATTTGGAATCTAAATCTCAATTACATGTGGGCCTTATCAGAAGCTCATTGTAATCACAGAAGATACCACAGGCTCCAGCAGGCCTGGTGTGATCAGTGGGTGATAGCAGAGCTTCCATCAGACTGCATTTCTTGTTCTTTTTTTGGGAAGGTACAACTAATGCATACTAAATTACTAAAACTTTGCTTAGTGTGAATTCCATAAATCAGAAGGAAATAAAAGATATATAACACCAATTTTGCAATGAAGACGAATGTGTTATTAAGACTTGTAACTTTTTTTTCCCCTAAAATATATTCCAGATAAAAAAGTTGTAAAGAATACATTAATTCTCTCTGTGGCATTTATTTATGCAATAAAGCATACAAAGCAATCTTTAACTATCACTGTATAGGATTTCAAGTTATCTTTAATTATCACTACAGAATGGTTGCAAAATCAAATACTGTTGGCAATCAACATTCATTATACAATAGCATAGATTGCATCTGTTCATATTACTAGATAAGCAAGGAAAATCAAAACAGTGTCTGATACATCCACTAAAA
This sequence comes from Peucedramus taeniatus, assembly GCA_013400575.1. Lineage (NCBI taxonomy): Eukaryota > Metazoa > Chordata > Aves > Passeriformes > Fringillidae > Peucedramus > Peucedramus taeniatus. Next base: position 53,327 of record WBNO01024546.1, read on the forward strand.
CTGTCTGAGCAAAATATTGTATCTAACTCTCTTAATATCTCTCAGTGACTTTCATCTGATTAAAGTCCAAAGATACATAACCACAGATGCAAATTTTCTAGTGCCTCAGAAATTAAATACTGTTATATTTCAACAGCCTGGATAGTTGGAACCATACTCCAGCTGACATGATTATAGGCACAGTATAAACTTATGATAGAGAGCTGTCTAAATCTCTGAGGCCGCAGGTGCAGGATTATAGCAAAGCCCATTGAAACATACAGCTTTCTGCCTAAATGCATGAGTATGAAATTAATTAGGCAGTTGATCACATAATAAAAGTATGATGGATAATCTAATGGAAACTACCAGCTCAAAGTCAATAACAAACTTGATTCTTTTATTAGATGCAGCTGATTTTCAATTCCTCTATTTACAGGATTTTGAGCTTAATAGAAGACTTAATTTTTTTTTTTTAAATGAGAACTCAGAGTATTTATCTCTGTTGGAAACTATAATGTGTAAGCAATGTAGAATTTGTAGATAGACATATCTGTAAGTAAATCTCCAAGATACTTAGCTGAAAAGCACATCAAAGTGCAGTGAAATAATGAGACAGGCTCCAGCTGTTGGATTCCAACAGCTTTTGATTTGTGCTCTAGTAGAAGCTCCAGGTTTTGTTCTGTGTTGATTATTTCCATGGTACTGGAGATGATTTGTGCATTATTTAAAAAATAGGCAGTATATAGCAAACAAGGTTGAGTTTGCAAACTGCATTTGAAAGGACATTTTGCTTCCTGATATGTTACTGCTTCCTATTCCTGTGCTCTCTATAACCAGCTGCCATGCTTTAAAAAGTCCTTTTAAAATGCATATGTAAAAGATTTTACAAAAATAATAGGTAAGGTCATCAGAAAATGGTGTGAACAAAAACTCCAGGAATGTCAGTTTGCAGGCAGCTTTGCTACTTCCTTCTTGTGGAGAGAGGGTATTGTGGAAATTGTTTTTTCAGAGCCTTTTGAAGCTTTGCACGTCTTACTATGGAGCTGATCCTGTCAAGGAATTATTGCCAGTAGAAAGTAAGTGCCATTAAAGAACTTTGGAGGCCTTATAGAGGCCATGGGTTTAGAGTCAAATACATTGATCATACTGCTGTGTGAATGTGCTAATGGCACTGTGCAGATAAAGATCTCACTCTGGAGCAAATTCAAAAACATCTGATTCTCTGAGTTACACTCCTCCTGATTTTTGTTTAGAATGACAGACTAAAAACCAGAATGCTTCAGGGAAAGTGTTGATTCTCAGTTGTTTCTAGAATTAAGGTTTACATCTGTTTCTACTATAAATTTTAGGGGTCATTTATAATTTTGGTGATGGATTACATGAAGGCTGTTGCTTGTTAACAAAATGAAAACAAAATTCAATCAAGTATACTAGAACATGTTTGTGATTTTTAAAGTTTACTCTTTTTCTGGTGCAGTTGGATAGCTAAAGGTATGTGGATGTTTCCCTGAGTTTAGCCAAAGCTATTTAAAAAGGTATTAAGAAACAAATCCTTTTTTTTAATGTAACCTGGTGTTTCTGTTGAAATGGATTTCTTATTAGATCAGGTTTTCTCATAGGTTTTGAACTTTACTTACAAGATGATATCACAGTGGGCAAACTACAAAAGCTATTTAATAGTAGCAGGTGGCTATTTTTGATATGCCTGATTCAAGCATTCCCTTCAGAACAAGTCCATTGTAATTTCAGTATCAAATATAGAAGCAGTCCAAGGAGCAGAAGTGAAATTACACATCTTACTGAATCTTGCATTATATCTAGCAGTGTGGAAAACCTTTCTAACCAAGGATTGGAGGTGTTCACTATCATCTATTGGTTCATTCTCTGAGTGCGGTTTGGCATCTGGAGTTTGAATCTGGTCAGTCTAAACAAACCATTTAGTCAAGGCATCATGTGCCCTGTGTCCCTGTGCCAATTGCTAACTAGGCTTTAATTTTCTCTAGTTGTGCATTAAAAAAGAAGAGTTGACTGTTAAAACATTTTGTGTGGGCTCTGACTGATCCCATGTGGAAGGGAACTATTGGATTGATATTCCAAGAGATCTTGGATAGATGAATCCTTAATTTCTGCTGGATTTAGACCTGTACAAGACTTGAATCTCTGAGGTCCTGCCTAAAGCTTGACAATGAGTGATGCAGAGTATGTGTCTGAAACTTTGGGAAAGCTTGAAAATAAAGGATAGATGGAGGTGAGAATAAGCAGGTCTTTCTAAAACTAGTAGTTGGGAACACACATCTGTTGCAGATCTCTGTGCTTCAAGATGTGATTAAACAGTGTTCTGTAAATATATTCATAATAGTAAAAAGAAGATGAAATCTAAACCCTGCAATCCTTACATTCTTTAGTTTCCATGTGCGGTGTTGATTTATTATTTATTTGCTTGCAAATGTCTGATTTAAATATCCTAGAAAGAAGTCTTGATTTGATAGTAGGGCTTGTCTCTTTGCAGTTTTATTTATTTTTCTTTTAATTTTGTAATATTACTGTTTCCTTCTGAAATGTAAATTATGGTGAGGCTAAGAAAGAGATGAAGTCACATCTCAAGTTATTTACTCAGTTTTAAAAAGTGATCTTCAATCTACCTGATGGGGTCTAGTACCAGTAAGACTCTAAAGAGTAAACTTTTTATTTGTATATTTGCAGATTCAACCAGAAATTTTAAGAAACTGACTTTTAAATATTTAAAAGAACATTCCTGTGGGAGTCTGTGCAACTGAGGGGACAAGAAAAAGGAGGCATAGCTTAGGTTCTACAGATCTTTGGGGCTGGTCTTTGACAATGGTAGGTCTTGCTTGCTCTGGCTTTTTTCCTTTTTCCCACTGTGAAAACCAAGTGTTTCCTGGCTGCCTTGCTGCAGTCCTAAGCACAGTTACAAGCAGTGATTTGGGTGAGGTAGCAGCCAGTACCTGCATCGTTCTCTTACATCCAAGTTTGAAAACAAAAATCCCTCAGAAGAGCAGTGCTATGAGTACAAACATAGCCATTGAAAAAGTACATCAAGCTCATCCCTGTGCCATTATTGGGTCATTTGAAACCCCTAATCAAGGACACCAGAAGCCATTGATTCATTCAAAGTCAGCACAGTCTTTGTGCACACAAGAAGAAGCTGTCAGAGCAGGTCACAAATGTGTCTTTAAACTAGCAGTACAGAAATTGAGTTTCAGGTTTATACTCCTGGTTTTAAGGGTTAAAACTGATTATCTGTGCACTTTTAATTCAGTTTTCCTAGAAAGAAACTAATCAGCTCTAAGTTCCATTGACATCCTGTAAAGGAAGCAGTGGTAGCCTGCACACTTGTGCTAAGCCCATTTTGGCACCAAGATTTGTTGGAATGGATTTCTAAGCAGCATCAAATTGCACTGAATATTAAGATGAAAATAATGAGTGTGCTATTGGGATATGCCCACTGAATACTTTGGGTGCTACTCTAGGTATACAGTTTTTGTTTTCTAAACTAATCTTTGATTTGAGGTTTGCAGATTTATTGTTGCTTCCATACATGGTGTGTAAATATTAATAGCAGCACCTATGATAAGTGACTAAAACATTAAGGGATATGCCATCTTAGAATATGGTAAATGCAATAAGATGTAATGAATAGATCAGTGCCAATACAATGCCATTTTCAAGACAAAGGTATTTATTAGGAGAACTCAGTGCAACTGACTGGGCTAGATACATAGCAAAACAATAAATTACTTTTTATTAAAAAGAGCTGAATTGATCAGATTTATGTCTTATCTTTAATAATTCAAAGCAGGAGGATTGTGGATTGAGGATTTGTGTTCTAAAAGTTCTAACTAGTCAGTAATATCAGCTATAGCATTCCCATTTTAAAAATGACCTTTTAAAGATGCTCTATAAAATTAAATTTTAATGAGTGGTAAAAAACAGTGATACTTTCCATAGGAGGAAATGCAACACTAGCCTGAAGCTTTGCTGTCTGCCATCACCTCCAGTACTATGTACCCTCTTTCCTTGTTTTCAAGCATGGCAAGTATAATGATACCACAGCACTTTAAGGAAATGAAAATACCTCAAACTGTACCCTTTGTCCAAGCTATCTTTTTGAATGAATAATGGTGTTTCTATTGCTTTCATGATGCTTTTCCTGAGAAGTACTTCTTTTTAGTAGTACAGTATTTCAAGGTTCTGACATTTTCCTGCTCAATTCCTACATTGAATAAGGACTGGCTGGCTGAAGAATAATTCTGGATGAATTAAAAGTATTAAAGGTACAGGCATAGGTGTGTACCTCTGAGAAAAATTGTACTGCCTTTTCCAAAAGCCTGAAAGCTAGTGGCCCTTCAAGGATTAATAAAAAAGCAAATAAGTTTTATGAGGGACATGAGGAGAGCAGAAGGGGAAGAAAAGAGAGAGGAGGAGAAAGGAGTGGCAACTTGCATCATTAAACTGGTAAATGGTACTGGAATATCAGCCTCCCTACTATCAGCAATGATTGGAATTAATCCAGGAACTCAGAATGCATCTGTAAATGTGTCTTCAATAGTAGCCTTTGGCATAGATTTACATTCTCAGTCCCCTGGGCACTGAATTTCATTTCCCCATTTGCTAAATGAGAACAATTTATCCTAAATCAACGATAATCAGAGTAAACACTATTATTAATTTATTGTTTCTAGACTAGAAAAAAAAAAAAACAGTAAAATGAAGCTCTCTACTTTTATCAGTGCTTTCCCTACCCCTTTTGCCCTGAGGATCCTATTAGCAGAAAGCTGAGCAACTCTGTTTCATCAGAAATAAATTATGCCTCACTTTTTTAATGTAAGTACTGAAGGGTTGTAAAGATTAGAAATATGTTTGAACCCACTATCACTTGATGTTATTTTCCTTGATGTTCTGAGCTTCTTTAGGGGAATGAAACAACATGTTCTTCTGAAAGGCAAGAGCAGGGCTTTTTTAAAAGAACGCCAGCACAGATTTTGGTTGATGGACAAAATCATTTTGATTCTGTACAGAAATATTTAAAGTAATGTATAGGCAGTGTGAAACAGAGCTGTCATAATTCCTGGCATGTATAAGAGGCAGAATGTTTGCAGGGCAAATAGGTGGCAGAACTAGTCACCCTCATTTTTTAAATGATTAGAAAACTGTAATTCCCCAGAAACAGTAGACTAATTCTCACTTTCTTCACAAAGGAGCTAAGGATGAAAAAACACCTTTAATTAATAAACACTGCTGGCACTACTTTGGTAACAAGCTGCTGTAAATGAAACTCTTAATTGCCTCTGAACACAGTATTGTGTACAAATTCATGTTACTCTTTAAGTGCTGGTCTTTGTTATTGTTATTTTACATTTTTGTAGGAAGTAAAAGTAGCTTTGTCAACCTCCTTGTTATACTGAAAGAAGTTCCTGACAGCTTTCCATTTGTGGGGATCACTGAGATCACCCACAATTCACCCAAAATATTCTCTCATGATAGCTAGAAGAGACAGCTCTCAGCACAGGCTAAGTCCAAGCTGGATTAAGCTCTTTGTGATTCTTCTGTTAATGAACCTAGGCTTTAAGTCTCCAACGAAATTTTATGATGAAGGAAAATATTTTTTAAAATTAATGACTTGCAAAATAAATATATAAGACAATATATTTATATATTTAAGATTTTGGTACAAACTAAGTGTTTCAGACTGCTGTGTAAATACTTTTTTTTTCATTGTACGATGTATTCTGAGATTATTTTTTTTCTTAATTTAACCTTAAAATTAACTTTCTTTGGCTGTAACTGTCAAAGACTCTTTGATATAGGCAGGAGCTGCATCTTCTAGATTGGTGAAGAAAACACCAGAGAAAACCAGGATAAGAGTATTTTGACTCCATGCAGTCATGATTCTTTGATTTTTGAATTCCCAGAACTCTTATTTCCATTGTTGGGAGTTTTGGAAATAAAAAGCTGTAAAAGTTTGTCATTTCTGAGATATACCTGCATTGGCACCATAGGAAAAGGCATCCAGGTCAATCCTGGGACTGAAGAGAGTATGGGAGAAAGATGCAATACATCTCACATAGACATGTTCAGATGTATTGCAGGGATTTTGATTATGGGAAAACTTTTATCAAGTTGTAGAATATTGTTCAAGTCTTTTGGTTTTTTTTTACTGTGTCATATTTAAATGCTTGTGAAAAATGCTGAATTTGGGATCCATCAACTTAAATCTGATGGTGGCATCTAAAATAAACATTCCTGTTTTCTTCTTTTTAGGATTACTGAATGAGTGAATAGTCACCAGTCTTGAAAAGAGCAGATGGAGACACTGGTAAGTAGTAAGACATTTACTTTCCAATCCAGAGTACAGAAGGAAAACATGTTTGGAATGGTTAGACTTCCTTGGTTTACTGGTCCAAACAGTTCCACAGAAGTTATTTCAGCTGCTTAGCATAAAGCCCCTGGGATGCACGGAGTGCCCACAAAGACATGAGGATTCTTGGTGTATTTTGTTGGGGAATTTTTTTTTTTTTCTGTATGGAGATTTGGTTTAGATGCAAAATGGATTATGAGGTTCAGCCCTGCAGAAGGAGGCACTTGCACTCAGTAATAACAGTCTGACACAGGGGTTTAGAAGGGGATCAACAAGTATAGAGATGTAGCACTATTGATTTTTTTCCAAACTATTAGGTGAAACCTAATTAAAAAAAAAAAAAAGAACTTTAAGGACACTTTCAGTTTAAATTTATTGGATGAGACTATGAATGCTCTTCTGGCACAAAAGACATTCTTGCCAGCCAAGAGATACAGTAGTTTCTTGTTTGTAAATGTCATCCATTAAGAGTATTTCCCAGTAACAGGATTGAGAGTGGACATCCAGTTCCAAGCAAATCCCTACCTCTTGCACCTCCCTTTAGGTGCTGCCTAATTGCTCTGAAGTCAGCACACAGACTGGAGGAGTGCTGCTCATTTCTGTTCCAAATGAAGTGCTTTGGACAAAGTAGAGCAGATGCAGCCCCTCTGAATTCCCACAACAGATGGAAGAAGCAGTTCTATTGCAGAATATTCTGGAAATGTTGAGTTATGACAGATTTGGCTTTAAGTCCCTACTTTCAGGTAGGCAGAATAAGCTTCAAAAAGTTATTCTCCAATCATCTAGAAGCAGCTTTTTGACCTTAGTGTTATAAAGTGAGATGGGTGCACTCTAGTGTTTGATGGATTGCTGTTTGTACAAAATATGTAATATTTGCTAATAAGAAAAGAGTAAATTAATGAGATACTTTGCACTCTGATGGTTAGAACATAAACTTCTGGAATGTGAGTAAACAGATAAATAACTGTTGAGGTCAGAACATGATGACCTTTCTTTACCTTTGGAGAACATCTTGTTTGAAACTCCAAGGTGTGTGGGACTGTCATTTCCTATTTTTATTATTCTATGCCTAACCTTTGAAGTTCATATTTTTGTTCTTTTTTTTTTCAATTTCTTTTTCTAATGTTTCTAAAATTTAATATGGTAGTGTGATAGCTTTTGAAAGCACAATCTATCATATCCAGAAATTAATTAAAAGGAAAAGCTACACAAATGGCTATGGAAAGGAATGCATGAATATCTTATCCAAGATGGTTCAAGGTGCACTTTCAAGGTCAACATGGACCATTCTGGGTCTGTGCTGAAGTCAGAGTGGCAGCTTTGATTTCCTCACCTCTGATCCCATTTTCCTCCTTCCTACTTACACTGGCAAGGGTGCAGTAACCCACTCAGAAGAAGAAAAGAAAACACCAGTAAAAACCCCAAATGACTCCCCCACCTCTTCCCAAGAGAACCCTGTCCTTCAGAAAGCGTGAGAACATTTTTGCTGAAGGAGCAGGTTTGAGTGTGATGTTGCTGTGCAGTTCTGCAGTTGGAATTGTCAGTGCAAGGGGGAGCAGCACAGGAATAGCAGCTTTAGGTACATTTTTGGGTACTTTTTGGGTACTTTTTTGAGCCTGCGGGGGAGGTGCTTCTGAAAATGCTCAAGGCAGCAAGATCCAGAGAACTGATCCATGACTTAGAATAAATTTAAAATTATGGTATAAATATTAGTTCACAAGTTTCTATGATTCAGCTTCCTGTAAGATAAAATTTTAGTTTTATATTTAACCAGCAGTACATACAGTTCCAAATGGTGATCTCCCTTTGATGAGTGGCACTAAGTGCTGCAGATATCATGAGGTGCAATTTCACCCAATCGGTCATTTCTTAAAGTAAGTCAGTGTCATAAAGGTGGCTTGAGGTTTCTAGGAATCCTTGCATTTACCGTTTGTAAGCAGAAATAAAAAGGTACAGTTCAGATACTTTACTAGTCCTTTGAATTTTACTTGTACCTTCGGACATTTGTATGCCTGATATTTATGTTTAAATACATTTGTACGTCTGATATTTATGTTTAAATACGTTTGCATGTCTGATACTTATGGTTTAATACATTTGCATAAAAGGAGATTTAGTATTGTCTTTGTGGTGTTGCTACAAATGCTTTGTCTGAAGAAATCTATGAGCAGCTTCAGGAAGTGTATACCTAAAAATAAATGCAAAAGGCAAGGATTACAAACTACACATTGGTGCCCAACAGGGAAAAGTTTGTAATCCAAAAAATATGCAGAGCCATTTATGTTATTCAAGGTCATCACAGGAAAGATAGCAAGTAAATTTCAGAGTTATCTTTAAGATTATTAGGACTGCTGGAAAATCAAGCCCTGACATTATCTATGTAAGGAATAAATAAGGTTAAATATGAGTCAAACAGGTTTGTGACAGCTCTTATTTCAAATAGTTTTTTCATTAAGTAACTCTTCTGTTGATCCATGAATCAAAGATTAACAGGGGAAAAAGAAATGTGTCTACATGTATATTACAAAATACTTGCCATCGCTTCATTTCCTGAAAATTAGAAACCTAAAAAAGAAACATTCTGGGAATTATTAATGTTTCTAGCAATTACCTGCCTTAAAAGTTACTGTAGTCTAAAGGAGTAGTCAAATACTTCATTTAAAATAAAGGAAGAAACACAAATACAGTAACTTTTAAATATAAATCTTATTTTGTAAACAGGCTCTTATTGTGTTGTGGATTTTTTTCAGTATAGTCAATGGCAAAATGCCTGTATTACTAATCTACAATTTATTTATTTTAGTAATTAATTGGTAAGATCCACCAAACTCCTGAGGAGTTCTGTCATCAAGAATTTTTTAATACAAGATTCCCAGGTGTTTACAGCTGATTCATTCACAAAGTAGATCAATCAAGTTTTGATAAAATGGTGGTGATAAAATTGTATACAGAAAGAAAATAATATTTCAGCTTAAAATATTTATTAGAGTAACCTGAACAAAGTATAAAATTAAACCTAAATTGAAATTAAATGTGCAACTCACATCCCAGGTAACCCTTGTGATGAACGTGGGTAGAATGGTTACATTGTGTGATGTCCTGCATTGAAGTAATAAATGCATGGAAAAATCATTTCCAGTTTCAACTAATGGTCAAGCTTATAATTTTCAGATTTAGAGGCTTTAAATGCCCAGGAATATTTGACAATAGTAATTGAAACAACTTACTATGCATTCTTTACTTAAAAAAATTAATTCTGTCATATCAGGAATTTTTTTTTCCAATAGCTGTATTTGCACAAACTGCTAGAAGTTACTTTTTCTTTGTAAAAGCCAGAGTGGGGAATGGAGGACAGGAAGGAAAATTGGCTTTAAGGAAAAAGGATGGTATCCTAGCCAACCACATCATGCATGAGAAGGGCATGATAGCTCATCATGACAAGGAGTTAGAGAAAAGTGGAGTAATTTAGTGTAATCATATGTTTAGAGAAACATAATAAGTAAAAGGACTAATGAATTCAGGTAACATGGGTTTGTCTCCTGTGCTTGTCAGGGTCCTGTAACAGAGTAAGTGTCATTTTGCTATGTGATAATAATACATCTTCTCCTTTATGCTTTCTGTCTTAACTATTTGAAACTACACACTCATCAGGTCAAAAGCTAATGCATATTGTGTGTGTGAACAGTAACCTATTCCAATGAGGGTATTTATCTTAGTTGCTTAAATAGCTCCAGTGCCATATCCTCCTATCATCACTGGTGACTTCTGGCATTTGTAGTGTAACCACTGCATAACAACAGCCCCAGAATTTGGTGTCTGAATAACCCAACCATGTCTTCTGTACATCTGAGAGCTCTCTGGGATTAATAGTGTGATTTCTTTGGAAATAGTTTGGCTGAAACTATGCTATCATTTGGACACTATATATGCATCCATATTATTTTCTAGAATCTAAACAATTTTTATAGAAAGGGGTGTGGGGTGCTTGTTTTCTGCAGCATTGAGTAGCATATTGTTGAGAAATTATCTTCCTATTCCAGCCTCTAAGTAGCAAATCACTTCTTACATTAGGTCTAACAGTCAAAATGAAATATTTTCTTTTTTTTTTTTTAGTGAGGAACAAATACTGACAAACTCAGTCTGTCAGCTTAATAAGGCTATATACTGCATTACTTAAAAATGTAAATGTTACTTTAGAGTTTGGACCCAAGATTCAGATTCTTCTGTTAAGGACATGGCTTCTCTCAAAAGAATTCTTCTCTCACAAGCTTTTTCAAAACAGTGCTAATACTTCCTGTCTGGCAAGAAATGTGGTGAACTAGGCTGTGTTTGAAATTTTCTCCTCCAAACATGAACATAACAAAGGAAATACAGTCAAATGGAACTGAATTTTTAAAACTTTTTTCTCATTCTGTTAGTTCAGTCTCAGAAAGTCTGAGAGAATACAAACATGTTTCTTCTCCAGTTTCATTCAATCTGTTTTCACTTTTTTGGCAATTCAATATGGGTATATTTGGGAACTTAACGTCAGTACTTTCTTTTTTAACTCTCCCTTTCTTTCCAACTGTGCTCACTTATTTTATATATATGTCATTTCACACTTGTATTTTTCACCTACTCCACTGGGAAAAGTAAGCTAGTAAGACTGATGTTCACTTTCTGAAACTAGTTTCTTTTTCAGTTCTTTTTCAGTGTCCCTAAGGGGGCTTAAAAGAAGGGAAATGTAAAATGCTAAATTGGAAAATTGAGGATTTTTACTACTATTACATAGCAAAATGCTTGGAAGGGATGGGGGAAATCCAGGTTCAATTTTTCTGAAAAAGCAAGTTGTCACCAAATCTCTATTTTGGGAAAAACAAACAAACAATTGTCATTCTTAGAAGAGAATGTTTAATAATACAAACTGTTTGTCTCCATGATGTCAGTGTGTAAGAAGTGGATGGACTCATGTTGTGATTCTTTTACTGTGAAAAATCAGCTCTTAAAACTCAGTTTATACCTCTGCATTTAAACTACATCCATTATGATTCTGTACTGCAACCTTTGAGGTAACATAGGCTGCACCTCCTAGTTTACACTGAATTAATCTTCACACTGTTAATCTCATTGTTTGCTCTGAAAAGTAAGATCCAAACTAATTCCTGGAGTTTGGTGGCTGAACAGATGTTTACATGAGTTGTGTACTCAATGCTGCTGTAGAGGGTAGGCTTCAAGCAAACACTTGTACAGCAAATTTCAGCCCTTTTGGTTCATCATTGCTGTTGGTGATTTCAAGATGCTCAGCAGCCACGAGTAACTCACTGAGCTGTTCCCTCAATGGCAAAAATTGCTCTGCAGCAGCACCTGATCCAGTGCCTGTGCTGGCATCAGGGGCCAAGGCACAAGATGTCATTTCACACATCCAGGGTCACAGACTGGATCGTGAAGAATAGCAAAGCACCATGCCCTGCCTCTCTCCTTGGCCAGTTCACAATTTCCCACCTTCTATTTGATATTTATTTAATGCCAGCATAGGACCATTTGCATGCCATTTCCCTCCCTTTTGGTTTATTCCCTCTAATCAGCTTACTCCAGCAATACACAGAATTTCTCTAGACAATGTATTTCCTCCTTGAGGCTGCCTCATATTCTGTCTGATTGCACTTCTCTCCCCTGCACACAGCGTGTTCCTGCTCCTCACCATTCACAGCACATTGTAACCATAGATACCCTGCACAATTCAAACAGGAACCTTCAAGGCTCCACATTTGCTCTTGTAAATATTTTGATGAAAAGAGTGATTATATTTCAGATCAAGGCTTCAACAAGAATATTAGTTTAAAACATTGATTAAGAGAAGTAAAAGCATGTACTCAGCAGTGTGTATCCAGAAGAGTACAGGATGAAGTTGAATCTGAGATTTGCAACTATTGTATGTTAGCATGAAGTGCCACTGAAAGGTAATTTATTTTCATATTAGTGATCTCTCAAGGCTTGATCCTAAGTCCCTTGCAATGAAGATAAGACTTTCCATTGATTTTAAGTTGCTTTGGAACATAAATATTTTACATTTTAAATTAATAGCTTCAAAATTGTGTAGTACACACTTTGTAAGGTGCTTAGGTTGAATTCAAATGTAAAATATTTTTATTGTATTCCATTCCAGTCCTATGCAGCATCCACATCAACTACTTTGAACAAATTAGACTGGAGAAATATTTGAACTGGTTTTTTTTTTTGGTTTTTTTTTTGAAGAGGAGAAAGAAATCCCATACTTATTATGATAATATTTTTGATTTAATGTTGTCCTTAACCTCATTAGGCAAATTTTTATAACAATTTTTTTTTTTTTAAAGCAGAAGTTCTGTCTTTGTATATGGCTATTAAAATCATTATACATTTTTAGGAGTAAATAAATTTAGGAGAACAGAAATGCATAATGCAGCACCCTTTTATCAAGGGCATGTACCACGCACCAGATGGAAAACAAACTGTGTTTACAACATTACCACTATCGCCACTGACACTACGAGATCTACAATATGTTATAGCAGCAGCTCCATTAACCTTGCTAGTTCTGTTAGAGTTGTCTGGTACTTTGCCCAATCTGTGTTTGTTGTCAGCAAATGGATCAAATTAGGAGATTTTCATTCTGTTTATTGACCTTTTTCCTCCTTTCTCAATTTAGGCCATAGTTCATTAAAAATTGTTCTACTATTGCTCTGTAAAATACTGCAGATAGATGGCTCTGGATCTGTTACTCCACGTGTAAATTACACCATCTTACCTCAGAGGTGAAACTTCAGAGCAGCCATTGATAGGAAATTTGCTGTAAAAGCACCAATTCCTCCTTGGTGGGTGGTTGGTGGTGTGGCCTTTAGGAACTCATTAGGACACACTGCTGTCCTTCAGTGCAGGCTTGCCCATGGGACCTTTCTTTTTTCCAATTAGAGCAATTCTCACCACTCCAATTTGTGTTTTTAATGTAGTCATACTTATCTGTTTGACAACATGGGAAGCAGGTAAGAATGTTTTACTTTGTTAAAATGAGTTAACTGGTAGAGTGATTCTGTTGCCCTTGCCTTGACGCCTTCACTCCAGCTCAGTGAAAGGATGCTCAGTTCCCAACCTGTGCCTGTCTCAGGAGAGGTTCCTCTCACCATTCCATTATCAGCTCAGTTCAGCAGCATCCACTGCAGGCCATATGTTCCCACCCTGTGTTTGTGCTACAGAAATTCACACGCAGCCACATGACAACCCAAGTCTGTGAACTGATCCAGCCCAAACAGAACTGCTTGCTGCTGCTGTGATTTTTGGCTGGATGCATTTCCTACCTCACTGTGTGGCTACAAGAGCACTTCCACCTCAAGGGAGAACAAAACCAAGTGGTTTTGTGTGAGGAGAAAAGCACAGTCACTCCCCTCCCTAATGATGCTTACCAGGTTAAACTGATTGTAGACTATGATGTTATGTTAGCTAGAAAATTAGAATGCCTCAGGAAGCCGTTTTCAATTAGACTATTATTTGGAATGAGGTGTCCTCCATACTCCTACTGGCAGACACCTAAGCCCTTCCTTAGCATTATATATTTTTTCTTCCCTTGGCAGTTCAGTTCATTAAAACCATAAAGGAAACAAAGCTGTAGGGGTAGAAAAATTATTTCAAAGACTGAGACAGAAGTAACCTGATAGTGGCTTTGTGCAACCTCCCTTCCACTTCTTCCTGTTGTGTGAGCAGTGCTGAGCAGGCAGTTGTGATTTAGATCAACTTGCCACAGCAAGCTGAATAACCTCCCGACCTTCAGTTCTATTGTGATGCACAGGGTTCGTTTTCTCTCAGCTAAAAGCAACTTATACTGAAGGAAAATAAGGCCTGCTTCTCCATTTGGACAAGATTTAAGGCATTGCATCAGCAGTTGGGCAGATGGAAATGGTAGTGGTTTTGCTACTGTATAAAATGTGGCAAATTTAAAAGTTGTTTTTGGTTTTTTTTTTGGTACCCTTATATTGACTTACATCTGGCATGGAGAAAAAAAAAAAAGATTATTATATGAGAAATAATAAAGGAAAAAAAAAAGAATTTTGAATTTTCTGCATTCATCTTTGGTGCATTCCCATTCTGCTTAAAGCCTGTGTCAACAAATAATGGTTTACATATGGACAGCTAGAGCAACACTTATGATTCTGAACATTTACCCCCAATTCTTTCAAATTTAAATAATATATAAAACAGTTTTAGAATCCATCAGTCATTATAGCAATGATAGGCAGGAGTTATTGTCTCTGTCCATGAGTGCTACATTTGCATCTTAATGCAAAACTTATCTTGCATTGGATCTTTAGTTTTGTTGCATAGGCTGAAGCCATTTGGTGAAAGTCTTTTCAGCTTCAGACTGGTTTATGTTAGTCTGAGCATGCCTTGGCAAAGCAGCTTGATGTTTTCAGATAAGGGGTGATCTAATCAGTTTGGGAAAAAAACTCCATTATAATCATCACTGTTGGTAGGAGCAGGAAGGTCATAGACATAACTGAAAATATATTGATTTAAAAAATCCTGAATTTTTCATTGTATTTGCAGTTATTTAAGTTATCAGGATTGGTCCTACCAAGACAGAAGTTGTGACTATATGCTTCCCTGGTTTTAGCAAGGGAGAGCATTTGGGATATAGCTTATTCCAGCAGGAACTGATGTGTAGCTTATGGGCTTATATAAACGTGATTTGAGTGATAGGATGTCTTCTGCTGTGGAACACAGCCCCCTAAACTGACTTGTATGCATCCTTTGTAAAGCCTGTAGGCCACACGTGGTTTCTGTACAATATCTGCCTACACAAGAAAGCAAACCATCCTTTCTTTTTAGTCAGGTCTAGTTCATAGGTGTACTACTAGTAGTGTAATGTAGGTGCACCCATAAAGTAAGAACAGCTTGTGCACATTCTCTTCGAGGTTAAACTTGGGGTTAGAAATAAAACCATTGCAGTTTTGCATTTTTCTGGCATTTGCTGGAAAGACTTCTAAAGAATGCACCATGTTGGGAGAAAACTTATCCTTCCATAGCAGCACTAAATTAATCACTAAACTGTGTATTCCTAATGAAGGAAGGTGTGTACTCTTCCAAGAAAAGGTGACTGCCTCGCTTTGATCTGCTCTTGAGAACTAACAAAGACAAAGGGCTGAGCAGGGGATTTATTTAAGACTGCCTTAAATAAAATATTTAATAACAACAACATAGTATGCACCTTTCTTCATGGTTATTCTTAAAATATTTACAATAATTTATTTACTATAGCAAGTAGCATTTATTTTAATGTATTAGGCACATTATCTTCCATGTTTGCTTTCAAGATGAGAAGTAATATTTCTACCCATTATTGTTTTGTCTCAATTTATCACAACTATTTTCAAAAATATTTTTCTACCTGAAAATACTATGCATAGGCACAGCATATCTGCTGTCTGAAGTTTCTTTTGTGTTTACTGCTGGAGTTGGCTTCTCTGTCAAAGCAGATGAAGCCAAACAGTCATGGAGCAGTTTTGGGAGCCTCCATGTGATCTGTCATATTTACCTTTAACAGACTGCAGTATGAGACTGAAACATGGGCTCTCCTGTCACAGCAGAGCAGAAATAGGGCTTTTCTGTGTACCTGATAATAGAAGAGGTCACTTTTTAGAACATCTTACCTTATAGTAAATGGTTTAAGAGAAGCACCGCTGAGCCATCGTTCATTTGAGCCTGCTATAGACAGCTCCTTGTCTGTAACAAGACAAGAGGGAAGCTCAAATTGATAACTGAGTTCTACCCATATCACTTGTGTATTCATTCCTTCATGTGCTTTGCCTGCAGTGTTTCTGAAAGATAAAATAGTGCTTAGGCTGATGAGAAGGAGCGGATAGGAAGAACTGTTTGGACATAATGAGAAATAAGATATCTTAAAGTAGAATCTATTTGTTTCTCTTTTTCACTAACACTCCTGACATGATATTCTTTTAGAGGCTTTATTATGAGCATGGTTTTATCTCTAATGCATGTGGGCAGATATGTAAAGGAGCAAGAGAAAGGAAGGAATAAAAAAAGAGAAGGAAACAAACAGCCTCAGAGTAGATACCAAGCTCCTGTGAAAGCATCAGTCAGGATAGGAAATTATAATCTTTTATAACAAAGAGAAAAATCTGAACACAAATGCCCATGGGCAAATAAAGAATGACCCAAGTTGCTCCAGCACAGTTTGGTGTTGTATCTTTGTGAGGCTCCTGCTCTTTTGGTTATTTATTAGAGCAGTAAGTTTCTGTGCAGAGTATTTGGTTTTACCTAGATGTTACTGCAGTTATGTTTGTGGGCACAGATCCAGAATCATGCAAAAAGGGCAGCAGTGTATGGACTTCATTGTTGTCCTCTCCTGGATTGCAGCATGAGTAGAAGTTGCAGTACCAAATAAGCAGGGAAATGCATTATGTATTTTCACCTAATACCTGCAGCCATTTTTCTTTACCATGCTCTGAGACCTTGCCCTTGTTCTTTATGCTTTTATAACATCTTCATTCCACTATTGGAATCCTCTCTTTATAGACATGCAACTTCAATCTATTCACTTCTTTGTAGCTTAAAGAGTAAGTTCAGCTGTTCTTCCAAAGATTTGTTGGCTCCCAGAGTGTTATGTATACACTATTGCTTCACAGTTCAGGGTGGTTTGGGCCTCAGGTGACCCAAATTTCTGCCAGATTTGATACAACTTCTTATTCAATATCTTAGCCAATCTTCTGAGTGTTTAAATGCTAACCAAGCTTGTCGCTGGCAGGGGTGAATAGCAACAGGGGTGAATAAAGACATGGACACAAGGCTGCAGTGTGATTTAACTCATCCAAATGTACTCATTTGTCTCTCTCATTAAAGTCTATAATAATGGGGACTCCTCATAAACCATAGATCAAATGTATTTTAAAAGGTAAAATCTGTAGGGCTGTTTCATTTCTAATAAATTCTGCTGTTTTGCAGCTGAAAGTCTATAGAAATTCCTGTGAGGCATTATCTGACTGAAATGCAGAGTCTCACACAGAGGAATGTAACCTGTTGCTAGTGTTTCTAGGCCCTTCCTCAAAAGAAATAATACTAATGAGAAAAAATAAATATCTGTATTGCTTCTTCTGATTGTTTTGGTTTAAACAGTTCAATCTTAAAATTTATACCCAAAAAAATTTAGTCTTACAAAAATACAACTGGAGAGGTGCAGCAGTACTTAGAGGACCTGGCTAATGACAGCAGTGGCTTTTCATGACATCTGTTTGGTAGGCTTCAGCATGACCTTGTCAAAGTTAAAAGCTCATAACATTCATATTTTTTTATAGCATTATGATTCTGCATAACAGTGCTAAAAACAAAACCACAGTATAATTATCCTGTCAATCAAGCTGGCAGAAAAGGCATTTTCCACTAGCTTTGCACCTACTAAACTGTAAATAATTTATAAAATTAGAAGTCAAGACTAAGTGGAAGCATTTTGGGTCTAGTTAACCACTTGTCAGAGCTCTGTGGTTTAAGTGACCTCACACACTGAGCTCTGGGTGCTTACTTCTATCCTGTGAGTGTGAAAATGGTCATTTGTCCTTGTATTGCTGTGCATGAACCTAATAAAAATATCAAGCTGTTAATAGAGCTGTGAACAGGTGTACAGTGGATGTTGTAATGATGTTTTATTCATTTGAATTTCCAGGCCATTTAGTCTCATCCAATGAACAACAAAAAATATTTTCTTCATTATCTCCAATTAATGTAAATGTCAAATATTTGAATATATTATCACACCGATAATTCAGTACACTGGTTGATTTGTGGAGTATTTGCATTAAAGTGACAATTAAAACAAGGGGAAAAGAAATCCAGAATGCATATTCTTATCTCTTGTCATGTTCTTACAGAGATGTTGAACTTGCTTCTCTGAGATCTTTTGACTGTGGTGACAAGTTGCTAAAAGCCTTTGGGCTTACCATTGTTTGTATCTGGTCGTTTAAAAATGATAGTAATTGATTTGTAATTATTTCAAAACAAGGTCTATTGGCTATTCATTGCCTGTTCTGTTCAGCCTGGCTAGGGTTAATTTCCTTCCTGGTAGCTGGTGCAGTGCTCTGGATTTCTGTGAGAATCACTGATAACAGGGCTGTTGGAGCTGCTGCAGGGCACAGTCAGGGACCCCTCTGCTTCTCCTGCTGCCCTGCCAGGGAGCAGCACAGGGAGCTGGGAGGGGACACAATTGGGACAGCTGACATCTCACCCCTGGGATGTTCCAGATATCTTCCATAGTGTCCTGCTGAGCAATAAAAGTGGGGAGAGCTGGCCAGGGGTTGTGACCCATTGATCAGGGCATGCTCAGAGGGTGGTGAGCAATCCCATTGTGCATCATTTGGTTTGTATTTTCTTTTATCATTATTACTGTTTTCCCTTCTTCTGTCCTATTAAACTGTCTTTATCTTGACCCACAAGTATTACCTTTTTCTGATTCTCTCCCCTTCTCACTGCAGGGAGGGAGTGAATGTCTCTGTGGTGCTCTGTCTGTCTGCCAGCTTAAACCACAGCACACTTTAAAATTTAGTAGACAGATACTAATCTCTCACAACAGAGCTGTTCTGAGGGCAGAAGCCTGCTTTATGGATATATAAAATCAAATGTGTTCTGACAGGAAGGAGGCAATAAAATAATTATCATGTGTTTATCTTTTGATAGCTCTCTCTCCTTTAACTTCTCTTGTGCCCATTTGTGACTTGGTCTGTGCCTGCCCACTCCATTCTGGTGGGGCAATGCATGTCCCACTGCAGCACTGGGCAAGGAGGGGGCAGCTGGACCTGAAACTGCCTGCATGAGAAGGGCTCTGCTGCTCTCAGGAGAACACTGCTGGGAAGTTCTACAGGCACCCAGAAGGCACACCTGGGACATTAGAAACAATAAAAAATTACTGCACTCTCATTCTTAAATTACTTAGCATCCCTAAAACTTCTGTTATTTGATTAGGTTGGTAGATTGCTTACTGAGATCCTTACTAATGTTTGGGGCCTAATTTATTTCTATTTTTTTCCCTCTTTTTTGCCATTGTAGAGCTAAATTTTATATTTACTCCGTACATGCAGATAGTAATTTCAAATAGCCCTTTCTCACATGGAGAAAATATGAACCAAAAACAATCCAGGAATCCACACAAACCACATCTCATCATCACACGCTCTACATGGAAGAAGTCTTGTGGTCATAACACATTTTCCTCCAAGTTTTGCATATGATCGAAATCTGCTCTGCTGAGAATATTGGACATGCTTAGTCTATTATTACTGTTATTAACACTTGTTACTGTTATTAACACTTGTGAAAGTTCCTGTGGTAAGTTTTTAATTGTTGAAGAACCACAGAAACACTCTATAGCATTTCCTATCCTTTCTTCCTTCCCTCCATTTGTAAGAACTAAATATTTGTGAGGTTTCACCAAGAAAGAAGTTGTTGCCCTTTGTACTGCTGAGCTGATTTTAGTAGCAAGTGTTAAGAGCAGCATATCAAGGTTGTGGTTTGCAATCCCATCCACTTCTGTTTCTTGTCTAAGAATTTAATAATGGGAGTTGGAGACAGATGATTGTGGACCAGGAGGGTGGCTGTGGAAAAGGCAGGACTTTGCTGTTTTGTAGTCTTATGTTTATGCCCACACCATATGCTGAGATTCTGCAGCTTTTTAGACTGGTGAGGCTGAAAGAGCTGTAGGTAGGATATCCTGCTTGTATTTTTCTTCTCTCACAAACCAGAATTAGTTATTATTTTACAGTAAGTGGAATTCCAGGTTTTTGCAAAAAATGTCAGCCACTTTTTTTTTTTTCTGGTGATCCTCTTCTAATGCTGGGCTGTATCCTCTGAGATTATCATTTTAGAGTTTGACAAGCAACTAAATTTTACCTTCCCTCAGAAAAATAATTAGGGAAGATGGGAGAGTTTTATGAGAACTGGATGTCTGGAGCACATGGGTGTTGCAAGAGCATTGGGACCATAGTTAGTTTAGCTTGTAATAAATTAAATGAGATGGTAAGTTGGGGCAAAAATTCTAGGTCTGGGATTCAGAAGATGGAAAAAGTGGCTTAATACCTCTGATTTAAAAGATAAAATAAAACTGAAATGCTAGGTATGGAGAAATAGTGATAGAAATGTAGATGAGAAAATATTTAGACTTTTTCCATACTTTTTGTATGAGTTGAGTGGTGTGAGAAATAATAAAAGGTTAATGTTTCTCTTCTTCTAAAGAAACTCCTCATCACTGTGATCTGACTTTAAAGCTGCTTTTGTTATGCCTACAGTGCTTCAAACCAAACTTCTGAATTTTTAGGGTTGCTTTGATTTTTGTCTGTTATCTTTGCAACATCATCAACATACAGAGAACCAAATAATGATCCAGCAAGGTGTAAAGTAGTTGGCATTATTAATAAAACTAAAAGAGAAGGGACCTGAAGGGGAACATAGAGAGGATTCTTGGGAAGAGCATGCTTAAAGTTATTCCATTTCTGCAGCTGAGGTCACAGGGGACTGTCTTGTGTGGTAAAGCTTTCATGCTTTATGATCACACAGAAAATTTAATCCCACTCTGGTTAAAAATGCCAGCTTCATGCCACTGCAGAGGGAAACATGCAGCTTATGAATTTGCAGAATAAATACAAGAAGAAAATATTACAAAATGTGTTCAAGAAGGCTAACAGACTTTTATTATAAGTTCATAGTAAAAATATTTATGACATCTGAAATTTACTGTGTAAAACTATGGAAATAAAGAAATGGGTAAAAACTGTGAGAAGATCAAGTCATCTATTGTATTGTTTATAGACCAGTTCTCATCAAAAGAGCTTTATACAGTCCTACATAGCCTCATTATGGGTGTAATGTATGGAATACCATACACTCTAGTAGAATAGGAAAGAAATTTAGATGCAGCAGGCAAAATCAGAGGTAGCACAAACTGGAAATAATAAAGGAGTCTGTACATGTGAGCAAAGCTTTCTGGGACAATGTATTTTAAGTTTAAGAGAAGTATAAGACAGAGAAGCTTTCTCTAACAGCTTCCTCAAAATTTATATAATGGTAAATTAAAAGTATAATTAATATTAATTTTGTATCTGCAGACTACCCTGAATAATAAAGGAGGGAAGGAAGGCAGGAAAAAACCCAGCACTTTAATTCTCCAGGAACCTGGCGGGGCAGGAAAAGGGGAAGTCCAGGGGTTTTTTTAACCTGGAAGTTCCACTTAATTGCTTTCCCTTTGGTTTTGCTGAAGTCTTGGCATTTATAACTCCCCAAGTCACTGCTGTGTCGGGCACTGCCACTGCCTGTGCTTCTCTTCACTGCTGGGGAGGTGGGGGCACAAATCCATGTTAGCTGCTGCCCTGCTTCCCTTTCCTGTCACCATCTCTTGAGGTGCTCTATGAAATAAGAGTTATTTTATGACAGTAAAAGCAAAAATGCTTCCATTTCATGGTTGTTTTGAGTCAGTCTTTTTATGTTCAATCCCTTTTATCCACGCAGTTCTGTGTCACTGTCTTGGCAGTTGTTCAGCTTTGGGTCAGGCAAGTGTCTCAAGAGACTGCAGTTCAAGTGTGCCCAAAAAAGGAGAGAAAGTGAGGTTTTTTAATATGAGTGAAAACCTTTTTTTCTTTATTTTTGCCTGACTTAATATAAACTTTGAATCCAGGACATTACATTATTAAATTTCAAATTTCAGTGGGAGGTTGTTTTTTTCTCCTCAAAACAAATTAATTTACCTATCCCTAGTTGAAAGTTATTTGTTATTCCCAAATGCTGTATTGGTTCTAAATGTCCAAATTATTTTCTCAGATTTCTTGGCAGTTAGGGATATGTGTAAATAATTGGTAATAAAAGGAAAAGATTGCAGTGGGTAAAGGGAATTAAATATTTTCCCATTTAATTCAGGGAATGTATCATAAAGAAGATACTTAACCAGACTTTTTAGAGTACTCTTATATACATCCAACAAGTTAATCTCATTTCCCTGCAGTCATTATAACTAACTTCTATCAATTAATTCAGTGATTAGTGACTACATCATAGCTGACAAGCCTTCCCATGCACAATAATGTAAATTTTGTGAATTCATAGTTCAGAATTCACCTGGTGAAATTCAAATATGATGCGTGTCAAAACTTCCACACATAGTAATTTTTTTGTAATTATGGACTATCATTTAAATTATATTTTTACATCTAATATATGAATGAGGTTGGTTATTTCTGATCATTTGTAGTGCAACATGGAGATACAGATAAAGGGAAAGTGAAGAATGTGTTTGAAAATAATCTAAAAATATGTCAGCCTTCAAATTGTAATTTACCAATGAATATCAAAAAAAAAACCCCAAACCCTGAACAAGAGCAGGAAAAAGCAAAGATGCTTTACAAATATCTTTCACTTTGTAGTTTCCCTAGAAGAAATAGCAAGGAGTGTTCAACTCCAATGTATTTTAAGTAATTGATGAAGAACAATTTTCCTGGCAATTACTTTTAATGTCTATATCTCAGAGGATAATAATATTTGAGCCTCAGGCCATGCAATTGTATCTGCTGCTGTCTGCATTAGAAATAATGCTTAGATTCATGTGCTTAATTCTCTAGTCCTTGCTCTCTTTGTAGCATTCTGCATCATAGCAAAAATATATTTGAATAAGTATGTTCTCTTTTTTCTGAAGTTATTTTAGAGTAACTATGCTGTAGTATGTGTAGAGAGATAAACTAATCATAACATTGTGTGTGGTGCTAAAGGGCAACAGAAGTGTGCCTGAGTGGAGACAGATAAGCTTGTGCAGCTTTGAGAATTTTTAAAGCCACCATGTTTTGGACGTTTTTTGAAAAAATGTTAGAAAATTATTTCTGGCCTGCCCCTGAAAATGTTGCATTAACGAGATCACATGCAGCAGGAAGCTCAGATCTGAGCTGAGAAGCAAAAAGATTGTATGATTTGCTCAAAATTCTTTTAACATCTTTTTTGCATTAATGATTGAATGACTTGTGAGAGAATGGGTCCTCAATGGTGAATTTCTGCAGCTCTGTGCTCAATAGCAAGGCCAACCAGGAGTCTATTCAGTGATCCTTGCAAATTAGGGCTGCTTTAGGGATGTGACGTGTCCCTGTGGGCTCCCCAGCAGATGAGAGCAGTTGGGAAGTAATAAGGCTCTGCCATTCAGGATCAGTGATTTATGACCCTAGAAATAATGCAAAGAGTAACTGAAATCAGCCCTTCTAGATACCATAATAACAACACAATGGACACTTTGCTTAATATCAGTAGGTGTGCTTCTGGTTTCTGCAACAGCTTCCAGGAGATGCAAGCCCAGGTTTACAGATGGACAATCAGCAGCCCCTCGGGTTTTGAGGGTTTTTTCTGAAGGAGAATTTCCTTTTTTCAGTTTGCACAAATGAGGCAGCTGCAGACACGCATGGCTATGCACAGAGACATGGATAACACTGAAGGGTGTGCACTTCTCTGCTTGTTAAAAACTTGCAGCCAGGGCTCTGATTACAAAGCTGACAAAACTCTGTGGGGTAAAAAAGATGCACAACAGGTAACCATTATCTGTTAGAGGAGCTTCACCTATTGCACTGTGTGCGTGCTCCCATCAGAAAAAAAATCCATGTATTAACAGAACCAACAGCGTTCAGCTTCATCAGGGGTTTTTTGTGCTTTGGGAAGACTATAAATGAAGAGTTAATTGAACAACAACAAAATAAGTATCAAGACAATCTCACAACCTATTTTTCGATAATTGTTTCTTCTCTTAAGAGAACATTACCTCTCTCACAGATGGTCAGAGTGATGCATTTGGGGAAATCAGCCAAACTTGGCTTTTTTCCTGGTTGCTCTGCTTAGTAACTGCAGCATTTAACCCCAGAAGTATTATTTAACTTTGCTCCAGATACCATTTTAATCAAAAGCACTCGACTTCACAGTTGGAAAACTCTCCTTAAGGTCTCTGAACACTTTTTTTTTTTTTTCTTTTTTAGTGTTTTGGACTTATGGAAACAAACTCTGCCAAAGAAATGTTTACTTATTTTCAAATCACTTGAAAAGGGATTCTTGAAATTGACTGGTAAAAAGGTTTAATGAATCAGGTTTATGTAGTTATGTTATTAGTAGTAGCTGATTTTCCAACAGTCAAATCAGTGGTCTAGAGAAAAAATACTTATCCCTACCTCATACACTGACATACATAGGAAGATAAAATAGGTGGGACACTCATGTGAAGCTGGGTGGTTTGACTGTTAGGATGAGTGCATTCTCTGAGACTAAAATCCACAACTTAGTCTCTCTTTTCTCTAGTACCTTATGCTTATAACAACGTTTTCCAGTGATTTTGATGTAAACTTGGAGGGGCAGAGAGGTGAGGCAGCCACGTGCTGGTAGGTGGGATTAGGTCAGGCCACATGTCCCTGTGGGTGCCTGGGCAGGCAGAGGCTGCTCCTGACCCAGGGGTTCCTCTCTGCTCTCAGGCTCTGGGATCCCTTCAGTCAGGAGGTCAGCAGGGGAGCAGGAGGCAGACATCCATCTCTGAGTCAGGCAGGAGAAAGGAGCTGGATGTCTCACCTGTCCTTTTCCCTCTATCACTTGTGAAGGCTCAGACCTTACACAAAGGTTGTACAAATACCATTTTTAGACATGAAACTGCACCTGAAATGATGATGTTTGGCTATGACAGGTCATTCAGTGCAAACTGAGCTCCTGAGAGATGCATGGAAAATCATCCTGTCATTATTCTTGGGAAGAGTTCCTATGATATTTCAGATGACCTGTAGTTTTTGTTTCTTACCCCATTCCTGTTCTCTACCTTGAAGGCAGAGTTTCTTCACAGAGAAGTTTGATCTTTTGCCAGTCACTGCATTTGTGGAGATTATTGCCTTTCTCACTGTTCCTAGGTGAGCTGGGCTCCATGCTGCAGGATGCTTTGGGTTTGGCTCCACGCCCAGTATCTCAGCATATTCCTCTCAATGGACTTTTTTTTTTTTTTTAAATCTCTCTCTACTTTTCTCTTTGCTGTCTGTCTTCTAGTCCAAGCAAAATTTTATTTGCATGATAAGCATGAGTGGACCAGCCCACCTCTTGCACAGCTAGAAATTTCACTTATTTCTAGCTGTACTTTGCTTCCCCTCCATGGAGCTGAGATTAAACTGGTTCCCACATCATCACTCTGCAGCACAGGCAGGGATAGGGAGTCTAAAAAGGCAGAAAATACTTGAGCAACAACTGAGCCAGAAATTATTTTTTTAAGAAATATTTTGTTCAGCTAAAACTATATTCATTTTTAAAAACAAATATATAAAGATTATTGCTTTTAAAATGCTAAAAATCAGCTGTTTAAGAAATATCTTGCAAGAAAAGGAATTTAAAAAAGAAACAAAAACCTCATATTAACAAACTCCTCATAGCCATCTACCAGGTGCAGTTGGGGCAGCTTGTATTAACTCTTCAAGTACCTTTGTACACATCCATCATTCTTTCAGGAAATGAAAAATTTCCTCAGAGAACTGTGTTCCATTCTGAGCACTTCACACTGTGGACAGGTCTCCTTTACCAGGATAGGTTGAAGCAACCTTTCCCACATGTCACATGTTATCACTCTCTGACAGTTGACAGCAAAGCTTTTTATGTTTGCTCTCCCTAATCTATTTGAGTACAAAGATCTGGTTTAGTGCAAGTGATCTCTTTTTAAACTGCTTAAAATAACCTGTGTGCCACAGATTAAGAGGCTATGGAACACAGAGATGAGCAGTTCTCTGGCAAATGCAAAGGAGTGTAACTCTGATTTGGAGTGGCAAGGCAAGAGTCTGTCCCACTGGAAAAGCCACTTGCACAGCTGCTCATCTGTTAACACCTCTGCTGGCAATTATCCAGGACTTACTGGAGGAAGAGATTGTTTGTTTGTTTGTTTGTTTTTTTGTTTATTTAGTGTGGTGAAATTGGATCTTATAACTGTCCAGCAGCTGAAGAAATTAAATCTATTTAGATATGCCTGAGAGGAAGTTTCTGCAGAACGCAAGTGTAAATATTGCCAAGACATCCAAAGGAATGGATGGAATAAAATAGGAAAAGGAAAGAGCCTCCTTGAATGGAATAAAAAGAAATACTTCATTGTAGAGGTGTTTCTTAAGTTGCTTGGTTTATTTCAGAGTAGCTGTAATATATTAATGCATGATAGTTTGTGATTTGTTCATAATGAACAATTGTGTTAACTTCTAATTTTCATATCTCTAAAAAAAGAACACAGAAATCAATTCTATTAATTGCTTCTATTCAATTCCAATTATAATGATAGTGTTTAATGCCAGCTTACTAAAGGCCAGTATGAGTTACTCATTACCTGTTTAGAGGGTTCAGATTTCTATTTATTGTTTGATGTTAAGCACAAGCAGTCTCTGTTTGAAGAAGAAAGATTTCTTCTGAAGCTTTACATGTTGACATCATTCCACAAATATCTCTAATCCCATGGAAATGTTTGGAGTGTAGTCAGTAATGTGCTGGAGAGTAACTGCTGTAAGAAGTCAAATGGTGCCCTGCCTTAAAGTGACAACTGTGTGTCCCTGTGGCCTGGCATGGGGCTGGCCAGGGTTTACTGACCCGGGACAGAGAGTTATGGATGGGGGTGGGTAGTTTGTTCTGAGGGAAGGATTGAGTTTCTGGGTAGTTCCTGCAGGGAAGGGGATCATGGAAATGCTAAGTGGCAGCTGGTGGCACCAGCATGGTTGGTTAACTTGGAATCAAGGTGTGTGTCCAAGTGGTACTGGTGTCCTGTGTGGTTTAGTGTGGTTTTTCATGCCCTCTGATAGCTTTATTGTGGAAAACACATTTATGTTCTGTCAAAGGAAAAAAAAAACCTAAACTAATGAAATAAATACTACTTATCAATTATGTGGTTTAGTGACTCTTTAGTGGCTGTTGGGTGCTTTCTTTGGCAAACAGCAAGGAACAGGCAGAATGATCCAGCCTTGTCACCCAGGCATGGAAACACTGAGACTCTTTCCCCTGTGTTCTTGTGGGACTTGGTGGTGTTGGTTCTCCTACCTCTCCCCCAGATGTGGCTCTCCCATTTTGCCTCTCTACCACTCAAACTCTTTGAGGTCTTTCTTCTGCTTCAGGAGTCTTTCAGGCTCCTGCCACAAGCCATAGTTGCTTCTGCTTCCAGTCTCAAGTGCTTTTAAAACACAAGAGTCTATTCTGGGGTAAGCTGGAAAAACCAAGACCTCCATAATTAGAAACAATTTTGTCTGGCTAAAGGTTTTAACAGAAAACTGAAGGAGCTTAACAAATCTGCAGACAGGCAGCTCTGTAAGAATTCTTTTGTTTATTGTGGGTTTTTCCTCTTAGTAAAATGGCTTAAATAGTTTTACCACATCAGATTGGCTTGTTGATTCAAGAAACTTTTAGAAATTTTTTCATGCCCTCTGATAACTTTATTGTGGATTTTATGTTTTGTCAAAGGAAAAAAAAACTAAACTAATGAAATAAATACTGCTTTTCAATAATGTGCATTCAGCTTCTTTTCAATTAGACATCTTTGTTTTCAAACTAAGGGCAGTTGAGCTCTCTTATATTCAAGTAATCATTTTTTAAAGAAATCGAGGCAGATCTTGTCTCAAGGTTGAGCAACCTCAGAGAAGAAAAAAATGAAATGTGAAATTCTCTTACCTTTTTTACACATTTTTCTTTTTTACAAAAATAATAGAAAATTCATAAAGAAATTTAAATATCTACAAGCTGCATAGCAAAGCAATTTGGCCAGAATATTAAATCAAAAGTATGGGAAAATACTTTTTTTTCTAAACACAGATTTTAATTAGGAAGAAGGTCTGAGCCAGACTATTATTTTCAGGTCTGCACCAAACCAAGAGTTTTAATTAGTCCAGAAAGAATCGAGAGCTTGACATGCTCTATCAGGATTAAAGAGGGATGAGGAAAAGGCAGGGGGAATAGTCAGACACATAGAAAGCAGTTTTTTGTCAGCTAGGGGAATACCATTAATCCATTTGTCAGATAGTATACATATACTGCTCTCCAGGGCATTAACTAATTGTTCCTACATTAAAAATATTTTCTTGTGTAAGTTACATATAAAAGGAACTTTTTTTTCTCTCCTTTGGTTGCCTTTTTAATTTTTTTACTATCACAGTTTATTCAGTTGTGTTTTTACATGTGTATTTAGCAGGTCACTTGGACTCCAGATGATCTTCAGAGGTCCCTTGCAACTCCAACTGTTCTGTGATCTACTTTGTCAGCTATTTGTGCCAGATTTTGGCAGATTGCCTTCACTAATAACATTAATTTACTATGTTGTGGAACATTATTTGTTTACTATTTCATATCTTAGAAAAAAAATTTTCATGCAGTTCTATTTTCTTCAGTAGCTGTCAGAAAATAGTAACTGAAATGAGTTTGTAATCAGTCCTCGTTGGAAGGCTGAGCCGAATACTGCAATGGTCCATATGTCTTGAAAGTTTAGGTTGCAGTTTTCTTAATTAATTGCTGCTCAGCTTTTAAAGCATAGCATTTCTAATATAGAATAAAAACTAGTGTGATGTGAAGTGATTTTTGCACAGTACTGCAATACCTTGTGGGTTTGTTTCAGGTTTTTTAAGTCTGTCTTTACACATGGTGGGTTGCCATTTTAAATCAGCATGTGCACTGGATGTCTTGCCATTGTGGTGTATGTTTAATTTAGAAAGTGGGAGTTGCCTGCTCGTTCTTGAAGAAAAGAATGGAAACCTTTGTTTGCAAACATAACATTTTTTTCTGCATCTGTCCAATATATTAATTCCCACCAGCATAATAAAAACTCTCCCAACATCCATCTGAGGCTGCACTGATGGAGGTGTTATCCAGCCCCTAACAGTCCAGGGTCAGCCCAGGGAGCTGGAGCAGCTTCCTCACCATTTGAAGCTGATGTCTGTTGTTTGACTGATGAAGAGGTGTTGCACTCACATCTTTGGTTCTGCTGGATAGCAGCTCTAATGATTGGCAGGAGGGAGATAGCAAGGACAATGTTTGCTGCAACATCTTCACCCCTCCTGACACTGGAAATAGAATGTTTCCTTCCCTTGCCCCAGCTCAGCCAGTGATGCTTGTGTTGAATGGATGATATCTTTGTCCTGACTCCAACAAAGAGCACAAATTATTGGAGAGAAGAAATGTGCTAAATATAGTTTACAGTCCTCTGTCGTCACCATTGAAAATATACAAGTTCAGGGTGTGATTTTTTTTCCCAAAAAGGAAATGTCCATGTTCTGTAGGATTTTATCAAACACCCTCTTACTTTAAAAGGAGCAGACTTCATGTAAAGTCAGAGAGCTAACTAACATTATTGTGACTTGCAGTAAGAGATCAAATAATTTCTTAGCAAATATGAGTAATATTAATTACAGAGTTCAAAGGTTCACCCGGTTTAGACTAGAATGCAGGGTGAGGTATTGAAAATTAATGAAGTTATTTGGTTACTGAATGTGTAATGAGAAATGGTAGGAACCATCCTTATAATTTGTATATGCAGGGAATGGTGAAAAAATACTCATATGGCTGTGTGTTTGCTACAGGGTGGTTTAGAAATACACCCAGAAATGGTAGGTAAATATTTATATGGGCAGATTCAGGGTAAAAGAGGAAAATTTGTCTCCAGGAAAGGATATCTTAATTTATCCCATTTTGCTTCTTGGAAGGGCCAATAATTGTATATCTGTTGTCTTAGGTATTTGTATGTACAACTGCAGTCTGAAATGTGGCAGCTTTTAAGAATAAAAAGATAAAGAAGCAAACTGCAATTATTTTCCATAAATAAGTAGGAAAAAATTGTCCTGTAAACCTCATATCTCACACTGGTTTTTCTAGGAATCTTTTATATATGTTTTATGTGAGAACATACAAGGAACAGCTCCTCAGCAAAGCCACATCATTTTATATTTGACCCTGGAAAGCTAGTGAATTATGGCAACAAGGTTTAGCATATTTTTGTCCTATGGACTGATGCAGGGAAGAGGATTTCAGCATGTCATGTGAAACTAGCATTTCTCCTTAGTTCTTGCTGCTAAATGGAGTTAGAGATGTAGTGCAGGCTGGGTAATTGGCTTACATGCCAGAAGAGGTAGGAAAGCTCTGTGTGGTAACAGCAGCAGTTTGACCTTCCTTCTTGCTGATCCAAACCTATGACACCTGAGAACATAAAACTTGCCAGAGAAAGCTTTGTGCCATCTCCAAGCTCAGTTGCAGAGTGCAGCACCTCCAGTGACAGTGCTGAATGTCCTGCTGTACACGAGGGAGTGTTCATGGGGTGGAGCAGCAGATGTGCTTTACATTTGTATCCTGCTCCTGGTGCTACAGCCAAGCATATTCAGTAATTGTATTGTTACTGGGAGCCACTCCATAAATTGTACTAGACTGCTTGTCTTGTCTCAATTCCTTTGGCAGTGTTTTCCTCTCTACACATCTATCTAGTTGTGTTTAAGAACTAGCTTCTACTTTATCTCCATTTGGTCCAGGATGACAAACTATTAATTCACTGGGTAAGCTGCTATTCGGTGCAGAGAAATTGCAGCTAGTTCCTCATGCACTCTGGCACAGCATTCCTGCACTGTGGAAGGGATCACAGAGTTTCATGTGTGTAGGTACTCTGGGATTACCAACAATTCCTCCATTATGTCCAAAATTATTTGAAGAGATTGCCCAGCTATTCTGTGTCTGAGCAGGTGATTGAGAAAGGCTGTGCTGCTGATGGAGGCTGTTTATTCTCTGCTGCCCTGCCAGGGAAGTGAGTTTGAGTTTGGGGCAAGTCAGCTCTCAGAGCTGAGAGAAGCTTTTGGGATGATGATGTCTGGCATTTTTATTGGTGGTGAACTTCAAATGTGTCTGATCCAGCCAGACTGAGGCCACTGCTGACTGAAATTTATGGAACCAGTGGGAGAGAATCTCTGTAGGAAGATTTTAATGTTAAGATTTGGATGTTAACCCATCTTGAATTACACCTACTTAAGAGGAGCGAGGTGTGCAAAGACACAAGAAATTCTGTCATCTTTATGTGTCATGACCAAACTAAGCACAATACAGAAGTAAGAACTGCCTGAAAATACTGTCAGATACAATTAACTTTCTTTGTAAGGAGCTAACATAGCTGTTGGTGAGGTTGAAGAGCTCCTCGAGAAGACCCATGCAGTTGGAAAGGAAGGACCAGTATTTTCAACAAAATAACAGTGGATTTGGCAGTTCCCTGTGGTAATGTTTTTCATTCTAAAGATGAAGTATCAGTTTCTTCATCTAGCCAAGTGCCCCTGCCTCATACCAGAGAGGCAGAGTTTAACTTGAGGCATTTCTGATTTGAAGACATCCTATCCTAAAAGATGAAAACATCCTCAATGTCATGTTGCTTCCCAGTTATCCTAAGAGCTTGTAAAAGTCATCCACCCCAGGCCTTGGTATTTAGAAGTAACTAAACAATTCTGTAGGGTATTCTATAACAAAAAATCTGTTTGCCAGCTCTTGCCATGGCCGTGTTTGTATTTTCACCTTGCTTTAATGTTTTGGGTTTTTTTTCTTTTTCCACTGGTCTTTAAGTGATGTGACTCTCTGCACCTTCAGGTTTAAGTCAGTAAGGTAAAGCACACTGGAGTTTAACTGTTCTGCTTACTGAGCATACTCTGTTCTGAAGGAAGAGCAAAAGAGATGATGCCAACTGTCTTGGCAGGCCTTTCTCAGCCAGGTGTGGTTACAGGTGGATGTACATTTTCTGTCTGGAAGAATGTATCTGCCCAATATTAAATTGAACTAGGAGATATTAAATCATATGGAAAATTTCAGCCACTTCTATTATGATACAATCACATGCAGGACAAAAATTAAATACCTTTTGAAAAAAACAAGAGCTACTCTGTTTTCAAATTCAGATGCCTTTTCAAATGTATGTAAAATAGAATATACCTATGGGAAACAAAGCTGAAACTAGTATGCTTGCTTATTATACCACCAACACCTCCAGTGGTTTTTTCTACCTGGCTCCCAAAGTGTAACATTTTGATTTTTAAATGAACTAACCAGATAAACATGCAAGACAGGCAACTTGTCTGTAAATGATCATTTCATATGAATCCTTATCCCATCTGCTGTCCCCACAGCTGTCCTTTGTTTCATGCTATTCCTGTCATGCAGGCTTGGAGAACCCACTGTTCACATAGTCCTTACTCATCTGAGCAATCCACTTGGAGGCTTAGATAGATTTTTCAAGGATTTAACGTTTAAATCTTGACTACTGGGAATAACAGCTCTTGGGGTTGGCTTTTTTGACTTTTTTTTTTTTGTTTGTTTGGTTGGTTGGTTTTGGTTATTTTGGGATTTTTTTTTTTGGCTTTTAAATTTTTTTTCCTAATGAGCACACTATTGATAATAGCAAGGGCAGTGCATAAAGGGTAGCTCTGAATAAGGCTTTTTTATTTCAAGCACGTTGTCTTTGTGGTGTCTCACATAAGTTATAAGGATTTCCTTTGCTTCTTCTCTTTATATAGCACATAGTGAGATTAAGGACTCAGGACAAATAAAGAGGTTGTGGCATGTTTTAGAATTTATTGCATTTATTAAAGTATTCCAAACTCCAACTTTTAAATATAGTGATATCAATTTCAGATATTTAAGGGGATAAGTACCTATTGAGGATTTAGGGTAAGGTTGATTGAGGAAGTAAATCTACTTTCCAAATGTCTACAAAGAAAAATCAAACGAGAAATTCAGTATCAAAAACATCAAAGACAATAATGCAGTTGCTTTCATCTCCAGTGTGTGCTTGCACTTCAAAGAAAAGCAAAATGCTCACCCTTCCGCCAGTACCCCCGAAGGAGGATGAGCCTATAGTTGAAGATAAGTCTCCATCACTTCTTTGAGAGAACAGAAAAATAGAAGTAAAATTTTGCACAGAAAAATAACAGCTTCATAGTATTTCTTTCACTGTAATGGTTGTATCAAAAGACGTTTCTCATACTAAAGAATCCTCTTGTTTCATTAAGGTATGCAAGTAATGCTGTACCCTTAAAACCCTGCTCTTCACTTAAAAACTTTATTTTCTTTATCTCTTGTAAGGATAAGGTGGTGTTCTCTGAGGTAATGTTCTTCATCCTAATTATCATTTCTGCAAAATGTGCTGATTGCACAAGTGAACATGTATATTTGCTCACTCACATCCTCCCATACTTTTTATCTTGGAATTGATGATGCTAGATTTAATTTTGTAAAGTCACTTTGTATTAACTGTTGTGTGAGGGACCATGTTCAGTAATTCTGACAATGTGAGGAAAAGAGAGGGAAAGGTGAATCAAACTGTAATGCCTGTCTAAACAGTTTGCTCTGAAACCAGCAAATTTTAGGGCTGGCCATGTTATAGAAAATCATGCATGTAATGATTCCCCAAATTCAGATATGTGATTCAGCACTTTTGATTGTCAGTGAAAACGTGGTCCCAAAACAATCCCCAGAAACTAAAAGGGAAAAAATTAGGACATTTTCCTTCTATACTCACTTTCGAGATTTTTATTTTTCAGACAGAGGTTATTGCTAAAGATATGCAGTAAACTGAAACCATGAAAATATCATAACTTTTATTTCTTTGAGTGAGAACAGGTTTAAAATGGTTGTTGAAATGAGACTAAATCCAGTTTTGGCTTTTTCTCCATGCTGCTTTAGCTCAGTTTCAAAGCTATCACTGATCAGGAAGCTTGACAGGCACAGTGTTCGCAAATCCTCACCAATGAGCAGTAACAAGATTTAAAAGTGAAAACTCTGAAGAGAGGCATTTTGCTCAGTCAGCTTTATAAATTCAGTTACTTAACCATCTGCAAGCTAGACTTATTTTATTTTTGTCTATCAGATATAAATCCTACCCAAATAGGAGTGTCAGAGCCTAGTGAATATCACACAAAATAATTGTCCATACATTCACAGTTGTTTCATAGCATACCTATCAGCTGAAAAGGAATTCATAGCACAGTAAACTGAAGAGGTTTGCTTTTAAATGAGGATCCATAAAAAAAGAAAAATTTGGAAGTCACTTTAATAGGGAAATGTGTCTTTGACCTTTTCTTCTTGTATTTCTGTGGCAATGAATAGAAGTTTAATCACTAGGCACGACCATTCTCCTTGCAGAATGTTCATGGCCTGAACTGAAACCTTGTGGTCTGCTAGCCAGACCACTGAGTCCAGTCAGCTACAAATAAGGTGGCAATTTTCAGGACTTAATGGCAGTAATAAACAGGCCTTTAAGCACAGTAGGGCTCCTGTGTTGTATTTAAGTCACTGGTAGGTTTTAGTATTTTGGCAATGAATAACGTGTTTAATTTTTTTCCCCCAGACAATATTCCTCAGTTAGGGATCCATGAAATTTTCCTTAAGTATCAAACAGCTTCAAATATTATTCCCCTAACTGTGATGCCCTTTCTGAGAAAAGGGAGAGTGGAATACAGATGAGAATTGATGCAAACTCTTACAATGGTGCTGCCGTGTTTTGTTGGGCACTCTTGCTGTTGTGTGAATGCATGGATATGTACATGTATTTAATGATAATCAGTATTTCTCACAAGATTAATCATAATGACCAACTGTCATGGTGGCATCATTTCAAGCAGCAGCTTGAAATGTTATTTCTGTGACTGTTTGGACCTGTTCGTTTTGCAAGAGAGAATGAATGAATCTGTTGTTTTCTTTTCCACAAACTTGCTGCTTATGGGCATTTGTTCTGTGAATTTTTCTGGTCTCACTGCACAGGTGAGATGATGGAATGTCTCAGTTTGAATACTGTAGCTTCATGTTATTACAATTAACAATATATTCTAGTTGGGGTAATAAGGGGTTGTGCAGCACCAGTCTATATGGTAATTGTAATTAGTTGGAGAATTGCCATAAGAATGAGGGATTTGGTAAAAGCAAACAGGTCATCCAGAACGGCATTGAATGATGAACAGTAATAAAAATTTAATTTCACTTGTTAAACTGTTGTATCCAGTTCAAATGTGAACATTTACCAATAGATTTTTCCTGCAGCTGTGATACAGATCTGTTAGGTTATTTGCCTGGAATTTTCTGGTGTAGAGTTATGGATTTCTGAATGTGTCAAAAGCAAGAAGGAGAATGCTATTTATGTCCTTACACAATAGTCTGAATTTTTTTCACATCTTACGATCTAGTTCTTATTTATTGAATTATGTTGTTAAGAACCTTGAATTTCTGTGCTTTAAAAATGACCTTTTAAATCAAGGCTTGATCTCATTGCTATTCAGATATTTATAGCAATTAATGCACATATGAGCATTTTTCTGTGTATGTGTGTATTTATATGAAATATGTATATTAGCTTGCAAATATCCAGGTATTTCATACATATGTAATGAAATACCATATAGTTATATGAAGATATTTTATTTTAGAACAAGTGTGCCTGTGTTGGTTACAGTTTGAGCCTGCTGTGAGGGTAGGCAAAATAGATGAGTTTTTCCTTGTTTCTTCCTCTGTTGTATGAATGTACTTTTTTGGATGTGCTTTCAGAAACATAATGACATAGTTATGGCATTCTTCCTTCACGTCTGGAGCAAATTGATGACAGTCTGTCAAGTCTATCCTCAGTACTTTAAACTTCCAAAAACTGAAGGGTTGGTTTTTTTGGTATTTTTTTCTTTTGTGACAGGAATACAAAATCACTCTCATCCATCAGACATGTTTTTATTTTTCAAGAACAGACATAATCTGCTGGTTTTCTCTTCAAAAGATGAGTAATCTTGATACTTGCAATCATGTGTGCTCAGTGAATACACAAGTGTGTTTGAAAACATGTGAGCACCATGCAAAGCTCTGCTCTTTCCTAGAAAATATCGAATCACTTATGCATCCTGTCCAGAAGGAAGGGCCTGTCAAGCAGTCCACAATAGAAAAAGAAGATTTTGTTGGGAAGGGCAGCAGTGGGGCAGGGTGGGTGCCCAGTGGCCTCAGCAGGGGCAGGTCCCTGGGCAGGCTGCTGCCAGCCCCTGGCCCTTGCAGAGTGCAGCTCCTGGGTGCTCTTTGGATATCTAGAAAAAAAGATAGAAGCAGATAAACAAACCTCAGTGTCAAGAAACCCTGGCTTCCTTAGAGAAGTGATGAAAGAGATGAAACATAATTCTGTTTTCTGAAAACAGAAAATGTATATCTTTGTTAATTAAAATAAAGCTGTCTCTGTACCAGCCGTGAGACATTTATCTTTCTTGAATATCTGAACTACATTTAGAAAACATGATGGTAGAGGTAATATTAAAGACATTATATTTCTCATTTTTATTTGTTGTTAAAGTACTTTAGAGGAACATAATGTTTTGTAGCTTATCAGTGTGCAAAAGAAACTACCACAGTCAAATATAAATTTATTGCTTTTCACTGAGCAGTTTGTGCATGCAGTGAGTTAAAAAAAAAGCCTAGTAGATACTTCACAGAATGCACAAATCTTGCCATTGTAGTTTCAAAAGCAAATGTGGAATTTGAGTCAGTGTCACAACATCACATTTTATTTTTATCTGTGAATATTGAGTTGCTCTGGCATTTTAGTACTGCAAAACAGATGAAACTCTTTAAAGAGTTGCTGGCTGACACAAAAGCTGTTATTGTTTAAAAAAAAAAAAAGTTAATCTCTTCAAAATGTTATTTTACTAACAAAGTTCCTTGCAATAATTAAGAAATTTAAATGAGTCACTCCCAGAGCTGTAACAATTGGGTATTACAGTTTCAAAATAAATGTTTCAGATATTAAATGTTCATATTGTGGCATGAAAAAATGCTTTGAGTCTTAAGAGTAGCTTATCTTCCAGTGGAATTAGCTGAAAACAATGTGCAGTGACTCTGATGCCTGGCTCCTCATTATTATGGGGAGATTGGAGTCACTGGGGCTTTCTGCCCTGGCTGAGACAGAGCCTGTGCCAGATCTCTGAGACAATCAGGCCCTCTCTCTGATGAGGTATTTCTTTTAGCTCTGTGGCAAATTGAGTCTCCAGACTATTTCAGAAACATTAGAGACTTTTCTTTGAAATATTGTGCACTAAAAGCCAAGTCCACGTCTGAACCAAATAAAGATAAAAAAGCCTGTTGATTCCATCTATGCTTGATCATTCTGCTGCTTCCATCTTAGGGATTTTTCTGTTGCTCTCACAGAGACCAGTGCTAATCCCTTAGCAATTTTGCCCTATGATTAAGTCAAAAGGTTTAAACTATTACAACTTCATTATACATTTTTACACAAATGTTTCTGCTTGCTTCAAATAGGAGGGTAAATTCAGAATAAAACTACACTGACTCACCTTATTTGGGTTTTTGTTTCTCCTTTAGTAAAGTCCAATATCATTGATTAATCTTTCTTTTCTTATCTCCTACATTTGTTGCATGTAACACCTGTGATATGAGCCATGGTGTCTGCTGCAATAAATGGGCCTATAGAGCATGAGATTAAATTGAATTCTTCTTGTGACTATGATTTTTGTGAGACTTTGTCAGGGAACCCCAGCTAAGAATGTCTGTTCTGAGCCCTTTGAAATGCCCCATACACATCTCTTTGGTCTCTATTAATGTTGCCTCTAAGCAATGCATTGCCACACAGCAGACAGTCAGATTTAGGCACTGTATGAGAAAACAGCTTGTCATTTGGGCAGAAAAGATGATTATTAGTTACAATGAAAATTTGAGAATGATTTTTTAATATTGGCATAAGTTGGTCAGGGGTTAAGAAAATGCATTAAGACCCAATATAAGCAGGTTCAGCATTTTATTTTTTAATTTTACATACTTGTATCTTGAAAGAGCAAGTATTTTCTAACTCATGTCCTACAAGCTAAGAAGGCAAACGAAACAAATGTAATTTAAAATTAACTGTATTAGATTTTCTACAAGAGTTTTAAAGGTGCTCTGCTATGGGCAGATTAAATTTGCAATGTTAAATTGAAAATTATTCACCTTTTGAATATACAAATACTATAGTTATGAAAGCCTAGTATGAAAACATATTACATATGTAACCTTGGTTAAGTCAGATTGTCCTTTGCAGGGGGACAACAAATATTTTATTTGTCTTTAAAACTGTATTCCTTCCTGTTTAAATAATTCCCTGTTTCTGCATGAATGCCTGCACGTTAGTGCTTAAATGTGTTTAAATGTCAGTTATCTGGCATTAGAAAAAACATCATTAATGCCAGATATTAAGCAATTATCATGGCAGGGGAACTAAGGTTTACAAACACATAGAAATGTGTTCATTCATGTATGATTTACTTGAGATCTTGATTTTATGTGTATTAAAGCATGAATTAAAATAGTTGACAAATTCTCGGCATCAGCTTGTTAAAGGACAGAGAAAATAGATATCACTTACTTTTAAAATATATAATTCCAGTGACTGACACAATTTTTAGGAAGCTGAGAGACTAACACTTTGATTCTGCTCTAGAGCAGGCTTATCCTGTTGGACCTGAATTTTCTTTGTGCACTGCAGCTCTCCATTGGATATTCTGCTCTCATCCTGTGATCCAGCAAACAGAGCTAATGGATCTGATGTGTATGGACTGAGCAAGAGGTGTGGGTGCCAGAGCCAAGAGCTCTGCTGCAGATCTGGTCTCTGCTGCAGACACACATTGGGACAGGCTCACCCTGGTGCCTTTTGTCTTCATCCATGTGTCATTTTTGCTGCTCCTGTTTCAGCCTTTTGGAGAATAAAGGCTTTGGGCACAGTAAAATAAAACATGATGTGAATAAACATGGGCTTAGGAGAATGTAAAATTAATTTATGTTTTTTACTTTAGCCAGAACTTTTTGTTCATGATTGTTGCCATATTGGAAGATGGCAAACCAAGACTTGTATAAAAGGCAGTGGTGCTGTTAACTTCCCCTTCACTTTCAGTTACTCAGGTGGTGCAGATGCTTTAACGTGTCCAGGAAGGTTTTTCCACTTGCTGCTATTTTCCAGGGAGTTCAGCTCCCCCTGAAACGATTTGTTTTGGTGCCTGAGTGAGAACTAAGGACTTCTGGAAACTGGAACTGCAGCAAGCAGTCGCGCTGTGGCCGTGTCCCGGTGTGGGCAGGCAGAGGCAAAGCTGTGCTTTCATCCTGGAAGATCCACCTGGATTCCTCCCAGTGCCTCACAGGAGGGGTCATGTCCCCATCCCGAAGGAACAAGCAGAACCTCTAATTGTGCAGGCACTGAGCCAGCCTCCAGCCCTGCTCCCTTGTGCCAGGGCAAGCAGGAGGAGCAGGAAATTGCTCTTTTGATATCGGGGTGAAGTGAGTTAACAGGGAATACACAGCACTGGGGGCTGAGGAAGGGAAAAACTGAACTATGAGCACAGAGTCTAACAGCAGTAAAATGTCTAGAGCTTACCAAAAAATATTAAATTATCTAAAATATACAATGACTATTTTGAGGTTAAAGACTACATACCCATACAATAGCTAAATTTTGTAGTTATTTATTGTCTGGGATTATTTTCATAAGAAATAATCTTATTTAAAAATAATGTATTTCTTTGCAGTTTGTGCCTATCTTGGGAGCTAAAGTCATTGGTAATGTTTGATCATTCTTTTTATAAAGAGGCACTAGAAACAAGTCATACAAGAAAAATTGCTAAGCACAAAAGGCTTCTAATTCTGGCATTCCCAGATACTTTTAGTAAGTTTCCCTTAGCTGAAGTTTTAATTTAGCATTAACAAAGGAGTTTGTGATGTTTTATATGCTGTAATCTAATATTCAACCTGTGATTTCATTCAGAACTACTATACATTTAAATCTCAGTTTGGAAAGTAGATACCGCAGGAGAATAGTCTTGGAAAAATCTAAATTATCAGTTACAAGCTGATCTAAAACTCACAGTATTGAAACATCTTTTGAAATATGCATTAGAGAATCTTTAAAGAGATCATACAAAATTCATCAAAACCCACTTTTCAGAAGCAGCTACTTTTTCATCAGGGTTCTACATGTCACTGGTTGTAGTTCCAAGTTTTTTCAGGCATTTACATATAAACAAAATTCTGTATATGCACACACACAGAGCTCATCTCTCACTAAGTTGTACATTGGGAAGGAGAAAGCAGCTGTGCTGCTCTTGAGGTCTGGAGGACTTGGTAACAGATCTAAACTTGTAGTATCTGGAGTTTAGGGATTGTGCAGGAACCTATTTCTGCAATACCTCATCAGTGTTTCAGCAGCAGATGGGGCAAATAATTGAATTTTGCTAATGGCCATTCATATGTGAGAGGTACAAATGTACTTTTCTACCTTCCATATATTTTCAATATTTTTAACTCTTCTCTTGCTGGGCCTCCTGCACAAGAGCAGGCTGCTCCTTCAGTCAAACCCTTGAATATGTAGCAGTATTACCCATGGTGTTCACAATTTTGGGGCATTTGTGCATCTATTTTGCTCATTCTTGTATTTACTGTGCTGCCTCCATGTTCCCCTAGATTTCACCAATCTCTGCCCTGCTTAGCAATTCACATCTGCTGAGACCATGTTACTCCTGTGCACTGGGCCTGAGTATGGCCCTTTAGCTGTGCCTATGTAATAAATCCAACATCTGCTTTAAAAAGAATACCAGAAAGGGAAGAATGGTACAGAAATAATTTTAAAGTCTCTCCTAAACAACACTTTACAAATTATGTGCTAGTTATGCATTTTTAGCTAACATAAAACACCAAAAGTTTAGCTGCATGCAACTTGACATTAGGCACTTGTCCAGGAGAGAGTGCCCAGAGAGATATTAACTGAAACACCTTTCAGAACTTAAACATCCTCAGCTCATTCATTATCTCAAAGCAACCTGTGCTGCAGCCACACCAAACAGATCTACCTTGCAGCATGCCTTGAAGGTAAACAGGAAAGGAAAACTATGACCAACTTCTTTTTTCCAAATCATTATAAACTATTTTGACTCCTCTTTTTCCTCCCTAAGGCATTTAAATAACTATCTAGTTGGTAATTGTTTTATTTCATGTAATAAATCCCTTTCCACATGTAGATTTGTATTTCCTTGCACAGCATATGATTTCTAGGTGAATCACATTTTGAGAGCACCATGTCTAGCTTAGAATTAAAGGAAGAGTTTCATCTTGGGCCAGTACTGTACAGTATCAAGTACAGACAGCTGATATTTAAAACTAACAACCGGGGAGATGCCAAAAAAATCCTGTCTTAGTTTGATAAAATCTCAGTGGATTCATTTGTGTTGGCCTTTTCCTGAGGCAACAGAGAGAGGGTATTTTCAGACAGAGGGTCTTATTAACACAAACATTCCGTGGAGGCTGGAGAGAGTTGATTGCCCCCTTCCTGACTTGCCTTAGGAAGGATAAGTGATTATTTTAGCACGGGCATCATTCTGGAGAACTGCAGAATATTTTACTTTGTTAACCTTTCTTATTCCATTGGATTATTTGGTCAGAGTCAAGAGACTTAAGATGATGGTTTTTACTTCTATGATTTGCCAACCCTTATAACTGGTGTGGTGCCAGGTTCACTCTGAGCTGTCACTGGGCAAGTGTGTTCCAGCTACATCCACCTGTTTGTGCTCTGGCTGCCAGGAGAGTGATTGCTTGTCAATTTGGCATCTTTGCCGCACTAAATCTTCTTTTTTTTTTTTTTTTTGGAGGGGGGGGAAGATCGTTGGCGTTGGTAGCTTCACAATTGTGTTTTATGGATTTTCAACAATATCAGGACAGGCAGACTTTATACAATGGCTTGTTGAATTATCTTTGTGTGTTTTAGTGAACACATGGATATTTCAGGTGGTACTTGTAACTGTAAATCAGCAGATCACAGCTGAAGGCACTCTGTCTTTTGTTAACTGGCTAAAGCTGTTAAAGGTAATCAATTCCTGCCTTCAGTTTGTCCTAATCTATGCTATTGTTTAGCTCACACAAAAACATTTGATCACGTGTAGAGGGCTCTTGTTGGTTTGTTTTCCCCAAACAATAGTGTTAACAGAAATAAATAAAATCAGTAGCCAATCGAGACAAGTTTACCTATCACTTTTGTCATTAATGGATTCATATGAAATGAGTTTGCTTGATTGTGTAAACCTGAGACAGAATTAACTCAATAAATAAAAAACTTCATCTAAGGCCTATCAGCCTCCCACTCAATCTCCTTTAGCACTGTGATTTGATGTCTGCCTTAGTACAAGTTTTGTTTAGATTTTCTAGTCTAGAAAACTTGATGGCCCTGTCAAGTTAGCTTTCAGATTGTTGTGGATTATGTCTATGCCCAGTTTCTGGGGAGTTTTGCTTGTCACAAGTACACTTAGCACTAGCAAGCAAAGGAAATGCACTTTCTGCAGGCTGTAGGTCTTGCTAATGGCTAGAGTATGAATTTCCCTGGCACAGTACACAGAGCTCTGTGCTCTTTCATCACAGGTGAAGGCAGGCAGCAGACAGGGCAGGGGCCTCTTCTGCCTTTATATTATTAGTGCTGGGAGAGGGAAAAAGAGATGGGACCAAAATGAGGCAATCATCTTACAGTGAATTTTCAGTGGGCACAGGTTCTTCAAAGGGACAGTTCTTTAACATGCAGTTCAGTATGTCAGAGTTACATGA
Source organism: Peucedramus taeniatus (assembly GCA_013400575.1). Classification (NCBI taxonomy): domain Eukaryota; kingdom Metazoa; phylum Chordata; class Aves; order Passeriformes; family Fringillidae; genus Peucedramus; species Peucedramus taeniatus. The sequence continues at coordinate 96,285 of WBNO01024546.1, forward strand.
AATGGACAGTTAATTCCTTATTCTAATTACAGTCCTGGAGAGGTTCTCCTTTCTGCAGACTCTCCCAAGCTTCCCACTGTAGTCCCTTTCCCAGCAAGAAAGAGGGCTCAGTGAGGAGCATTGGGACGAAGCAGTGGATATGTCCCCATTCTCAGGGGTCACATCTCCCCAAAGAACAGCAAAATATGTGTGTTACTTGCCAAGCTAAAAGCTAAAGCAAGCCTTGTAAAGTGAGGCTCTTCTGATACAAAACAATTTCTAATTCAGTCTTTAAAATGTTTTTTACAGTAACTGGTACTCTCTAGATTTGATGCAAAGTGAGGAATTCCAAGTAATTTTAATATTTCAAACCCTTTCTTATTTCAGCTAGTAGATAAAACTCTGCAAAGTTGCACATTTTTCATAATTGAGGAAAACAGAGGACAGAGTTTAGGGCTGTAGTGTTATACCTAAGAATGGGGTGAATCAATATTTTATGGCAGCTGGAATAGACTGCACCCCTTAGCACCCAATTCTTAATAATTATCTTCCAGGAAACTTCAGGATTTTACTCACAAATTCCCTGTGAGAAAGGAGAACTTCTGGGAGTTCTAGAAGATGTTCCTCTTGAAACCTGCCATCTTTTTTAACAGTGAAAAAAGACATAATTTGAGTCCTTTGAAACAATACATTAGCCAATTTCAGGGAATTGGTTCTCTCAGCCTGCCCTGGAGCTGGCTGGGTAATTTGTAATTTTGTATTGGGCCAAAGAAAGAAATAGGAAAAGGAATTTCATGGGATGTTTTTTCACTGTGCTCTCTCTATGTTGATGATCCATTTCTGCTGCCTTTACATTGAGCTTGTCCCTCCCTCAGCTGCCAGTGCTGGGGGTGTCTGTGCCCTGTGGATGGTGCCTGAGGGCTCAGCTCCTCAGGAGAGACAATCCTGAGCACACCAGTCTCCTCCTCCCTCCCAAAAAACAGAGGTGCAAGGCAAGCTTGGAAAAGGGAACTCACTGGTGCAATGCATCCATGGAGACCCTGTGGTGTTAAACCCAGCCCTGTGGAACACCCAGAGTGAAATGAGTCACCAGCACCCAAAGCCAGAAGCCCCAGTCAGCTCCCTAAGGTTTTGGCTTGTCTGCTTTCAAGGGTAGGCAAGTATTACATTTTCATTGCCATGATACTGTTTTCAGCTAGAATGCCTTCTAAGCACAGAAAAAGGACAGGCTGCCATGATTCCAGACCAGAATTGGTAGCTGGGACAGAGAAGGGAAGGCTAGAAATCTGCTTAGAGCAATGGCATCCACCTTCTTATCTGACTAAAATAAATATCATGTTCCATTTGTAATTATTACAAATTATTACTACCAAGAATACCACCTACTGAGCAAGGGGATAAGTGCCAGAAAGAAGCAGTGTCCTGCCAATGTGACCTTAGAGCAGAAGAGGGAGGTACATGAATATGAACACATTTGTTCTAGAGAGACACAAAGCCCAGTGAGAACTGGGGGGAAGAGCACATGCTACAGATGTGCCCAAATGAGTATCAGGATGCATTAACTTAGTGCACTATTAATTTATTATATTTTGAAATAATAGTATAAAATAAACATAATTTCATCTTGCACATGAACTCTGAATTATGTTGTGTGGGTCATTCCAAAGGACAGAAGTGATCTTAGTCTGAACTACCACCACTAAACATTATAAATATGCCTAATGTCTGGTATAATTACCACACTGCTATTTCTGTTCTGTGCTGAAATCAGATTTGCCCTTCAGCTTTTGCACTGCCAATTATCAAACTAAAATATGAAGCTGAATAACGTAACAGTGGAATATTGCAAATAAAATAATAGTAAGAATCCAGTCCATATGGGGTCATTGTATGTATTGTGAACAGTGCAGCATGATCTTGCAGAATAAGCACTATTATACTGCTTCCTCAAGTATTTGGAATTCATGGTGACAACACTTGAAATTAGGAAGGTTAATGACTAAACTGATTAGCAGCAGAGAAGACATTTGCAAACAAGTGAGTTATAGTCATTGCTATACAGTAAAACCTCTGAAAAACATTTTAAACAATCACAGAATTCTTTCCTGAAAAAGTGTCTTGACTGATCATAACAAGAAGCTCTGTCATGATTTTTAACCTTATGGAGCCTTTGGAAGTGGATCCAGATGGATGGGAATGAAAGATGTTGATTTGGTCACTATACACCTGGTATAGCAACATTTGAGCAAAAATGAAATGTGATTTTGAGTGAACACTGGTAGTGTGATTTAAGCCAGATTTGGCTACCATCTTTGAAAGCTGAATGACCTGCTGCTTTATTTACTTACTCTTGGACACAAAAATGTGAAGTCAAAGTCTGATCCATTAACCTCAGGCAAACTACATCCTGGCAGCTGTACCTTATTGTCCCTTTGTGAAAATAGGAACAAATTCTCAGGCTGGACTCAACAGGCCTTTGTTGATGTGAAATATAGTAATGGTTTCCTGAGGGGAGTATACCACTGTCTGGAGGATAGGGGTTCTTATCCCTCTTTAGGGATTGTAGCATAAATGTATTGTTTTTCCATCTGGATGCATTGACCTGCTGCAGTTTTTAATTTATTCTTATGTACAAAGCCTAGTACCAATTGTAAGCACTACCAGCAAAAGGAGGAAAAAAAGAAAGCTCTCCAGTGTTGTCAGCCTTTGAAACATAAAGGAATTAAATTTAAAGGAGTGCAGTCTTATTATTGCATCTAAATTTTCTAAATGCCTCTATCTATCCCTTTCTGAGCCAAGATTCCTGTGTGTCTCATGCCTAACGATATTCAGAATTTGTAGCAATATTTTCTGCCTCAGCCCTTGCATTTGTTGTGAGTTTGCTGTTCCTCTCAGGAGGTCCTTGCTGCTGTGCAGTGTCAGGACAGTGCACCACGCTGTTCTGCAGGAGGCCAGCCAGCAGTGTCATGCACTCACAGGTACCCTACCTGCAAACTTGTATATTTGAATTCCTCCTGTTCACTACCATCAATTTAGTTCAGATTCCTTCTATAAAATAATACCTAGAAGCCGACTGGAAACTTCAGGGTGTATTTCCAAGACCAGTTCCCTATCTGCATATTTGTCTGTATAATACATGGAAATCAGGACAGAGGAGAACTGCAGCACAGCTGCACTGTACAGTGATGGAGTTTGCAGGGTACAATGCTGATGAAGTTGGAATTGGCATCTACTCCATCATGCTGGAAAGCAACTGTGGGAGGATTTGTTTTTAGAGATTTCATGTAAAGAAATTAAACTCTCTTTTGAGCCAGTATGTTTTATATCTTCTCAATTTTCTTTTGTGGGATCACTGTCACAGGTCTCAAAACCTTTACGTTAATTTATCCTTAGGCATATTAAAAATGCACCCATCCACATGATTTAGTTAGTTCAAAATGAAAAAAAAAGCAAGTAAGTGAAGAGAAATACCTGGCTGTAGATGTAGAGTAGCATTTAAATTGATTGTAGCCTATTAAAGCTCATTGGTTCATCAAGGGTGAAAAAAGTATTAACAACTGAACTAGTGCTCGTTCTCCTAGTCCTGATTTATGTTCATAAGCATGAATACAGATGAATGGAATTAGGAGCAACACTCTTTTCAAAGGCTTTTAAATAATTTTCAAGTTGTGATTTCAACCTTAAATTTACAATAAAGGTCTTTGGAGCAACAGTGGTTTGGCTGATACTACAGCAAATATTTTCTTCATGTTTTTTAAGGATAACTTATCCATTTAGAGACAATGTATTGGACATTTATTTTCAAAAGGTAATTTCAAAAATGTAGTTTAGATAACTGTGGTTTCATGTAGTTATATTTAATGTAATAAGTTAACTTCTGTGATACATCTGGAGTTCCTTCAGTGTAGCTCTATGTGGAAGGAGTTGTTAAACATAAAGCCCATTTCACAGCCGACTGTTGAACCTCTGCTCTGTTCTGCTCCCTCTCATTGCTCTCCTGTCTCCCTCAAAGATGGCTGGGGCTGTCCCTCAATGGCTCTACCTCATTTGCCAGCTTCTCTTTTTTTCTTGTTGACAAATCTGTATATATTTCCTGCCTATTTTTAGCTGTATTTACTTGGCAGAGAACTTGGATAGACATTGTCTTCATCTTCATCAGTGTTAGTTCAGAACAACAGCAGGTTTTGCCCTGACTGCTCTCACTTGTGCCACCTTGACCCCACTCACTGCTCCACATCCAGGAAGTGTTTAGAAGTGTAAAGTAGATTTTTTTCAAAGGAAACAAATTCTGAAAATTCTTTCAGTGGGGGCACAAAATGCATCCCAGCCCATAAAAGAAATGTCCAACAGATAACTGGCCCCTTGTGTACTTCTCAGATGTTTATTTAGGGATGGTGGCAGAGTACAAGGCTGAATGCATCCCAGAATGAGACATGGGAAGTACTTACAGTGCACCTGCAGGAACCTCAGGTACTAACTGCTGCAACAATTGATTGCACCAAATGACTTGTTAATATAGATTAAAGCCCTAGCTGCTCACAATGGTGGATATTTAAAAATCCATCATTCCAAATCACATTGATGGCTAAGGACCATTTGCCTTGCAGACCCGGGTTAAGGATGTTAGCACTCAATTACAGCACTGGAGAAGGTAGAGTCTGGCTGGCTGTAATGGCTTTTCACTGTTCTGTTGTAGACCAAGTCATGACTTCCTCAAACAATAGATTTTTCTGCTCTTCTAGATTCCATAATTACAATAATTCTAAACTGAAATGAGACATAGATATCACTTTTATTATTTATACTATTTTACAATATAGAGGCTTTTGCTCATCCTTGGTCAATCTGTTGTGCAAATACATCAGAGGATGGTAGTTTTCCTCCCCCAGAAATTAAAGAGTCTGTTCCCATTTTCTCATTCCTTGTTCCATCCTTGTATCCTTGTGAAAACTGGACAGAGTACATTGTTTGGATTTTTACTAGAGTGAGGCTGGAGATGGGCTGGACAACAATGAAGCTTTGCCAGCATCTACAGTTCATTAGCATAAATTCTAGAAAATAGTTCATAGTCTGAGTCTGAGAAAATTGATGTGCATGAATCCAAGTACTATTTTCACACAGAAATCAAAATGTTGAATATGCATGTTCGAGAGAAAGATTTTACTTATTCCAGAAATCTGGCTAAGACATTATTCCCACCAGGACATATGATCATTGAAAGAAAATGGAAAAGCATGGAAGCACCAGCTGTTTGTGAATGAATCAGATTTGACCTGGTTAACATCTGAGATGAATCAAATACGGTTTTGTTAGAATGATAAAGACTGATGAATTGAGGAAGGTTTAGAATCCCTCTGAGGATTTCTCTGAAGACAGCGTCTGGCTAGTAAAAGTACCTATGCTGTTAAATAAATATGGAGTCATTATTGGGCTATTTACTTGTTCACCTTCAAGTTAAAGACTCTTTATAAGTTTCCTGCTGGCATCACCCTAACCAAACCAAATACCCTGAGCCTCCCTGTTTCAGACAGGAGGTCTGCAGTCTGTGTGTGAGTGTGAGACCATGTGCAATGCCTACGTGTAATGCAGGCTGTGTATACCAAAGTAAGTTGTCTGCTGGTTTGATCAACTTAGTTTTCAAGAGGTATTTGAATAGCTGAAATATGTGTTATATAAATTTTAAAAATATTTTATGTAAGAGAAGGTTGCTTCACTAACGTTAGAGCTACTGTGTGAATTGTATGCAAGCTGATTTGGTTGAATTTTCCAAGTAAATGTTTATGACTTGTTTTAAAATGGGGGGAAAGGTCCAGTTTATAGCTACAATGCCTCTCTAAAATGCTTGTTCTAGCACTGGATACACAGCAGTGCACAATAGCTGATGAGAAAAATAGGTGGAATATTCTGTGTTTGTACTGTCACCTGCAGAAGGTTCAAGTGAAGAAGGAAGATCCTGTAATGTCACTTCAAGTTTACAAATAGATGAAAAAAAAAACCTGGTTTGCAAACTGAAATTTTATCAATCATAAAATGAATGGTTTAGAGTATACTTAGTGCAGATTTTTAATTTACATGGGTGCATATTAGCAAGCACAGGTAAATATCTATGTGTAGATTTAGAATATCATGGGAATATGATATGATATATGATATGATATATATGATGTACTTTGTAGCACCACTGACATTTGGCATTTGCTGTTTTCAACAGAAGTATTTCTAGTGTTCCAAACATTTGAAGAATTCTGGCAGTGGGGAAATGCTGTCACTTCCAGTGATTTTTATGTCATACATTCAGAAAAGAATAACCCAGAAGCTGAAAAGTAGAAGCTATTAGTTAGCACAAACCAACCTAATATGAAACTTCTAAAGAGCCTTTCTGAGGGCATACACTCCACAATATACCTCTGTCTCAAAGTAAAATTGCACTTGGGTTGACTTTCTGCAATCAAAGATGCCTTCTATTTAATTTCATTCAAATGTTTAGCTATGCTTCATTGTTACCACATTAGACAGCAAACACAAATCCAATAAAATGTAAACCTTGCTTTCATTAAGTTGAAAGCAACTTGCTTGTTCAAAGTCTTTGAGATTGACTCTTTCAGAAAATAGTTTATTCTCAAAGGTAAGCAACCTTGGTCAACCTGAATCTCTACTTAATCCCGTGGGAGTGATTGATTTGTTTTTGCTTAGTCCACTGTCATGCAAATCATGAATTTAGTTGATTCTGAGTTTATTTACTTAGATAGACTAAAGACAAAAGGTTGCTGATAACAGTTCTCAGTTTTCTAGGAAAAAAAACCCCATGACTGTAGCACCTAATATCTAAATGTTGTTCTTATGTTAATTGATGCTTTTAAATAGCAGTAATTGATAGACTGTGTTCTTCCAAGTGTGTACTAACTCTGAAAACTGCCACTGTCATTTGAGAGGGAAGGCAGTGCAAATGATTTAGGTTATAACATCTAACACCAGTATGTTTAGGTAAATTTAGATTATTTCAAAATATAAGGGCAAGATTGAGCATGACATTAAGTCTAATACAGGCCTGGAAGAGTTGCTTGAAAATTACCAGAATTATTTACAGTGACAAAACACTGTGATTTTATGAAATGAGGGAAGCTGTTAGAAAAATGGAGCTTTGCATCTGTCTGTGCTGCTCGAAGTCCTCTAGTCCTGAGGCACTCCAAAGTCTGTTGACCTTGATACAATAAAGCATCCAAGGAATGCTTCTGGACTGGGTTGGGTGTTAATGGCTGAGCAGGTCTCAGACCCTACTGTGCAGCACTGAGGGGGCCAAAGTGTGTCAGGTGTGAGTGTGCCAGGGTGGTGACTGCAGCTTCCCTGTAACCTGCTGCTCCAGGCTTATCTTGTACAGATTTGGGCAGTCAAGGATTCTGAGCATCCTGTCTGTTGAGTCTATGGGGCTGTGCTTAGTATTTACCTTTATTTTGCCTTCACATGGTCACAAGGTAGAGTACACAGTCCCTCCTCAGTCCTAGGGAATTTTCCATTTAAAGTCTGGTCACAATGGTAGACTTGCTATTGTCCCAGCTAGTACACTGTGATGTATTTTAAGGTCTGTTTTACTCATAACCGTGAGAGTTTTGTTTCCATATTCCTTCAAATATTTACACACTTTTAGCTTTCTTTATACAAAGAAAGTTCAATAGTTTTATTTGCATTTAATAGAAAAAATTAGGAAAGAACATAAAATTCTCTGCTCTGTTGGCCTGGGGGAGCCTTGTGAGCCACTAGCGAATTTACAGGAGATGATTGAGAAAGGCAAGTTATTTACATCTCTAACTTCACTCCCTCCCTCCCCCTCTCTCTCTGAGCCTGTACCTGTGCTGGAAACTTCTTGTTTTCTTGTTTCCATAAAATGGAAAGATTGATTGATCCAGCCAAGAATTGCCTATCTATTACAAGTGGCATGTGAACAAACCATACCAGAATTCATCAAGAGTAAATTCTTGGTGGTATTTCCTGTGCTTGTGTTTGCAGGAATGGGGAATAAAGAAAAAGCTTAATATATATATATGCAGCAAAACACAATGGGTAAAATGTTTTTTTGTGGGCTCTCTCTGATTTTTTTTGGAATGTTGTGAAGATGGTCAAGCTTTGCTTTGGCTTCTGAAGAAAGATGGTTTTGCCCTCAGGCTTTTCAGCTGTCCACACCAAAGGGGCACTTCTTCTTGGGGTCAGAAATAACAGAAAAAATTAGGAACTAAAATCTTTTATTGTCAGGTTAATAATGCCTTTTGACTGTAACATGAAAAACCAGCTTTTTGTTCTACCAGTCATTCATAATAGTCTTTTATTAGGTTTACTAGAAGAGTTCTATCATTTTTTTTTCTGAAAAATGGGCAGCCGCTCTGACATAAATCAAAATCTTTTTGCTACTGCTTTCCAAATGGATTATTTCAAATGCTCTGATATAATTTCAGAAAGCATTTCAGAAAATGTGAATCATGTTATTTACAATGATAAGCACAAGAAAATAAAAGGGTAATATCAACTGGTGGGTTTTTTATTACACTTTTTTATTTTATTTTTGTGTTATTAATGGAAAATAGGGTTACTGATTAGTGTTATATAATAAATGCTTACTAAAGTGATTTCTGTGAAAGAATACATAGTTCTGTTATTGCTGTATGGACAATACACATAGTAATTATTGAATTGAAAGAGGTTTTGATTTTTGTTTGGGTTTTTTTCTAGTGAAAGCCCTGAAAGAATATAATTTTTAGGTTGGCTGAAATGTTTTAACTGGTATGAACTGGCTTGAGCTGTCTCAAACAATAATAAATGACATTGCCAGAAGGCAACCATGGTAAATTGTTTGCTGTACTGCTATGCAGGTTACTGTTCCTTTTCTCCCCCATGATCTCAATACTAATAACAGTAAGGGAATAAATGAAACAATTTCTCTAGAGTATGTCTAATTATGTTGGATTTTATGTCCAGGAAAATTAAGATATAATAGTACGTCAGCAGAACTGAACCTGATACCACAGTTTTGTTAGTATTGATCTCAGACTTGTTTGCAGTGGATTGGGGTAAAGGGAGAAATTGAATGAGTAAGTCCAGATTAGCACTGCTTAGCACTTTGTATTTATTAGAGTGGTAAACCACTGGAGTTGTAATTACTGGTCTGCATTACAAATTGCATCATTTTTACTCCTTGGGACTCGCACGTTTCAGTGAGAAGTCTAGGAAATTATTTTTTAATGTGCTTGTTAGCACAGCTGTCTGAATGCTTGGCTTGCATTAACAGTGACATCAGAGACTGCTCTCATCCAGGAGTGCTGGGCAGTGCATTTACCAGAGGTAAATTCCCTGCTCTGGGGGACTCAGGGGTCTTTGAGAACACAAATGTACTTCACTTATATCTGCCTCCGTTGCTTCCTGAATTCTGAGAAAGTTCCAAATATATTCTTACCCAGCCTTGTACTTCCAGGTAACCAGAAGTCAATGGGATTCACTGTCCTTCATGCACTGATAACTTCTATTTTAAAAGCATTTATGTAAAACTGGTAGAGATACATTTGAGAACCCAGAATCCAGCGTGCTGCATCAAAAAACAGGGTGATAACTGTCAGCTTTAGAAACTTTCTAAATTTAGACATCTGAAAATTGTGACATAATACTTTCTTTTTCTCCTATGACAACCCAGCATTAAAGTGCTTACACTTGCAGCCCCATCTACCAGTCAGTTCTCACCTCCAGCAGGCTTCCTGCAAACGGAGTCCTCTAAAACACAGAGTTTTGAACAACAAGCTTTTTGTTTTTTTTTTTCTTAAAACAAATAACTTATTGGTTATTTTTAAGAGAAGCACTGCCTAGTTTCTTCATACATTTCTGTGTTTTCTCATCTTCTTATTCTTGATACTCCTGCAGTAGAATAACTTTTTTCACAGAGGATTTGTTTGTAGAAAAAAAAAAAAAAAATCTTGTAACACCAATCATCTTCCTGTATATTTCACTTCAGTCTAGAACAGGGTCATATGGTTATATTCTGTAGCTCTGAAGAACAGAAGATGTTCACTAAAAGAGCACTCTTGTGATGAAGAAGCAGAAACTGTAACTTTAGCACAACACTTAGTTGTATTTCTTTAGCTATTATTTAGAGACAAGAATAGCATAGTCGTGGCTGCAGACATGCACACCTCATCAGCAGTCATGGGTTTGATTCCTTTCATTTGAAGCTGAAACCCTGCTCTCTTTTCACCTTATAATGTAGGAAGTCTGTTAGTTTCCTGCAGTGTAAGAGCAGTTGACTTCCTTATGTTGGGCTTGTAAGATCTTTGCAACCATATTTTACAATGTGTGTAGGCATGACAATAAAGTGGGTTTTTTCTTATAAATGAACAGAGCTCAAATAGGGAGAGAAGGGAATAGTGTGTTTCTGTGTACTGTTCCCTTAATTAGGGCTCCAACCACAAGTGGGAGTCAGCAGAGGTCATTCCATTAGTTTTACTTTCCCAAGTTTTTTTTGTACAATTAGATGGGTGAAGAATTATTTCTTAAGGAAAAATGAAATCCAAGATGCTCAAAACTAAGGGGTAGGTTCTGGTAACAGTCAGGTAAGCTACCCCATCCAAATCTGGTCTTAAGCCTTGCTTCCTTCAGAATTCAGGACGTTTCAAAATATCTATAGAAACTTTCAAACTGTCTGTGTCATGTCAGCTGCTTCTTGATCAGGATGAAGTGATTGTATTTTTGATAAGTTAAGAAGCAAACCAAAAATTCTTTGTGTTTTTTTTTCTGAGGTGTGGAGAAGTTCAGTTGTTTCCTGTTATACCAGAACTCATAGAACCATGGATTGCCCCAGGCTGGAAAGTCCTCGTGGGGCCTCTAATCCCATGTTCTGCTGAAAGCCAAGTCAGTGCTGAATTCAGACCAAGTTGCTTGGGACTCTGCCAAGCTGACAATACCTTCAGGGACAGGGATGCCACAACCTTGCCATTAAACCTGCTCCAGTGCCTTCTTACCCTCACAGTGAGCAGTGTTGTTGTATCCTGCAGGAATCTCCCCTGATTCATGTTCTAGCTGTTGTCTCATGGTGCAGCTCTGTGGAGAGCCTGGCTTGGGCTCCCCTGTGACTTCCCCATGGGGGCTGGATGACTCTTCATTGTTCCCAAATCCTTCTCTTTTCCTGGCTAAACCAGCCCTCTTCCCTCAGCCTCTCAGTCTAGGTCATGTATTCCTACTCTCTCAAAAAAGTTGAGATTATTTTTAGCCTTATTATTATTTTAGTTAGTTTCTAAATTGCAAAAACTCCCATCAGCTCTTTTTTGCAGAAGGCTCATAATCAGTGCAGTTCAGAAAGAAACTACACAAAATAAAGATGATCTTTTCCTTGTAAGTCACTTGAAATCTCCCAGCTGGGTCACCCTGACAGAGTGTGATATGAGCTATTAAAATATCAGAAGTGGAGCAGAAGACTCAGGCAGTGGTACAGCTGCCTCTCCTCTGCTCCATGTCCCTGGAATCGCACTGCCAGCTATCCAGGCCTGACAGAGGACCCTGATGGAGTTTTACAAACCATTTTCCTTTTGCCATTCAGCTAAGAGAATGAAAAAAAATGGAAACAGAGCTCTGGAGTGGGCAACAGAAGAAAAGTTTGAAGGAGCAGAGCCAGGTGTATGCACTGCTCATCGTGGGCTTGGAAGGTTTGGGTCAGGCTCTGGAGCTTGGCCTTGCCTCTGCTCTGCTCTGCCTGGTGCTCACACTCCTGAGTGTCTGGGTCTTTCTTGCTGCATAGAACCAAGACTTCATTTTCATCTATGTAGGCTAGGAAAGGGATAAGTATAGGACAGAAAAAAATATTTAAGAATACTGACATTTAAAAAAAAAACCTCTTATGGAAAAAATTATTTTTAAGACTTTAGGTTTTTTATTTCTATGAAAGAGCATTCCGTCCTCTCTAAAATTTACTTTATACAAAATAGTTGAATCATGGTGGAATCAAAAATTGAAAATAAGAATCTTGAATATTTTTTAAGGTATTAGAAAATTTTTTAGCATTTTTCAAGCTTTTTATGATGAATTGAAATGATCTCAAATGATGTCTTGATTTTGATGTAGCCAGATTTTTCAATGAAAATTTGTTGTCGTTTTCTGACAGGCTTGATTCAGGAGAACAATTAAAATACAAGTCTATTGTTTTCATTGTATTTCATACAGAATTTCTAACAGTTCCATAATATATTGCAAAATTATTACCATGTAATCTCTGTAGGAATCAGGCAAGCAATATTCCTCCAGGTACAGCAGTTTATAGGCAGGTTGTCAAATGCTGAAAAATAACAAGTTGACAACAGTTTGAAAAAGAATACCAAGCTAATGGAGCAATGGCAAAAAACTTGAGTTGTTAAAAGCATGATATATGAGAGAAGGAAAGAATGGGCAGAACAGTGTAACATGAAAAATGAATGGGCATTTCATTATAGAAGACATCCCTCTTGTTTTCAAACACGTTGCTGCTTGCAGAACCCTGCGTGAATACTGAAAGTGGTTTGTTGGCAGCAGCCAGCCGTGTCAGATGCTTACACCTTCTCTTAGCAAGAAATTTGTATTGATATGTCTTCTGTAAATTTTCAAATTGCAGAGCCATGGTAAATAAAATGTCATTTCCTGAATAAATTAGGATTTTTTGCTATCATCTGAATTACTAATGTTGTCCTGTGTAATATAATGTTTCTGCCTCTCCTGAGGAAACCTCTTCAATTTTGCTTACACCTGTGGCTTAATATAGGACAGAAGGTCTTCCAAAGGCCAATGCTCCCAGAGGAACACTGCTGATTTTCCAGAAAAAGCTTGAAAATTATTTTAGTGTTCCTAGGTAAACCTCCAGGTCTTCTAGTTTTTAATTTGAACAGGCTTGAACACATTTTGATGTGCAGGTATCAGCTCCCACTGGGAGCAGCTTTTATTTTATAACTCATACTCTTCACCTTGTAACCTCACAGAAGACAACTAAAATTGGTTTAATTTTCTTTGTTTAGCTTGCGTGACTGCTCCAGTGTTCACAAGTGGTTTGTGGTAGAGTTATCTATCCCCTCTCTTGCTAGAATGAGATAAGTTCCATATCACATAGAGATCAGTGGAACATAGGAACATTATAACGGATGATTTGTTAAAGTAGTTGCAAGAGAGCTTTTCAGGGCTTGAAGATGTAATTTCCATCTGATGTATTTCATCTCACCACAGTTAGTATGTTTATATGAAGATTGTTCAGATTATTCAGAATTTCTTCTTGAGGCCATACTGATATTTTCTTATGAGCATCATTTCTTCATCTGGGTTCCAAACTCTCTATTTATGTCAAAAAATATATGAAATGCACCAATCAACTGGTGTGCAAAACAGTTTAAGCAAATGAGTAATAATGATCCCTTATTCACTTAAATGTGGTGCAGTTCTATTTTAAACCAGGGAAAAGCTGAGAAGTGACACAGAAGCACATTGAATGTGCTTAAGAACTGCAGTTTTTCACAGAAACATTTGTCTCAATAAGTTATCAAATACACTAAATAACAACACAGAGCAATCATGCAGCAGATAAAAGCCTTGCATTTCATGGAATGAATTTAAAAGTAGATGTTTTTTTGAGAAAAGTAGTGAAAGTAAGATCCTGAGAAATTCTTTGTTACGTAAAAAAAATAAATTAAAACTGAGTTAAATTTTCCAAGGAGTGTGCTATTTGCCCAAAAGATAAAGTTTTGAGTTTTCTGTGACTATAAAAGTTAGGTTTCATATACTGTACTACATTTTTTTGCTGGAAATATGAAACACAAAACTCTCTGCAAAATGAAAGAGGTCTGCATTGTAATTGAACCACATTTTAATTTTCTAGATTAAAACTTGCAGGTTTTAATTACCAGTCCTTTTTTTTCTCTCCTAAAATTACAAATTTAACTTTCTAAAGAGGCAAAGCTTTGACAATAAACGCATTTTTATCTGGAATTAAAGTAGCAAATTTTTACCAAGACAAAATACTTTCACGACAACTTTGCTGAACAGAAATGCGGGGGAAATAATTTTTGTTTTATCCATGATAAAACCCCAACCAAATGAAAAAAAAATACCCCTACCTTTTACAAAACCTTGAAAAAGTCCTATTTGCACAGCTCTCAGGATGATCAGGGGTCCCAGTATTTCAGAGGAACTCAGTGTAATGCAGTGCAGTTGGGCAGGCAATCACTCTGAGAACAGGTTGGATTTTAAAGCTCACAGAGTTAATGCCTACAGACCAAGGTAAATCCTGTTTATCCTCTCAGGTGACGAGGTAGATCAGACAGATTGTATACAAAGATCTTTCCCGAGTCCTGCATTTAACTGGTTGGCAAAAATTGCCTTCTTGGAAAGACTCCTGGTAATTGTAGGAGTTCTGAAACAAAGCAAAATGAAATTATTAGAAAAACATTTCAGAACAAGATGATGATTGAAATTAAGTTCAGTCACACAAATATTCACAGTAAGATAGTTGTCTGTGTGTGTTAAATTGTTACGTAATCAAATATATTTAAATTAATATTTTATATTACAACTGATTGCTATTGGTAGAGTTGTGTCAGTATTACCACTTCTTTGTTTGGTTGTTTTTTTTTTTTAATGGAAATATTGACATGCCCAGGGAGTCCTAAAGAAATGCTGTTGTTTTCAGTGGGTGTGTAAAGGAATGAGCTTTATAAACTCATGTATTCCAAGAAATCCATGTACTGCTTTAAGCACATGGAGAATGCTGGTAGTTTTATTTGATGGTCAGCATTGCACCCAGGATAAACAATGCCATTGGACTGCTTGCATATCAGCTTTTGCTGGGAATGCTGTTGAGTGAATCCAATTGCAGTTCAAGGGTGTCTGTGGTTGGTATCATTGGGAAGAGGGTCTGTGCTGGATAAAATACAGTTGAACATTCAGATCTCTTTGATTTGGTTCCTAACTTTGTTATTTGGGCATCCTCTTCTCCTGGGTTTCCATTTCCTAAGAAAGGAATGGTGACATTTGTCACGGGCTTTGAGATTTAGAGCTGGAAAATGCTACCCAGGAGGAAGGTACCATTCAAAGGCTGACATACCTGATATGTAGTTTTGGTCTTCACTGCAGAGTTGGACATGGATGGTGGTATCAGAGAAGTGAAGCTTAAGTAAAAACATTTGTACCCACTTTCTGCTTAGCATAATGTTGCATTAAGGATTTTAGCTGATTTCCAAATTTACAATGTGTTTATTTCTAAAAGGTTTGGAAAAAATGAGATGCTTATCTCCTTACACCTTTTTTTAATCCACATCTTGAGCCATCTCAAATATCAAGAAGAAAAAGACATAAAAATATCGCATGCTGAAGCTTCCAGTCACATAGTTTTTAAGATTTAAAAAATTTACCACAAAGATCAGTTTAAATTTTAAAAATGATAGCTGTGTGAGTAAACTATTCCTCACCTTTTTAAAGAAAGCTCTGAAAACAGATATGCAAATGAGTTAAGTCTTTTGAAAAAATAGTCAATAGGAGAAAGGATACCTGCTTACAGCTGTCCTAAGTCACAAGGAGATATTTTGTCCATCACAGTGTAGATTATATATAAAAGCCATAGCAAAGCAATCTGTATCATCTTTCTGAGTCTTTGCCCATTCTTTTTGATTTTACCTGAAGATTTTCTGTTTCTGTTGATTCTTTACATTCAGTTTCTGCAAGCATTAAAAAAAAAGTGAGATGTCACCACACTTTCTTATAAAAGCTGTTAAAGAGCTTTTTACAGAGTTTCATTATTGGAGGGTTTTGATTGAGCATCTTTGAACCTTTACTATTACAAAATAGGCCTTGAAATCTTGCTGGGATTTTGAGTCATTTGAAGGAATTGTCCCACTGGGTTGAAAATATCACTGTTGTTAGACTCTTGGTCTAAGAGAAAAAAATCTTTCTCATGATCATCAAAATGAAGAGTTCCTTGTAAACTTCACTGAGGGACTTGTTTCAGTACAGTTTTGTTGTTTGCTTTTTACAGGAACTGGACTCTAGTCTGCCTTTGACTGGTCTCAGTAGCTACTGTATTAAAAAAGGCTTTCACTTAAATATTATAAAAATCTTTTCATTTCACAATTGCAATGTAACTTACATCCATTTTTTATCCCTAAGATTTGTTAGAAGTCATCATAAGACTCTCAATTCCTCAATCAGTAATGTCCAATTCCATACATTTTGTTTTCTTTCACAGTTCTTTTATTTTTAGCAGTACAGCCCTGAGGACTTTTGATTATAAGATCTTCTGACTACAACTTATGAGCTTAATAGCCATCATGCTATATTTATGATCCTATAGCACACTTCAGGGAAAGCTTCTGTGGCTTGATTGCTGGCTTTGTTTGCAGTAGTCAAAGCCCCAGAGATGTCAGCATTTAGCTGTGCTCTGAAATTGCTGAAGTGTGTTGTTCCACCAGACTGGGTGGCCTACACAGCAACTCTAATAACAAATGGCTCTGGGTTTTTGGTGGGGAAGTAACAGCACGGGCATTGTGCTAAGGTTGCCTTCTGACTATTAGACAGCAATTTCTGAGGAAAAGAGCCTGCTGTTCTCTCACTTCTGAAATGAAACATGAGTATAACCTGGAATGAACCCGTGTCTTATGTTTTTATTCATTGTTTGTTGACCCTGTGGTCAACCCTCTGTCACTATGATTAATCATTCAGACTCCAGTTGTCCAAATTCAAGCCTTTTCTGCAAGAGAAAATGGGGAGTGGTAGGAAGTAAAACAAAGTATTAATGAAAGAAAATAGGTTAATCTTTGACATGATAATTTATACTTGGGCTAGCAAACCAACAGGAGTGCTCTTGTATGTGAGTGATTAATAGCTGCAATGGTTGCATGTGTGACAAGTGATTAATAAAGTTTGTGATTAAAAAAAGTATTTCCTTTTCTTTTCCTTAAGTGTGCAAATCTTGGAACTCCGCTTCTGTCTGCACAGTGGTTCAATTACAATGCAGACCTGTTTGTAATTCAGATGTCACTCTCCATTACTCATGCAAAAGTCTTCAAAATAGAGTTCACTTGATCTCTTAAGTACTGAAGAACTGGGAAATCAAGCATATCCCCAAAAGACTTTCTAGTCTACAGGGAAAAAAAATGTCTGAGATGCAGCAGTTGCTTCATGTAACCTACCAACATGGGATTTATTACATATAAAACCAGTATTCTATTACTGTACAAACTAGTTACTAGATGCAAATTGAAGGTCTTGAATTGAATCTGTATTTCATAGTTAGAGCAATAACTTCCATTACATCTCAAACATATTCAGATACAGCTGTGGTTTTATTTTTTTCTCTCCCAGAAGTTAGATCACACTATGAAGAGGTACATAATCTGAATGGAAATAATTCACAGAGCTGTAAACATGACAGCTTCAGCCAAGTGCTGCTTATTAAATCCATACTTTCCCTTCTTCAAAAGTTAACAGTATTAGATGAAAATTTGCAAAAAAATTGTTTATAACACCCCCTGCTAAATGACGACTTTCAGAGCTCATTTGCAAATACATCACATACCAGGCTCTAGACTGTTCAAACAGCCACAGAATAATTAAATGGGTGTGCTGAGATGTAATTATATAGGAAGGTAAGAATGGCAGCAGTGATTCAGACTAAAGGTTCAGTGTGCTCTGTAGCCACTCTCCCAGCAGTGGGTGGATGGGAGCAGATGCCTGGGGAAACACGATTGAGGAGGAAATGATGCTTTGTGTGTTATACTTCCCTGGTTTCTGGTAATCTGTAGCTTCCAGAGCTGGAATTTAAATTTACACCATCAAGTTTGATAGCTATCAATATATCATGAAGTCACATAAGCACTTTTTTAAACCCACTTTTATTTTGTCCCCCATGACATTCCGTGGCAGTTCCCTTTACAATTTCAAATATGAATTGCATGTTTTACCATTTTAAGCTTGCTGTGTGAGCATTTCTTTGCTGTTCTCCTAGTTCCTATTTCATGAGGAATGGTGAATAACCTTTTTTTATGTTCTGTTTACTGTGCATGATTTTGTAGACCTGTTTCATATTTCCCTTAGGTCATCTATTTCAAGATGAAAACTTTTAGTCACTTCATCTTTTCTCCCATGAAATCTGTGGCACACATTCTAAATATCTTATTTAAGATGGGGATCAGTATCTGAGATAGATCCATCATGGATTTACACTGCAGTGTAATGATGCTTTTAGGGTTCATTCCAAATTTGTTTCTTAATAATTCCAGACATTCTTTTTGGCTGCCCATGAGCCCAGTACTGGCATTTTCAAAGCATCATGTACAACGACTGCAAATTACTTTCTTTAGCAGAAATAGCTAGTACACAAAATTTGAGAGGATTGCCTTATTGGTTTTTTTTGTTTGTTTGTTTTTTAATGGTTTGTGCTTATCTAATAATTGTCAACATTTTCATTTTCTAATATTTTACACAAATGTCAGTAAAATGGGGGTTAAAATTTTTATGATCCACACTTATGGGTAGTATACTTAGTTTCCTTCTCTACAAATTATAAGGAAAAAGAAAATTTAATCTAAAGCTCCTCACAGTGCCCCCTTTTGTTTGTGTAATCTGCAATTTAGAGCTGCAGATTTACAGGCTTTACACTTTTCTAGAAGTCTAATAAGGTTGGACTGATTGGCACAAAAGCAATATTAAAGGAATTTTTCTGGAAATACCACCTCAGCTTTCATAATTTGTTGTAGCGACATGAAGTGAGATTTTTCTTTCATGCTCTTACAGACTAAAGTGCACAGAGAAAACAACACTTGCTTTAAAGCAACAAAGTAAGTGTTGTTGAAAAATTTATATGAAAGCTACCAAATTTTATTCTTTTATTGGCATTAATTTAATATGGGAGAAAAAAAACACTGTCTCCCTGAATGATGGTAATGTAATTGCTAGTTTTAGGTAGCAGTTTTTGGAACAAAATTTGTTTTATTTGTTCACGGCTATGTCTTGGTTGCCCTGAAACATTTCTTCAAATTATTTTTGACCAGCAAAAATTTACCTTGTGGTAGGACAAAACACTTAGGTTGACAGGAAGACACAATATTTTGTTTAATTTTTTTATAATTTCAGAAGTGTGAAATTATTAAATTGAGGAAGCGAACCCTAGGAAGCGGAGGCTGGCATTGTTCTCAGTATTCCCTGCTGGTTCAGGTCGTTGTCTCTCTGGGGAAGTGAATGGCAGTCTACAAGTGGAAACATCTATCAGAAAAAAGAGAAGGACACAAGTTTGAGTCAGTATTCCAGTATGTAGTTTTTAAACTAAATATGAGCTTCAGCAAAAACATTTGAGAGAAGCCCATTTGAGAGTAGCGTGTACTCGCTTGATATTTCATCAATAAATTTCTAATATTTGGCTGTGGGATTTTTTTCTTCATCAAACCAGTTTCTTTCCTAAAACGCGATTCCCAAAACACAGCCTTCCATACTTTGCAGAGTGAAGTTTTTCATGCTTTGACCATTAAAATATCTTTTTTTTAGATTTCTTGCTCAATGTCCTATTAAGGTTGGGAGAAAAAGGTCAGCACTCAGAGAATGCAGACTCAAGAGATCCTTTGGCTTGTGTGTTGGAAACTCCACAAAAGTTCATACCATCATGCCTCTAGATTCAGATTTCACTTCTGCCAGGAGCAGCCTGGCTCATTATTTTTTCAGAAAGGTATCTCCAAACAAGCTGTGAAGTGGTATTAAGTCCTGCATGGGTCTGTAATTCTGTGGTTTATTTGAAATGTGTAACCACTGACAGTGATTGCTGGAGAAACAGAGAGAAGGGTCCGTTCCTTCCTCGGCAGTAGCATTTTGACTTACAGCATTTCTTTGAAACAGAAAATTGCTGGGACTCTTTCATTCTAAATAAGTAAACCTGTGTCAATGTACTCACAGAGACCATAGTATTTACATTTAGCTGTTGATATTTTAATTAACAATTTAAGCATGTTGTTTGCCCTGCAAGTTCAGTGGGAAAAACTCTACAAATAAACAGCAGCTCCCTCTTGGACAATCACTCTGTAAATTAGCTTACTTTGTCAATAAAGCGCATGCCTATCAGCCCCTTCATGGCAGCAGGGGGCAAGGATGTTCATTTACTTAAGCAGTAGGTTATACTATTAGTGTGTGTGATTGCTGTTAATTAGAGTATGTGTAGATGTCTCAGTGCTGCACTGTTGGTAATATAAAACCTTTAAGCATTTAGGCTATTAATGAAGTCAATAAATGGTTCTATTAGGAGACCTTTTTTTTGTTGTTTTTATTACTTCCTCTCTGTTTTGCTGTTATTTATTATAATAATAGTATGGTAGTCAAAATATAGCCAAGGGTTATACAGAAACAGTAAAGCAGGGTTTCTACCTTGGGGAAGGGACTGTATGTACCAATGTTTATCCTGTAAGTCTGAAAGAGGAATGCATGGATAGTCCAGCTATGAATTCCAACTGACTTCCATAATTTCCATTTGATATTCAATTCAGTGTTAAAATATGCTTTTCATATCCCTTTGATTTGAAATAATTTAAGCCTTTGCTTAGTTTTCTAAATCCATTATAAATGTTCTCACACTTCCTTGTAAACAAGGTTACGTGAATATATATATTTGAAAGATCAGACTGTATGAATATGCATTTATAATTTTAATTTTAAAACCAAATATCTGTATCAAATCCTGAATTAATATCTTGGCTGTGCTTTGCTATTAGTTACATATAACCTCTCTCTGACATCAGCAGCAGGGTCAGTTCAAACTCTTGTCACAGTGAACAGGATAATCTAAAGGCAAGTTTCTATTTACATGGAAAAGATCAGTTGATGGGAAACACTGTTACGCAAAGATGAAAAATAGATTTTTATATGAAAATCCATACATTATCTGGAAGTAAATCACAGCGTCAGAGGTCTTGCATCTTAATCATGACACCATAATGTCAATTAGCATTTTGTCTGTCTAATGCCCACACAGAAGGAAAGCCAGGCAGTGCAATTGGTATTGGACTAGCGAAAGGGAGATACTTTTCTGAACTCATGGTGGTTCAGAATTTCCAGATGAGCTTGGAGGTACCTGTCCACACTCTGCCTGTGACTGGAGGGGGAATGGGACATTGCCCAGCTTTCTGAGGCTGCACTCAATCCCCTTGCCTCTGTCATTGATGAAGATATTAAATAGCACTGGTCCCCATACAGACCCCTGAGGGTCACCACTTGTCACTGATCCCCATCTGGACATTGAGCCACTGACCAATGGCTCCAGCTGTGCCTTGTCCTACCTCACCCCATCCCTACACAACCAAACACAAACCAAACTACTTTTTCCAGGATACTTGTCCCTGCTTACACTGCCTGAGAATTTCCTTCTTACCCTTTTGTTTCTTGCCCTCCTTGCACGATTTCTTGTGCTCTGCGGAAAGTATCATTAAAGCTCAGTTCTGCTCCTTCTCCCTGAAGGCAGTCTCTCAAGGCCTTCTCTTGACTTTACTCATCCAAGAGCTGGAAGTTTGCTTCTCTGAAATTCAGGGTCCTGCCTTACTTCTTGCTCTGGCCTGTGTCCCTCAGGATTGAAGACTCCACCAGTGTGGATCACTGCAGCCCAGGATGCCTGGAGCGGACTTTAATGGTCAGTTTGGCAGTGCTGGGTTAATGGCTGGACACAATGATCTTTTCTGATCTAAATGATTCTGTGATGCTATGAAATGTCTCCTAGAAGCTGCTTTTACCAGAGTCCTTTTGGAATTTTCAGCCAGTGCCAGGCACAGCAGCAGATGTGTTTGCAGAGGAAGTTCTCCAGCCACCAGAAGATTTGATGAGCTTATACTTTGTCTGAGCTGCTGCAAAAAATGTTGGGCAGGGCTTCAAAGCCATATTGTGGAATTTGCAAGATAAACAGGATCTTGTTGAGCTCAGGAAAGACAACTAAATTTAAGAAGATGATCATTAAAGATTCCTACAGCTAGAGTTGTAAGTCCTTCCCTCAGACCTTGTTTTGAGACACAATGCTCAGAAGTTGAAAAACATGACCAATGTGAGACAAAAAAAAGAAAAATATATAAAATACAGTAAGCCCTGGAATGACTTTTTAATTTTTTTAAATCTCATGGCCATTTTTCATTTCAACAAAAACAAAAGAATGTTTTTCAAGATGTGTATTCTGAAACAATATACATTGTCATTGACTCTTTTCAAGCATAGAGGTAATTTAGTTACAAACTTCACATCAAATTGAACTGAGTTGTTGGTGAGATGCAGAATGGCAAAATTTAGGTAGTTTCTGAAAATACTTTTCATTATACATATTTTCCTTATAACTTTTCCGTCAATATGATCTACAAAGTCTTTACAATATGCATTGTAGCTAGTCCAGCTATACCTACACACGTCATTATAGCATTGATCATGATCTCTGAAGAAGAGATGGGTTTATACTTTCTAGGATGAGTGAAGAAATGATTTTTGCATGGATCAGTGCAGATCTCAATAACTGCCATAAGGCTTTTTCTGCTTTATGCAGCAGATGCAGGGACTGTTCTGACAACATAAGAAAAAAAACGATTATTTGAAACTCTTCTAGCAAATCTTCTAAGAACAAATTTCTTGTTACATTTTCTTTGTCAAAAAACCTGAACACACCAGAGATGACACAGAGACTGCAGAAATTTGGCACAAAGTCTGCTGTACCTGTTAGAACAAGTACAGATTGTTTGATTGTAACAGTAAGTGAAATAGCATTTTGTGGGTTTCAGGGTGTTATTGATAGCTAAAAATCATAGGAAAACCATCTTTGTGAACTTGCACAATAATTTAATTCTGCTTTAAATTTGAGAGGAGAATTACATTCTGTTTGAAAAGGAATTCTTTGTATGGTTTCTCTGTGGTCATCCGTGCTCCATGAGCAGTGGTTCCATGGAAACAGTGATGTGCATGGAGAAACTACCAAAACAAAACAAAAAAAAATAAAAATGAAAAAAAATAGAGTGCCCAGGCTGTGAAATACCCCTCCCAATACTTGTACAGCATTATTAAATGGATGAGAAATTGTCCATTGTCTGCTTAATTATTTTCAATACAGCAATGTAACTCTATTAGAAATGTTTGTACTAAACACAGATTGCTTGAACTTTGACAGTGTACTAGCAGCTTATAATTTTATCTTTTAAAAACTGCCATCTGTATGCAAATATAAGGAAAATGTGGATGCTTGCTCCTATTCAGTTTTGCAACTCAGTTCAAACATTTTCTGAGGAGGTATGCTATACATGAGAGAGCTTTCAAGACCAAATGAGACGTAGCCAAGTTTTCACTCACTTCCTGGTAGAATAATTTATGAAATACAGAAGACACTTGATTTTATCAATCCTGAATATGTAGGAATGATGAAGCAAGTTCTCATGGGATGTATATATGTGTATTTTTCAGCTGAAACACTTGGAATATTTTTTCCTAATGCAGGAAAGGATCTTTCTGACAATTGACCTCTTGCATATTTATTACATTTTCACATGAAGCTTTTCTGTGTTCCTCTTTATTTAGCTTTTTCTCTTTGACTTCCCATCTTTGGAGTAATGTGTAGTACTGCTTTTGCTTCTTGTAAATCAGAGGAAATGTAGAGTTTGAACTGATGTCAAAGACTGGGAGAATAGGACTGATCTGAAGTTGTTGGAGTTGACTTAGCTGTTATAGACTAGTAGACAGATAGGGAGGTGTATACAGTAGAATATTCTTGCAGAACTTCAAGGCCAAAATTTTTGTTTCCTTAAACACCAGAAAGTTGAGTCACAGTAATGTAAAAACTTATTCAGAAAGGGCAAAAGGATGTTCTGAATAATTCCACAGATGGAAACACATAATGATGCTGTTTTCTTATGACTGAGAAACAGGAGCAACCTTACAGGTTCCAGGAACCTGTTTTCTGTTTTGAGCTCCTAAAGGACTGTACTTTTTGATTTCATATCCAGGAACCTGAGATACAGAAGCAAACTATGCTCTTGGAAGCTGATCCAACCCACACCAACTTCACTGACAATAACAACAGAAGTTATTTTAGGCATTCAGATCCTACTTCATATCCACACGCCTGTGTGACTCTCATCAATACTTATGATTTTATAACACTTGTGGCTGCCCTACCCCTGAAAGTGTCCAAGGCCAGGCTGGATGTGGCTCTGATCAGCCTGGTCTAGTGGAAGGTGTCCCTGCCCGTGGCAGGGGAGTTGGTAGTAAGATGATCTCTAAGGTCCAGCCCAAGCCATTCTGTGATGTTAAAATATTTAAGTTTCTTCCAAAGACATCCATGACTTTGGTTTTCAGAGTAATTTTTTCTTTACCATTGCATGCTGTCAAAACAGAGGAAGCTAACTTTACATTATCTAAAACATCTGATTTGCCAAAACAGATCAAGCTATGAAACCCATTAACTTTATCTCTTTCTCCTTAAATGGACCAGTGGCTGATGATACAGATGAATATGGCCTATCAGTGATTCTTGGTTAAGCCTTAGGTCAGCAAGTTACCTTTGGTCAGCATCCAGCCTTAGAAGTCTGAGAATTCTGTGCTTTATAGCACCCTAGCTAGCTGCTCATTTTAATATTTTGCTCTAAGATTGAGTTGTGCTTTAAAACAATTTTCTCTTTCATAATTTGCACCATTGTAATGTTTAATCAGAAGGTTAAGCAAAAAGGAATTAAAAAGGCAGAGAAATAAGTAAACTAATACTCTGTACAGTGATAAAAATATTTTACAGATCTGTTGTTATTGCAAAGGATTGCCATATAGCAGCAGATGTTTGAAATCAGTCAGTACATGGAAATGCTTTACAGAAACTTCTGAAATAGGAGCAACACCTGCTAATCTTCCAACGAAAAATCACATTTTTCATGTCTTCTCTAACATTTGTGGTATGGAATTACTGACATCACTTTCTGACCTTAAACAGGACGTCCTGACACATGGTCCACTTGTGACAGTGATTAATTAGCATTAATGTCCTTGCTTGGTGTTCTGTCAAGAACAACAGGGTATGGGCTGTTAAACTTGTGATCTCCCCATTTTCACACAGACCAGTGCTCAGAGGACAGAGAAAAACAGAGGGAAAAGGATCCGTAGGTTTGTTTTGTTACACCTTAAATGAGCAACTGGGTAAGGGGTGTCAGAATTGTTTTAATTCTATTGGAATTTTGGGTCAGCTCTTCATAGACTATAAATAATATAAATATATAAATATATATGGTTAGTTTGCTTTGTCAGTACAGTCACCACATTGTAGGAATTGAAGACCATTCCATAATAACCAGTAAAAATGAATTATATTTATTTGTTGCTTTTTATGTCAACTTCCTTTCAAAGTTAAGAATTCTGATTTTTCAGTCTTCTTTCTGCCTGTCTGTTTCTGGGGGCCTGAGGGTTTCACTGGTAGCAGTATCAAAGATCTTCAGAGGAACATGGTTTGAAGATCTATAATTTGTTGTTTTTGTAAGCCTGTTGCAAGGCTTTACATTAAATATTTCTAACCTTTAGCAAAAAAATGCTGGTGACAAAGAGCTTAAAGTCCCAGAAATTATTATTTATTTTTGCATTCCACTTTATCTAAATTAGTTCAGTGGGCCCATCCATGTTATGCCTGTGCATTTCTGTATTTAAGCACTAAGTAGGTTGTTATCATCCTGAGGCACGTAAACGTACAATATGGATTTCGTTTCAAGATAATTTGTAAACAAACGTGTACAAAGTACATAAAAGTCCTTGGAATATAACGTTTCACAAAGTCAACAAAAGAGTTTATAATAGCTTTAATCAGTGTAGTGTTTGGTAGCAATACAATGCAATTTTGTGTAATATTAAAGCATGCTTTTCCCTCTGTTAATTTTGTTACCAGAACCCACTTGTGATGACTATCAGCTCTCTATATGTTGGTTATTGTGCAATGTTAAGTTAACTGCAGGTGGATAAAATCGTTTCTGAAAAACCCATTTTCAGATGAAGCCATTAAGTTATGCTGATAGTGATCACTTCACTCCTCTCTAATGTAAAATGTCTCTGGTCTTGCAATGTTAAAAGTATCCTTTGACTTAAAGGAGCTCAGTGTTGGGGAGGGAGGATGAAACCTTCCCATTGCATGCCACCATTATTTGCATCAAAAGTATAATCAAACCCCAAAGACAGTGATATTGCAGCTAAATTGTAGACTGCATAAAGTTTGTATGTCATAGTCAAGAGAGGCTGGAGACTTGGGGTTGGCAACTGAAACAATATGAGGAATTTTCATGAAGTGCTGAGTACTTTTTTTCTGTATGCTTGTTTGAGTCAGTTCAAGATTTGAATACAAAACCTAAAGCAATGTCACTGCTGAAATTTCTGTCCATAACACATGAAAAAAACAGTGTTCAGAAGGACACAACAACCTTGAGGGATAAATTCATTTGTGATTCTCACTAGTACTAAGTTTTAGTGAGTGGATTAGTCATGGATAAACTTCCACCTGTCTGTAGCCTCTGACTTTGAAGCTTACTGCTGTTTCTTTTGTGATAGTCACAGGAAAATTCTAGATCAGATATTCTTGTACCTTGTAAGCCACTGCCTTTGGGTGCAACAAACTAAGTCATACTAATCACAATTGCTGCAGTATAATACCAGACCCTGTTGTTTGTTCCTAATGCACCCTGCAGACCTAAAACCCTCTATTTCAATTCTCTTAAAAGCACTTACTTTTGGCATCACCAAATCAGAAAAGGATTAAATAGAGTACAACATGTAATTCTTGGTTGGTTTTGATAGATTTTTTTACATAGAGGAGGTAACAGATACTTCAGAATTGTCAGGCCCATCAGACTAGGGAGAAATTTATTCTGGGGAAAAGGTTTCTTAAAAGCATGAAGCAACTTACGTGTGGAGATTGATTTGTAGAGCTTGCAGGCCTGCTTTACTTCAGCTCCATTGAACTATCTCGAGGTGTGACATTTTGTTGTTCTTGACAGAGAAATAAGGGCTGATGGGAATGTAAATATCTTGGAAGAAATAGGAGTTGTAACAATTAGTTTGACGGAGTAGATTTGAGAGGTGGAAGTGCTTTCTGTCAGGAAACCCTACTGTGGAGGCAGAGCACCCCAGTATTGTGGTTTTCCTGGTGCCTCTCATTTTACTAAGACATATAAATGGAAATGGTTAGGCAAGTGTCAGCATCTCAAATGGTTAGGCTTAGTGTCAGCATCTCAAGTTTAGTTATGAGTAACTATCTCATAATGAAAAATGTCTATTTATATTTCAGAACTGGTCTTTATACTGTTTAACATATTTTCACACTGCATGCAATGTGTCATTCAGGTTTTTAGTGTTCTGATTTCAGCTTTGAAAGTGAAAGTGCTTAAGTGAAAGTGCTAAAGGTAGAAACAGAGTACAGCCACAAAGATTAGGGACTTTTCCATCCCCTAGTAAGAATTATGCTTAATGCGGTCTCATTCTCAGTGTCTATGTACCACTAAATTCTGACAGGAATAAAATTCTTAAGAGTAACTGAATTCCTCTTGTGGACTACTAATGACAAGAAAAAAAAATGATTTGTCATTGGAAATGTCAAAGGGAGAAACTGGGTCGTTTGTTGAGCTAGATCTAGTAACCAGACCCAGACTGATTTTTCAGATGGTATAGAAGATTACTGTGTATCAAAAGAAAGATCATGAAAAAGAGGCAGTGATGGCAGGGGTGCCTGTTACAAAAGTTATCATCTTCTGACTTAGAAGGTTGATTTTATTTTTACATTATTGTGCAGTCTTGTCTATCTGGTCTGTAACATCAGTAGAGAAGTATGTCTCTTGTTCCTCATTGATCATCCCTGATACATGGCTGAACACCTTATTCCTGTAAATCCTTCTGAACTCTTCCACGCTGGCTTCACCCCATTGTTATAAAGCTGGCTTGGTGCCTTTGAGTTGGGATCTAAAACTTATCAGGAATGTGCTCCCCTTGGATTCTTTAATGTACTTTTGAGGGGCCCTTTTTATGATATCTAATGAGCTGTCCTACAAATGTGCTCAACGCTGTCATCAATCCCTTCAAGGAGCTCCTTATTCACTTTCCTTTCCATCTAAGAAACAGTTAAGTGAGAATATTTGAGTCCAGCAAGAAAAGTGCTCACTGTGTAAGCAGCCTTTTTCAAAGCTGTGAGAGGGATGTATGTGATTTCTCTGAGACACCAGTCAGCAGATCCTGCTCATACAAAGCATAGTCTTGGTGGTCACCTTCCCCTTACTGAGGAATTACTACCTTTGAAAACTTCAGACAGGCACTTCAGCACCAAGACAGAGAGCACAGGATTTCATTTATTGTGTCCTATTATGTTGTATCTATGCTATAACCTGTCGTGATCATACAGGAATTTCACAGAAGTCATGGTCTGTAGGAGGTTGTAGCCAACAAATTGTTTTCATTCTTTCAGTTGTGCAAAACACTTGACAAGTTAAATATGTCAATAAGCAAATCATAAAAAACTCATAAGTGGACTGCAGCAATATTGTATCAATCCCACTTTCCTGCCAAAATTAAAGATAAGAAAGCTAAGTATCTACAGTTAATGCAGAGAGAGTTAAAAATTTCAGTCTTAACTCAGATTTTCTTGTTTGAAGTAAAAGATGGAATTTATTCAATTCTAGGGTTTTCTTTAAAAGGACGACAATGTTTTTTTCTGTAGGGGATTAATGGAACTTCCAGAAAGTTTTAAGCTGTTGTAGCAAGAACAGTAGAGGGACTTCCAGGTACCAGCTGCTCAGTGTGTAGTTTCTTCTACCTCTTGACTAGAGCAGTCAAAAAAGTGATGCTCAGTAATCAGATTATGGTGAAGTTTCTAAACCTTTACAATTCTTTGCTTGAATGAATCCCTGTTTTGCAAACTGGGTACTGACCAGCCATCCAACAAAGACACACAGGAGAACAAAATCCACCAACACAGAGGACTAAAATAGCACTGTCCTTTCTGTGCAGGAGCTGTTGGCTTAACTGATGATCTGTGAAATCTGACGTATCTTAGCCACTGAACGACGAAATGTTTGTCCTACAACAAAGCCCTGGGACTTGCAACCATTTTAAGCCTTAACAAATAATTTCAAATTTGGAGTAGAAGAACAATCTTACTGTTCCTGCATTCCTCTGGCCTGCCACTAGTGGTGGTCTTCTTGAAGAAAAAGGGCTGCAATTCTAAAATTTAACAGAGGATGTTGCAACTGCTAGATATTTATGCCCCCATACTACCACGTGTTTGGCTACACACCAATGGATTGGTGATACTATATTTGCATTCAAGCATGGGTTAAATTTGTTAGATTTAAATTGCTGAAAGGGCAACATTTCTTCTAATAGCAAAATAGATCTATGATTATCTGCCTAATTCAGATTGCTG
The DNA here is from genome assembly GCA_013400575.1 of Peucedramus taeniatus. Taxonomy (NCBI): domain Eukaryota; kingdom Metazoa; phylum Chordata; class Aves; order Passeriformes; family Fringillidae; genus Peucedramus; species Peucedramus taeniatus. Next base: position 125,665 of record WBNO01024546.1, read on the forward strand.
CAAGGCAGTTTTTATTATTTTGCCTTAGGAGTGGTAACAGCTGAATTAAAGTCAGTGAGTTCAAATGCAAAAATACACCATTATGAATGTAATTTCTTTATAAGTGCTGGATACATAAATGGATTAGCTCACAAAGATGATTAAGTGTGGTTTTGGATGCCAGTCTACATATTGTGATATGCAGCTCAGTCAAAAAAAAAAAAAAGACAGACAGATTAAAAAAAAAAAGAGAGGCTTTAGCCCCTTAGGCAAAGCTAATGTTGATGCTAATTAATTCAATGGACCTTGGATGAGGCCTGCTTTCCTCAGGGAGGTATTTGTCCTCATTCTTCACTCCTGGAGTTTGTATTCAAACTACTGTATCCTTCTGTCACTATGAACAAAGTTACCTTTAAAAAGTCATCTATGAATATCATCATGGTGACTGACTTTTATCTTAACCCTGTAGGTCAACAGTATAAAAAATAGGAGCATTCAGATTCAGGTCTCTTTGACCTTTTCAGACTCTATGAATCTGCTTAATTTTTTTACAGTGGAAAATCATTTTTCTGGAGAAGAAAAAACCCAATTATTGCAGAATAGGTTTATTAATAGAATGTGTTTCTTGAAAATGGGAATATCACCCTTTAATTACTATTGTCAAAAGAAGATTATTTAACTACATTGCATTATCTACACGCGCTTTTTTTTCCCCACAATATTATTGACAACTTTTTTTATTTGTTAACAAAATATTACAGGGAAACTAACCTGCCAGGAGTAATTCTGGGGGATTAGTGTGTTGCCTACTGCTGTTGGTTCTGACTGCCCACACACTCCTGCAGCAGATTCTCAGCTGTAACTGTTTTTCCTGCCTTCACTGTGGCACCTGGAATTGTGCTGTAGCTTGAAGCTGTTTCCTGTTCATTTGAATTTCCATTAGATGATACAATTAGCTGGTTGGTGCACCCTTGTTAGCCAGACAGATTATTTCCATTTGGATTCAATGATTCTGCTGAAAGCTCATGAAAATGCAGATTGAGAAGCTTAGCAGCTGAAATAAATAAATGGAAGTAAAGCTGTGCAGCCGATCCATCGTGCACCTCAGACTGGCCTCGAAGCTTGTCCAGACACTGCTGTCCCAGAGAAGGTTCTCAGTCAGCTTTAGTCACATCTTGTCACAGACACAGCCAATCCTTGGGCAATCCAGGTCTGCTCCGTGCTCCAGTCAGACAAGAAGCCCTGCAGTGCCAAAGGGAACTCTGTGCGTTGTTAGCATTTGATTTAGTGTCTCTAAATTCTAAAGCTACTGCACAACTCTGTAATTACCTAGCCAGGTATATTTGATAGTATAATCTAATGTTTTCTTAAGGCTCTCGCGAAGGATTTTGTTCTGTTAGCTAATTGACTGTGCACATTCAAACCATGATTATCACAGAAGTAGCTGGTACACATCTCCCACATTGGTTTCAGTAAGCATTGGGGGAGGCTCATTCCTTTTCTGAAAAGAGCCTCACAATATAAATGTCTAAAACTATTTTAATAAGTAACTATGTGTCTCCCAAGCGTGCTCACTCCTCCTGCTGTCCCTTGGTTACTCTGCAGCACATTCAACATCAAATACAGATGATTAATAAAATCATATTCATTAAGAATTAGAAGAAGCTGTGAGTAAGCAAATTCTGTAGAATTTGCTTAATTCTGTTCATTGTTCCCCAACTTCAGCATATGGGAGAAAGAGCAAAGTGGGAATGTTGTACTACAGCATCCATTTCCCACTGTAGATGTGCTCGTATGGCCCTGGGTGATGGTGAGAGCCTCCAGTGAAAGCTGCTCAGCTTGTCACCCAGTGCTGCATCCTCTGGCTCTCTCCTCTGGCACCTCCTAACGTGGGCTGCTCACAGGGGAGGCTACATAAAGCAAAGAGTGGTAACAGAGCTGAGATGAAATGTAGGCATTTCTGATTTATTCTCATTTCTCGGCGTTTCTGCATGACCCGAGGCCATTGTGGGGTGTGTCTGCACTCGGCCCCGCAGGCAGTGGGGCTCAGCCGTGTCTGTGTCACAGCACAGAGATGCCAGAACTATCACAGCCTCTTCTTCTCATGGAGCCAGGGGCCATCCAGGTATAAAAGCTATTAAAAATCCGTACGTGTGCGGATTCATGCTCTGACTAATCCAGTCGTTTAGATTTGGTCTCTGGAGCTATTCTAGAAATTGAAACTCAAGTCATTAACACATAGTGCTGATAACACAGTGACTAAATTAATTTGTGAATTTATGTTAAGTAAACAAATAAATAGAACAGTAATCCTTAGCAAAGGAAAAAACCTAACAAAAACAAAGACTTCCAATGTATGGGGACTCCTGTCTTAGCCACTTTTCTTCATAATGTTTTCCTCAGGTGTGAAGGAGAGTATCATCCAACTGATTGGATTAATAATAAATTTCCTTGATACATTAATGATAGGAGAAGGTACATACTAGGAGCAGGCAGAGAAAAATCTCATAGAGTCATTAATACCTCCAAAGATCAGTTCTGATATAGGATGCTAAATAGTTGTTTCGTACCTAAGGATATAATCATATTTATTTATGTATTTTAGTAAAAGTCTGAATACACAATTCTATGTTTGCTTTGAACATGTATTACTGATATTGGGTGAGAGAATTTCATTGCATTACTTTGCATTGAGGAAGGCAAAGCTTTTTGGTAATGAAAGATGATTTTTTTTCTTTTAAGCACCTTTATCAGAACTTCCAACAAAAGCAGTATTACACTTATAATCCTTCTAGACATGATTTATCTCAAAACCTAACAAAGGAATAAGAAACTTTGCACTCAATTTCTGAGACATTTTATGTGTTAAAAGAAAAAAAAAAAAAGTCTTGTAGCCATGAAATGTGACTTAAAGGGTCTGGAGTGAAAGGAGCAGCCTCTCACCTGCAGAGTCAGGATGGATGAGGAGTCATAAACTGACTCCAAGGTGTGGGGGTGGCTTTGTGTCTCACTGGCTCCCTCAGCCACTTTTCAGCTTTGTGGGCCCCCACTGGCATACCCTCCTCAGACCTGCCAGTTCCAGAGAGAGAAAATCCAAAAAGGATTAGTTTTGGTGGCTCGTATCATCACTGCACATTTAGAGAAGAGCCTGTCACAGAGGGGAACTGCAAAGATACTTTCACTCTTATTACATATGTTTTTACTGAACTTACAAAGCTGCCAAACCAACTACTTCACTGAGCCCTGAAACTGTGTGTGAGCATGTGTGCACACAGCTTTTCCCCTTACAGGTGCTGTTTTCCTTATGCCAGAAAGACTGTACAGCTGCTGCGTTGTCACTTTTTTATCACTTCACTCTATAGTTTGATTGAATCTTTTTCAAGTGTCTCCTTCCTTTTAAGCACAGGGGGAAAAAAGGCATTTCTAAATATATTCAGTTAAGGATTTATATTTTAATCTAATAGCTATTTATATGTATTCACAAAATATGTTATTGTGTGTAAGGCAAAATACCAGAAGTGATGAAGACAGGTATTGATTATCACCCCCAAAAAGGCTGGAAGGAAACAGCAGAAGCTGTCCAGCTGAAATCTTATCAGCTCCTGCAGGGCATTCTCATTTTCATCACTGCCGCTGCTCTTTCCTTCACTTTTTTCCCTTAAATTTGTGTCTTGCACAGAATAGAATAATGATGTTTGGGAATTAATCTCTGATACATTTTGCAAGCTGTAAAAGGTAGCCCTTCCTGGTTGTAGTATAATTCTAGTCTGAAGATAGAGCTGGAACTGGAAGAGCTGGGTCTAAGCACTCTCATTTTGCTCTTATATTATAATAGCTTTTAAAAATTATTGGTTAAAATTGTTATGATTTTTATTATGTTATACTTGGCACAGACTCCAAGAGTTGGTAATTCAACTTCCATGTTCATTGCCTTATCAACTGAATGTGTTTTGATCTCTATCTTTGGGACAAAGGAATTAATTTTGTAGTGTGATTGTTTTATTTCCCCTTCATCATGTTAGAGCTGCTGAACATAGAAGATGTAGAATAAATCAACAAAAAAGAAAGGTCTTAAAATTTTATAGTTGTGTAGTTAGAAAAAAAATTTAATATGAGAAAAAATTCTGGGGCTGGCTAAAAGACAGCCTTTTCACAGAAAACCACAGAGTTATGGTCTGTGTGCATTGCTGTAACAAAGGTCCAAAATAGGCTGAGGTTCCTGGGGGAGCTTGGATTTCTCTTTCACAGCCTGTTTCCTGCTCTTGTCATTTGCAGGTCATACCAACAGCAAGCCCAGTCTATGTGTTCCTAAAAATGCAGGTGTGCACAAACACACACATAGCTCATTCACATGCTTGGATACACAGAGCAACACAGAGCATACACTGCCTTTGTTGCCACCTGCAGCCCTTACAGGAACACAAAAAACACAGCCCAGGCCTGCTCCTTGTCTCCAAACTCTCTCTATCTTGATGCACAGCCACTCTTATATTTGCAAAGCCCTCAAACCTTGGCTAAAAATCCATACAAAACTGTTACCCTGATTATTGGTCTCCCTATCTCCAGCCTGTGTTGATTTTTTTCTGGTTTCTGGTTTATTCCAGCTTGCCAGCTACCGCAGCTTGACTGAAGTTCTCATTTCTCATGCAACTTAAGCCCTGCACTGGACCTTAAGTCCTCACAGAATCCAAACCCAGAACCTAAGCCCTGTTTATCCTGTCTCCAGTCTCACATCTTTCCAGGACTTACTGCTGAGTGAAAACTCAAGTTTGCTTGTGAATCACATATAAGCAGAGAGCAAAGTCACACAGAAAAGTGGATGGAGTTAGATAAAACTGCAGTTAGGGACAGGGCTTGCTAGAGAACTCTGTTGAGCAGTAGCTTGTTTGCTTGCAATCAGCCTTTATTTTTCTCTTTTTATATTAACCCTCCTCTCCACGTCTCATGTTTGTTTCTCCCCAGTGGACTTGATTCCTTCTCACATTCCCAAGAGCTGCTTAAAACATGTCATAAATTGTGCAGGGTCCCACAGCCACCCCTGCACAGTCAGTCATTGCTATGACACAGTAACTCATCCCTTCTTATCGGTTCTTCAGGGCTCGGAATGGTTCCTTCAATCACCCATAATTCAGGAACCTGAGAGTTCTGTCTTTGGTATTGTCTTCACTATCTCTTCTTAGTAGGAGTTTGTGTTTCTGACTGTGATTTATTGTTTTTTCTGTCTCTTGTCCTTGCTTTTATGCTGAATAGCCTTTAACCAGGTAGCCAGTCAAGCCCAATGTCTTTACTTGCCTGGTTTTCTTGTTGCTGCAGCAGCAATTTAGTATCAATTCACATTTCATCTGTTCTTTAAAAGCTAAAACAAAGCCGAGGGGAACTCATAAATCTGGATGTGTGATGAGCTCTAGCCAAGATGACAGAAATGTGTATGACTGCTTCTGATAGAAGTTAGCCTTGTGTAATAATACAGACTCTGTATTAACTTCACTAAGGCACCTTATTCCCCCCTTGCATGTCACTGTGAGCCTGACCTGTACATCTGGTAAGGAAGGAATAAAACAGGATGCAATAACAAAATGCCCAGATTTCAAACAGGTTGGTGTGTACAACTGGACTGAGGTCAGGAGGAGCACCAGGCAGGAGTGTGAGGTCCTGCTCCACAGAGCCCAGGGCTGGGGGCTGTCTGTGGGATGGAGGGCTCTCTTCCTTGGTTTGGAATATGGTGCCATGAATAAAGCAGTATTCAACTGTAGCTTTATATTTTCTGCAGTCCTCGTGGCTCCCTTGCCACAAGGACCAAAATGCAGGATCACAGAGTGATTAAGCTGAAGAGGAAAGGAAATGAGTTTCAATGTAAGGAGGGTGGCAGGATGGAAGGAACGGCACAAGTGGCTGAGGTGCAGTGGGAAGCTTTTCAGTTCAAGGTCATAAATATGAATCTTTCCCAAGCTGGCAGTGACCAAAAGCCCAAACTGTCTGAAAGCAGCATCACCCAGTAATGACATAGATTGGAAGCAAGAGAATAGAAAGGCATGAAAAGCTTTTGAAAGTGCCCTTGTGGGCTAATAGTTACACCAGTGAATAAGTCTCTTGAAGGCTGTGAGTCTGTGGCCATTTATCTGGTAGGCTTGCTATTCATCTCCTTTGAGTGTAGTGTAAATGCACTGTATTAGGGTCATGATGAGAGCAAACCTAAAACGTTTAAATATTAGAAACGAGTTAGCCAGCTATCCTGCAGGAAGGTACGGACAATTGCAAGCCAAACACAAAGAAAGCAGGGAAACAAAAGATAACATTTGGAAAGAGGTGTCTGCACCGAGACTTGTGATCTTTCAACCAAGTCTGCTAAGGAGGAGGGATTGTTCGATGCTATATAAGACAGCTTTTCTCGTGCAAAATGAGGATAGAATATTCACTATTCTTTTTGAAAGTCTTCTCTCTGCTTGCAAAATATTTTATGGACACAAAAAGCAAGAATGTACAGAAACAAAATCATGTCTAGATTGCTCAAAAGTTTAAAATGTTGATAATAGGGATTTTTCGTAGAAGTAACTAAAGATAATTTGTGCTGCTTCTATTTCTGAAGTTGAAAAAGGAAATATTGAGAGAAAAAAGTAGGAAAAAAGGGTTGGAATATAAGACTCAGAATATATTTTAGTATTGAGTATAGAATTAGCAAAATTATCTTGCCTTAATATCTCTAAAGGAAAAATGAGATCAGGTTGAGGAGCTTGCAAGAAGAACTGGCAAATCCCAGACATTTGTACATAGTTCACATTGAAACAACATCTCTCATGTCTGCCTGTGTCGAGGGTCTGAAATCTGTGTCCAAATCCAGGTAGCACTTTGACTTTTAGAGTTTTTTTCTTTAGCAGAAACAGGAAAGTCAAGTCTACACCCATCATTTGGAAGTATCAAATTCATATATAAAAAAGGAGATAGACCTTCCTGCCTGCCTTCCTGCCTTCTTGCCTTCCACTAGAAAAGGAAAAAAAACAACACCTTTAATAAAAAGTAAAACCCTCTAATTCATAGCCAGTGTTGAACAGGAACATTTTTCTATCTTGAAAAGGATGGGAGAATTTCTCAGATGTGAAGTTGTAATCATAAAGGATTGGTAAAGCTTAGCTGTAATCCAACAGTATATAGCTTGGTTAAAACCCATTTAAATAAGCAAGGTAACACTGCTGATGGGAAAAAGGATGAGAGATTCTCCTCCCAATTGTGTGTTTCAGTATCTTTCAAAAACTTCAAAACAATTTTCACAATTTTGTTATATGGATTCCTTGCTGTATTCCTTAGGGTACACCTTCTTTGGAAATGCATGCAACCTGTATTTGCTATTCTGTTTTCTGGACAGCAGCTTCACTAAGCTTTGAAAAGAGGATGTTAGCATTTTTTAAAGCCTTTTTTCTCCTTTTTATTATATGAATCAGTGTTCTTGAAGGAGTCAAAGTTCAATCCTCCTGCTGCATTACAATGCCTTTCAGTCTAATATTAGAGAGCGAGTCCCATTTTACTTTGTAATACGGAGCTTCACTTCGGCATTAATTTCATTCGGAAAGCAGCTGCACTTATAATAGATTCCTTTAAAGCAAAATGGAAAATATACATTTATCAAATGACTTTCTTCCAGTAATGCTGTAGCAGTCTTTATTGCATCAAAGTTGTCAGCAATCAGCCCATCTTTCTGAATAAAGATGTGCCAAATCATCGAAGCAGGTTTTATATTGAATAAGCAATATGTGAATTCTGTGGTAGGAGGACAGACAGACAGACACTGTCTCAGCCTGTACAATATGATGTATTTATTTATGCCCACATCACATAGCATTAGCAAATTTAGGGAATATTTCCTACGTGTACACAGCAAGTGACATTACATATTTAAAAATCATGCTTTTGAATTGTTTAGCCTAAGAGACAAATAACATCTTATTACAAATGAAAGACTCTTAACAGCTTTATCTTTCTCTCCTGAGACTGTCTTTCTTTTTGTCTTCTAATGTGCTATTTAATGACTTCCATTTTCATCAGTTTCACCGTCCAGGCCAACACAGTTTTTTACTGTTTGTCTCTATAATCAAACCAACATTTAAATTGAATTTTTGTTTTGGGGAGTTTTTTGTATTGCTTGGGAAAATGCTAGGTTCAATAGAAATATTAATTCAGTTATAAATTTTTAAGTTTAATTGTAACTATTCTGTGAATCAGAATATCCATTTTTAAGATAAGAACCTATTGATATTATGCAGAGACACTAGAATTAGTCACTTGATTCTTCTCTTTTGACATGAAATGAAGGTTACTTCAGCATTTATCAGGGTTGGTTCTATGGTTTTAATCTAATAAACATATTAAATATAAAGGACATGGACTTGTTGGATTGAGTCCAGAAGAGGCCATGAAACTGCTCAAAACCCCTCTGATTTGGATACAGGCTGAGATTGCTCAGCTTGGGGAAGAGAAGGCTCTGGAGAGACCTCAGAACCTGTTCCAGTGCCTAAAGGGGCTCCAAGAGAGCCGGAAATGGACTTTTGCCAAGGAGTAGTGACAGGAAAAGGAGAAATGGCTTTAAGCTGAAACCAATGAGGTTTGGCTTAGATATGAGGAAGAAATCCTTCCCTGAGAGGGTGCCCAGAGCAGCTGTGGCTGCCCCTGGATCCGTGGCAGTGCCCAAGGCCAGGTGGATGGGGCTTGGAGCAGCCTGGGACAGTGGGAGGTGTCCTTGCCATGGCAGGGGTGGCACTGGATAGGCTTTAAGGTCGCTCTCAATCCAAAGAGTTCTAGGATTATGGGACCTTCAGGGACACCTAATTCTTGCAGAAATTGTCATGTAGGATTAGGCAGTGGAAATGGAAAGGAAGGAAGATATTTTTAGTTATTCCTGATATTAAGGTTGTAAGGTTTCTAACCCTGTTTTATTGCACAAACACAGATGATCACACCATTAAATGTTTATGGCAAAATCAATCTTGAAGTGTCAAAGTAAATTTGAAATTTGGACAGTATATCATATCCCTAGTATGTTTTTTACCCCATTTATTTAATAATAATAATATCACTTCATTTTCTGACATAAAATGTTCCCAGGGAAATTGCAATGATAAATAGGAATAGATTTAGAAGGGAGAAGGGAGATCTCTGCTTTTCCACACTTTGCCTTCCTGCCTTCAGTCAACCAAGATCAAACCTGAGCTGGAAAATAATTCAAATATTGGTAAGTATGTTATCCTATGATAAACTAAATGAATCAAAGTAACTACAAACCTGTTGAAATCACCTGGTTTCAAATTCCAGTGGTCTGACTATTTCTCTTCTGTGTTCACAGTAGGTATAGATAGCTGTAGGGACAGATACCCCCAGTAAGACAGCATTAAAATCAATGGAATTACACTGCTTGGAAATCTCAACAACTCTGTTGCCCTCGGTCTCTTTCATCTCTGTAGAGCTGAGAATCCTGATATCTTCAGTTTAATGTGTGCTGGCTAAGCCTTGCAGCAAAACACTCAGGATTTGCAGCAGCAATCAGGAAACCCCACAATTAGGGTAAAGCTCTGTTGCCAGCTGTCTGCTAGGTTGCCACATACTACAGATGCAGCAAATACCATACACTGGTTTTATACTGAATGGTGTAAATGAGTAGATAGTAAGGAAGGCCAGAATTCATTGAAGCTATGGTAATTCTGTTCCCAAACTTACACTTTCCCAAAATTTTTATGCAAAGCTGCAGCTATAGCTTCTTCCTCAATGAGCTCCTAAACCTAGAAATTAAAAGGAAGAAAAAATATCTCCCCCACCAGAAAAACCCCAACTCCTTTAGTTGTAGTTGTGTGAGACTGACTGATCTAAATGCTCTTACCTCCCTGGGGAAGTATCTCTTTCCTTAATTAAGAGCACAGCCACTTGCCTGATGTACTGGTGTCTAGGAATTCTCTTGGACATGTCCATCAGCAGGCTTAGGGAGACAGTGTGTCTGTATAATTCATTTGGGGTTTGCAAAGAGGAGCAATCACTTCTTAGGTAATGCATAAAAAAATCCCATGTGAATTATAAAATAGTAGATAAGCAAGGATGCAATCATGACTATTATATAGAATATATAGCATATGTTCTATATGATGTATATAGAACACATATATATGTATATGAACACACACATATATATATATAAAATACACATCTATAGATAAAGTAGTATAAGGAATCACAAAATATTCTGAGTTGGAAGGGACCCACAAGGTGGACATATGTATATATATATTTGTGTGTGTGTGTGTGAAATCTTGGGCATTTGCTTTCACCTTCAAAATGCTTCAAGAATTCTGCAGGGTTCAGGGATGCAGGTCTGCCAGTTTGTTTCACAGAGAACAACTGTGTGATATTGAAATGTCATTGGTGGAGCAGGCTTCAGTCAGGTACAGCCAGGCCAAGTTACCTTGGAATCAAGGAGTGCATTGCCCACTGACCCCTGCTCATATCATTGAAGCAGTCAAACAAAGTAGAAGTATGTATCATGTCTCTCTGCATGACATATGTAAATACATTGGGAGATTCAGTCTGGTTGTTAGCTAGATGCTTAGAGACAGAGAAATGGAAATTAATAATCTAATTAATTTGAGCATCTTCAAAATGCAGGCGAATTAAGAACTGATTTGCCTCTTGCTTGAAAAGATGTGGATCTTCCTCTGTTAAAGCTTCCTGAGGCATGGCTATATTAACCTCAGATTTCAGATTTCTAAAAAGCAATGATGAGAACAGCTGAAATATAAAACAACCCCTACTCTTGCAAACCTTGGTCAAGGAAAACCAATGACAACCTTAGACAAGAAATGAATGATATTTGAGGTATCTTTTAGCTTTTGACTGTCTTGCCCGTTTCCCCAGCCCCACTCTCTTACCTCACTGAGAGCCAAGCTCAGAGGGATTTCACTTGGAGATCAAATTCCCACTCCTTTTGGGTAATGCAGGTGGATTCCCTTCATCCTCCATGGGCAAAAAGATTCCTTAGCCAAGTCTAACATCTTCCTAACTCCATCTCTTCAGGGCCTCACAGACTCCCTGTGACTGCACTCTGACAGCAAATCTATTCCAGTAATTTACCTGGGAGACAAATGCCATGACACAGCCCTTCCACTCCTCTCCTATTTGCACAGCTTTTGTTGCTGGACACAGACATGAAGGATGAGCTGTCCCTGGGGTCAGCTTGGGACAACTGTCCCTGCTGTCCCCTCCCAGCTCCTCGTGCTCACTCTGTGACTGTGTCACAGCAAAAGCTGAACCCTCCCTGTGTCACCAGCACTGTGTCATCAAGAGGCCCCAACCACAGCCCCCCACGAGCTGCTGGGACAAAAGTTAACTCCAGTCCACGATCTCTGGTACTTTATTCTGTGTGAAGAGTAACTCAGATCAAAGGAATGTTTTAGCTGGGCTTTATTCTGTACCATAACTCAGACTCCTCAAACTGCAGTGTTAGACCAGCTTACAAATGCCTGCTTTCTTTTCCAGTGCTGTTGGTAGAAAAGCATAATATTGTACCAAGATTTCTAGTCACGGCAGGTTTTGTGTTCTCTGGTTTAAAGAAGAACTCTGAGGCTTGTTTTACATTCATGAGAAGTAAAAGTAACTTCTACAGGAAGAAATAAAAATTAGCAAATCAAGAAATTACAGAAACTTTGAATCCAGGCTTTGTAGAGCCTGTGCTTTCGATAACTATTTTTTAGGTGTATTTTTTTGGCAATTCTTTGCAAGTTTTGAGCTTTGTGTGGAATTGGGGGCACATTGCTCTCTTAGGTGCCAGATCTGTAGGTTGTTAGATGCAGCTGGATACTATTATTCTTCTAGAATTGGGCACAGCAAAATTGTGCCTATTAAGTTAGAAACTAAAAGGAAAAAAATCAAGCATTGACTGTGCCAGCTGATTATTGTGTTAGAAGTACAATCTATGCTTATTAAGTGATTATTCCATAACATGATGATAACTGAAAGAAAATATGGGTAATTTTATTTATCTCTTTATTTGACATTCTCTTGGCAAAAATTATACAAGTGTAGAGGTTGAAGATTTTGAGTCAAATTTTTAATAAGCCATAACTGCTAGTCACAGTGACATTTTTCCCCCCACTGGGAATCATGTTATGCATGTTTCCTTTTTTGAAGAAAAAAGTTGAAAGTTACAACGACTCCTTATGATTTTCTGCAAGTTACTATGCATCTATTATGATTGTGACACTGAAGTCTATACTCTTTTTGACACCAGAGGAAAAAATGTAAGTAAAATGTTGCTTTCATAAGTTTTAAAACCAGAATTCCCACAGCATTGCACAGTTAGTTCTTACATTAAGCATTTATGGCAGCTACAAATTCACAGCATGGTTTTTGAGGCAGCAAAAATCCAGAATGAGTCCAATTGACATTTTAGAGTCAGAACAAAGGTTTGAAAATGTACAGCTTATATACAACTACTTATGCATTACATATTAGCCCTTTAAAATAGAACTAAATTCAGTATCACCCCTTCATGCAGTTAATTATTAGTAAATTAAGTCCTTCAATCATTCTGAGCATTGAAGAACATTCAATTATATAGTGCTTGCTAAATGATGGCCAAAATCTGACTTAATTTACACTCTGGAGTCAGTGACGTTCAAGAGGTTGTGGGCAGAGTAAGAGGGCAGAGTGTGGCCCTCTTAATAATTAATAAAGTAGAACAAAAGTGAAGAGCTCATTTGGAATGTCAGTATGGATCTGCAAAGCTGTGTGATCCAGGAGTGTGCACCTCGGGGAGCTCAGCACTGTGCAGCAGTGTGACAGAGAGGGGAGCAAAACTCACTCCACTTCAGGGCCTTTCTTGAATAAAAATGATTTGTATGGATGTTCTGCAGTTTTGCTGTGAGCCTTGGGGAATGCCTTTGATGCACTTGATTAGGGAACAAGATCTCAACCTTGTAGACTCAGTAAGATCTTCACATGTTTAAATACAGATAATTAGTCTCAGTTCTCTCCATTTTTTTTCTTTTTTTTTAAACTTTCATCCTCATGATTTTGATTGGAGTGGGTATTTCTTTCCCTTTCTTGCCCTATTCATTGATTATTAACTTTTGTTTAAATGCCACCACAGTGCCCTGTTCCTAATGCAATATAAATGACCATGTCTAATTTTTCTTTTGGAATATAAGTTGAAGCATATTTTTAGAAAGATTTCAATAGGGAGTAGAAAATTCCTTCACATCTCTCTATGCAGTGCAGTGGAGTGAAGTGCAGAGATGCCTGGTGGAGCTCCAAGCCTGCTGACATGGTAATATCCTGCTGAGATCGTGGCTCAGGAGCAAGGGCAAGGTGGGAAGAGCTGTGTGCTCACACATCCTGCACAAAGGAGAGGCTTCTGCTGGGCTCCAGGTTTGCTGCATGTTCAGCAGGGTGAATTTGTTCAGCAGGATGAATTTGCTTCTTCTTTTTCTCTTGCATGGTACAGCTCCCAGGAATGTGCTCTAAGCAAAGTGGGNCAGAGCACAGCTCTGAAGAGGAAGGTGCTCCTGTAGAGGAATGTGCTCTAAGCAAAGTGGGGAGGAGATCAGGGAGAGCAGTTACCCTGGGCATGGCCAGCAGGATGGATTCCATTATCTCAAATGTCTGAAAATGGTGTGAAGAGCCCTGGAGTTCAGAATCTGATTGTCCATCATGCTTTGGCCTACAGACTTATTTTAGTTTATGATTCTTTGCTGTCTTAAAAGATGGCATATTCTGCTAAATCAGCACATGAGTTTTGCTATGGAGCTAGGTAAATATGTGTGGCTGAGCCATTTTTATTCTTATTATCATGGATGAAAACTTGATTTTGAGGCCTATTGAACATAGTTTTGCTCTGATTATGCAGCTCTAAAGAGGCATTGGTCCAAGGTAAATGTTGGTCAAAGTGCATTTCACCATATCTGGAAAATATTCTGGTAGTTTTAATTCTCTCTCTGTTGGCAGAGTTATTATTGACTGGTTTAAATTATTTAACTAAGGATTTACCCATTTTCCATATCTGTAAATAAATTCCCTTTCTCAGACAGGTGTTGCAAAGACAATTCACTTGCTTATCTCATGGACTTCAAACTCATGTGACATAAGCAGGATATTTTAGTCTGTTTGCTGTTTTTCAGTATGTGCCTATTTTGTGTATGGAAGGAAGAGGATCATAGATTCAGAAGTCTGGCATGCTGCTGTTTGAGAAACTTTTTATGAAGCTATTTGAAAATTATTTTGTAGGTATTGTAACTCTGTTAATTCTATGTCAGATCATCATACAAGGAATGCAAAAGGAGTTCACTGTGTGTACTTGCCCAAATTCCTCATGCTGCTGTAGTGTTGAGGTGTCAAATGCACAGATCAGTGTCTTACCTTTAATCACTCTCCTGTGGCACAGGCTAAAAGGAAACACACCCTTCCTTCCCCCAAAAAGCAAGGAAAACTGCTGTTTGTGTTCTGCTCTGGTGCACCAGTTCAAAATGGCTTTCTGTCTCACTCCACTGGTTTCTTAGTGGTGGGGATTGATCTGAGAATCTCTTGCATGATATGTTTGAAATATTTATCTGAGGTTGAACTGTCAGGTGGTGTCCAAGTCACTCATTACTAGGCAGCAGGGGGAGGCTGTGCTGTCAGGGAGTTACCATTTTCATAACATACAGCTCTGTGTGTTTATGTGCAGCGTGGTCTGTGCTTTAATGAACTTGCCAATGGGAAGAGATCATTGCAAGGTATTTGATTTAAATGCTGAAAATTGCAATCTGAAGGTAACAGTAGTGATACCCAAACAATATCTGTAATATTCAGGGTCTTTGCTCTCTTATTTCTAGATGCACAATTTTTCTTAGATTTTTTTTTCTTTTTCTTTTCTTTTCTTCTTTTTCTCTTGCCTGAAGATTTTTAGTCTCTAAATATGTCAGTGACTGGCTTGAAACCCAGTATAATTGGTACCTGGTAAATGACCTGTGTTTTGTTTCTTGCTCTGAATCCTGCCTGATCTACCTGAGCTGAGTGAAACATGCCTTCAGGGTGCTACAAAGTTTGCCATGATCAAAGAACTGAGGGCTTTTCTCATGGTGCACCCAGGCATCAATAAACACTCATCTTACCTCCTACAAATTGTAAGTTCAGCTCTGCTGCAGATTATTAGTATGAAATAAACCATTGGGTAAAATCAGACATGTCATTTTTCCTGTTGTGTTTCTTCTCTTGTGCCAACATTATGCCATGATACAATACTACAGTGCTATGTACAGCCAAGAATGAAAGGTTTCATTATATTTTAGATTCCAGGAGCATGACAGACATTTTTACATTATACAAACTACCTAAAATTGTAGCTCTTAAACGTTTTCATTGTCTGAAAGGCACATCTTGTAACTGTGGGATAGGAATGTTATCTTTAGGTCAAATTACTGTGTGCTGAAGCATGACCCAATTTTCAGTTTAATGTGAATCCTATTTTTGGTTGTGCAAAAAAAAATATAAGAAATACCCATTGACTGTGAGGTGCTTATTTCAGTTTTATTAAAGAGTTGCTGATTGCAAGTTATGGGATGCTATAAAATTTAAACTGCCTTATTTAAAAGCTTTCTCTCTTGTGCAATGGGATAAAGGTTGATTTTGTAGCTGTGTAGATATTGTGTGAGGTTATTTAGATAGTAGTTCTTCATCTGCAGATATTTTCTATTCTTTCCCTTAAATAAAAGTCCTGACACTTTTACATTTGGACAGTTAATCTTTAATTCTTCACCATACCAATTAACTGCAAACTATTAGAGAAACAATAAGCCATGAATCATCAACTACAAGTAGGCAGAGTTTAACAGTCAAGAAATTGAGCATTTCTTAATCTTATATACCCTCAACATCAAAGTGAATAAATCTGAGGTTAAAAAGAAAGACTATCTGATTCCCCACTGCTTTAGGAAACAACTTATTTCTTTCTCTCTTGTTCATCTGCCAATATAACACAAAAAAGGAAGGACCTGATTCTGTGATCCTTGATTTGTACAAGAAGCTTTTATTTCTATATCAGCCACACTAAGCAGAATATAATATTAATGGACATTGTCCACAACAGACAAAATTCATGTGAACAAACACCCTACTTCTGTTAACTTCAAGTTCTTTGGAGAGTCCTCTCGAAAAGGAATACCCCCTTTTCAAGGGTATTATGGGAGGCAGTACAGCTATTCAATTAAGAGCCTCTGAATCCTTTAAAAGCTTGTATTCTGCCTAACTAGGAACATATAAATATCTTCAGCTTTCACAGACTTACTCTTCTGTCAGAAGTTAAGCTGGGGCTCATGGATGCTGCTGGATGAGAGCAAGACCCTCCTGCATCTTGCAGAACAAAGTTGTGAGATCAAAAGGCTGAAGACATGTCTGGTCAGAACTGCACGGGCACTGGGCTGCTTCATCTTAAACCTTTTGAAAATGATTGGTTAGTGCAGTGCTTCCTAAATACTGTTAGCAACTGCAGAAGGGTCTGTAGGGAGAATAGTTCAGGTCATATTCAGAGGTAAAACAGTTGTCACCTGCTAAACACAATTGGAGGCTGGGCATTTACAGAAGGGCAACTGTTTTTAGAGCAAGAGGCTGCATTTGACACAGGGCAAATGCATCTGGGAGAGTTTCACTAATGGGGTGTTTGTGAGTCAGGATTTCTATACAGCCTTGCAGAGCATTTCACCCTAATAGGGCTCCTGCAATGGAGCTGAATTTCAGATCACTGGGAATGCTCTGCCTGCTTGGAACTTTGTTAAAATTCTGAGTGAAGCAGGCTCGGATTTGGATTTCTGCACCTGCTCACGAGATTGGAAAGCAGAGGTAGGCTGAGATATTCTGGAAAATATTTTTCTGTGGAAAAATACTTCCTCATCAAAAGTGACAGTCTGAAGGAGAAAGGAGTAAATGAAAAAGACTGTCTCAAACCTAAATTTGGAAATATTCTCAGTTGCTAGAAGATATTGTACAAATGGTTTGAAGAAGCCTCACATCTGTCAAAATGATCTATTTTGTTGGTCTTTGAATATTTGATGGAAGTGGCTTAATTGAGAGTAATTTCTTATTTCATAATCCATTCTTAATTTGCCTAATTGGCATATTTTACAGATATCTCTGCAAACACTAACAATATATTCAGTCCAACATTGAAGTACAAGATTGAATTTAGTAGCTGGCATAGCCAGCAGATATCAAGTAGCATCCATCTAGATACTTCATGAAGAAATGGTAAAAATTCTAATTTTATGTGGTTTATGTATTTTTAGTTTTGATAGTAAGAGTTTCAGACAACTGTAGTGTTACTGAACCTGAGGCCAGTGCTGGTTCCTTAGCATTATCTTTCCTTTCTCTATTTTTAGCATAATTCTAGGAAATTCTGTTTCCTTGCTCAGTTATTCCAGAGGAAGAAAAAACAAAAGAAAACAAAAAACAACAACAACAAAAAAAAATTATTTAAAAAAAAAAAAGAAAAAAAACCCACATTTAATCCAAAATGCACAGGAATCAATAAAATTCTACTATCATTATTTTTTTCAATGCACTTTTGTGCATGGAAATGCACAAAATAGAATTTCCTCTATACCACCAAAGCTTATAATGTGTTTAAATAAATTAAACAGAAGATTTAATCAAATTCTATTCTGTATCATTAGCAGCAATGAATAGCTAAAACTCCAACTCTGTTGGAAATGCAGAACTGTTTAATTCAAATTTCAGTATCAACAATGCTGATATAAGGGAAACAAGTAAAAACTGTTAAAGGGCAAGTAAATAAGTAAACAACAAGTAAAATTGTTAAAAATCATCATATGATATAGTTGTAGAAAGATAAAAGTAAATGTTGAGATACAATTTTGTCTCCATTAAATTACTAATTTACTATCACATTAGACATGAACCAGAATGAAAACATTTTCTTCTGATTAGAATGACTGCAATCAGTGCACAGGCCTGGAAGGGACCTGAAAAATTCTTCTGGACCATCCATGATCAGAGGGCAGAATGTCCAGTCTGATACTTCCTTTCAGTGAAATTTCCTCATAATTGATATATTTTCAAGAAGTCTATCAATTTGAAAGAACAAAGGCGTTTTTCATCAAGACACCTCAATGATCCATTTCTTCAACTTTCTGTGTGAATATCTGTAATCACTTCTACTTCAAAACCAGTGAGTAGATATTGGGAAGGAGTTTCTGTGTATTTAAAAGCTTTGAAAGGAGTTGAAAAGAGGAGTGACAAGGTGGTGTGAAGGGTTTGAAGCAATCTGTATTTACAGGAATTCTTTGCAATGCAAATCCAGCAGGAAGGAATGGGTTATTACTTTCATGTTTAGGGTACAGATTCTCCCAGGCCAGTGATTTCCATAACCAGGGATTCAAGCAGCTCATGCTGTTGTGATCTCTACTGCAACTTTTCTAGTTCAGTATCCTGAGAACCTTGTCCATGCACAAGCCCACTCTGTTCCACTGTGAGCAGTCCCAAACCTAGCATGGACACAAAATTACAGCAGGACACTATTCCTTTTCCTGTCTGAATGGAAAATAATAGGCCTTGGTTGGTATTGGGAGATTATGAAAAAGAGGCAAGAATAAATTATAGAAAGGGGTACAGAAGTAGTCAGTGTGGCTGTCAGTGTACTTTCAAATTCTGGAAGGATAATTTCCATAAAACTGGTGGAAAGGGAGGAGGAGTTGGAGAAATGAGTCCTTCAGGAGATTGTGCAGTGAGGACATGCTGCTGGAACACTCAAATACCATCTGGAAACACATTGGGAACTGAGCTGGGAACTTCCAGTCTTGGGTAAGGGATGTTACATTTTGTGTCAAAACAGCAAAAAACCTCTCCCCTTTTCCATCTCACTTTAGAGGGAGCTGCCATCTAAACTACAAGTGATGATGCTAGCAGTCTTTTAATGGGGATTTATAGATTTGGGGGAAGGGCACATAAAAGAATACTACAGACTAATTTGGAGTTACCAGCAGTTTTTAAAATGTTGATCCCCTCATTTCACTCCTTTGCTTTTCTGAGCAATGGGCTTATTCTCTTTTGAACTGTAAAACTGAACTATTTTTTTTAATCTCAAGCTTATATTTTATTTATCTATGGTTGTACTTTTGTATGGGAAAGCAATAAAACAAACTTCAGTGAAATACTTTCCCCTTCTTAAAGTATATAATTATAAGAACTTTGTATTTCATTTCTCCTGGAGGTTGAATAACAATAACACTCTAAAAAAAAGCATTTACATTTGAAAGAACAGTCTTGAAATTTTGATGCCCATTTCGTATACCTTTACATCTCAAAGAACACTGAATTTTAACTTAAAAGTCTATTTTAATCAGAATATCTTCCACTGTTATTGTTATTTTTCTTTTATATATTTGAGGATAGTTATATATGCACATATGGTTCTTTCTTGCATGTATAAAACAATTGAAACCTAGATATATTCTTTGGTGGCTTTTTTGGTTTTTTGGGGGCTTTTTTTCTGAGTTAAAGTTTCATTTCTAAAACTTTTTACCAGCTTTTTCAGCTCTCCACTGCCCATAACAATCTGGACAGCATCTCAAACTTTTTAAGGGGCAGAAACAATATCCTTCTAGAGCATTGCTCTGTGGCTTGGCAATGGGGGATTGTTTTGTTTTTTTGTTTGTGGGGGTTTGTTTGTTAGTTTATTTGTTTGTTTCTGATGATTTCTTCTTGTTCACTATTAATGAAAAAGTTTTTAAAGTTGCATGGATTTTTTGGCTGCTGTTTTTTCATGGAAAGTCAAGCACTTTATTTAGGGAAAATAATTCCCTAGCTCATCTTGTAGTTTAGACCTTAAACTGAGATCCTTTTTGTGTGGTGAGGACCTTCATAACTCCCCAGCTAATGCCATATTTGCACTGTTTTTTTTAAGTGGTTACTGCATTATATTGACAAAAAATACTCATTTACTCTGGGTATTATTTTGGTCACAGAAGAATTTCTGTTCTTCAGTTGTGGGATTCAACATCTTGTAGTTATGCAGTAGTAAATTACATTTTTAAAATCAAGTACAATTACACTTTTCATCAACACTGATATTACAACTTTTAGGACTTTATGAAGAGTGGTGCAGGTAGTTGGCCTGAGATGTAGAGCTACCCACTGCTATTCAAGGAATACAGACAAAAAGCTTTAGCCCATGTGTTTAGGAAATACACTTTTCTGAATTAGTTAAAAGCTGATATGTAATAATAATCTGACAGTTCCAAAAAAAAATTATGTCACCTTCCCTTCTCCTGGAGTTACACAAAATGGGATTGTGGTTGTCACTAAATAAGCACTCACATATTCCTTACCTTCCAGACTACCAAGAAATTCTAATAATGTCATAGCAAATAAAGAGTAATGCAAGAGTTTCCACATCATGGATGCAAATAGGAAATTGATCTCATGGGATGCTCTCCTGATCCAGTCTGACCAATCCAAGCTTTCAACACCTCAAATGTTACATGTGGCTAAATCTTCAGATGTTTAGTTAAAAAGAAGAAAAAAAACACACACACACACTACAAAAAATTTAATAAAAACTTCAACAACCAAATGTAATGAACACGGTTGTACTTTCATGGCAGTCGCTGCAGCAATGCATGATTTAGTAAGTCCTATAGAATTAGGATTTAGCAATATGGTTTGGCAAATACAGTATAATGCCATTTAAATCTCTCCCTTGTCTCCCCAGAATCATCTTGTTATAAAGTAGCACCATGAGCAGCATTACAAGGTAAATATCACCACATTCCATTATCAGCTCCCCAAGCCTAAGCTCCAATATATGAACAAAGCTGAAAATGAAGAACTGGTTTTCAGCTCTGTTTAAAAAGCTGTGCTGGTTTTGGCTGGGGTACTTTGTTGCCAGCTGGGGTTAAAACACAACAAAAACAAACAAAATGAAAAAAAACCCAAACAGAAAGGAATGTAAGTGTGCAGTCAGAAGGGATTCTGCAGTTGTCATCCCTGGAACCAGCTGACTCCCACTGTGCCTCAGCATAAATAAATCTTTCTTTCTGCTGTCTTTCATTAAGACCAGTTCACTACCTTTATTTTTCCTTCTGCCTTATTCAGTGTTTGCTATGTTTCTTTCTATTATGCTGTTTCTAAAACAGCCCCTCAAATAGCTGAAGATTGGCCTAGTTGTGAGAAAGAGTTGTTGAAAAACACGGGAGCGGAATTTTTTTCTGGTGACTTTCCCAAAAGAAATGTCATATTACTGATCATTACATCATTGTCATGTTAGCACCTACTGTTCTCAGTGGGGAATTCACATCTTCTGACTCATGTGGCTTCTTTGCAAACTAGCATTGGTTACACAGGTAACTTTTGACTATTTTGGTTATTTTCTGAGCAGTCATAATGTTTATAAAGTACCTATGCAGCTTCTTCAAGGTGCAGCTGAGATTGAAAAGCAGTGCATTATCCCAAACTATTGCTCTTGCCATATTGGTAAAGGAACATTTCTTAATCTTTGGGAAATGCTGCTGAGAGAGAAGGGCATCCATTCTGGTGAATGCTCTTAACATTTCCTAGCCTGTGTTGCTGTCTAACATTTGAAATAGCAAAAGTAATCAGGAAAAAAAAATTAATTGATATATGTGCATAATTCTGGCCTTACAGAGGGGATTTAGAATTTAACCATATTCTGGAGTATGAGAACTCAAGGGCAAAGCCTACCCTTCAGTTTATACAGCTGCAAATTCCAAAATGCCTTTCAAACTTCTTTGTACTCTGATATCAAAGCCTGAAAACACAATGAAGCACTTGAATTTTGGCCCTTGGGGAGCACTGCTCTGCAGTCTGGGGTCCTGCACCACTTTGCAGTGATGTCTTTAGTGTGAAACTATTTGCAAGTAGGGACTCAGTGTGGAGAGGAGGGAGGGAGGGACTGTGGGCTGTGAACACACAGACAAGAATACACTGACATAGGAAGTGACAGATTGGTATTTCAGCCCTGGGCTTTGGCTCAGACATTGGGTGTATATGGCTCTTATCAACACCAAAAACTAAATTATTCTTTCCAAAGCTGAATTTTACAGTCTAGAAGAAGGAACTTCCCTGTTGCTTTACTAGCAACACACAGTAACTGTGAATCTTGATCCAGGCTGTCAGTAATGGAAATCAGTGTAGATCTACCAAGTCCTGCAGAGGGTTTAGATTCCCATCAGTGTATTATTGGAACTGGACATGTATTAGTAGACTTGCAGCCTTTCTGGAGCAATAGTTTGTAGTAGAAAAAAATGGAACCAACATAGAAGTCATATTAAGTTTAAATCTTGTGCTCCTCCTTTTTACAAGTGGTTCACTCAGTCTCCTAATCACAGTGTCTTATGTTGCTGCTTTACAATCACACTCCAAATGCAAATCACTTCACTGGTTTCTTAGTGACAGCAAGCCCTGACAGCAGTAGGTACTTGGAATATGCCAGGGAAATTTTAACTGCTTTGAAATGGTCACAAGGGACACTGTTTTGGGAGATTACAATCAGGGCATTCCATCAGAATTCTTTATTTCCACCACTAGCCCATATGCAATGAGCTAATAAGTGATTACTGTCTTTGTATCTTTATATTTGAGGACTAGGTAGAACATTTCATTCAGTGAACAATGATTGTGTCTTCTCAAGGCATATGTGGCTCATTAATATTAATGAAGCTTGCACTTATTCATCTAAAAAGGACTTCTATCCTACATAGTCACTATTTATCTAGGCAAATTTAGCTTCATCATTTTCTATTTACTAAAAATAAGTCTTGTGCAGTTGATTTATAACATCTTCCTGTTTTGTGTTGGGAATAGTTATCATTGTCTCGATGCCTGAGAATGTGTAACCACCTTGTGCTCACTTAAGGGAGGGAAGCTAAATGTGAGTTCAGAAAAAGAAAATGTGCATTTGGCAGCTGTCCATCTGTGGACAAGGAAGGTGAAAACTTAAGAGATTAACCCAGAAGTTCAACAGCTTTTATTTTTGTTTTCCTGTGAGCCTCATTCTTTGTTTAAAGTGTGATGTAAAATGCCAAGCATGGAGCTGCAGTGGGGATCAGAAGGGAGCAAACTCTATTCAGAGCACTTTCCACACCAGGCCTTCTGACAAACCCCTTCCTTTCATTCCAGCTGAACTGTTGGCTCAACAAGCTTTCTCTTCAATCACTTAGAAATTATATTTGTAAAGAAGAAATGAGAAAAGGAACTCTGCCTTTACAGTACTGAAATGTGTTCACTGACATCACAATAATTTTTCTAAGTTCTTTTCACCAGTTCCATTAAAAAGTTGTGCACTTAAAATACTGCCTTTTTGAAATGAAGATGAGTATCAGCCAACTTTCAGAGATAACTGTAGTAAAAAATGAAATAATGATAGAAATTTCTGAAACTTGGTGAGATGGCCTTACCTGTAGCTCATGGCCCAAGCAGTGTAAGCCATCTCTAAAGGTGAGTATATTTGTAGCAACAGTCCAGAATTTGGGAATTGCAGTGAATAATTAGGTGAATCTCAACTGCCATGCAGTGTCCTGGGAAAAAGGATGCATGTAATTCTTGGGGTGTACAAAAAGGAAGACTAAGTTCCAGAGGGATAAAATTTTGGTTCTGTATCTTATTTTTCTTACTCTGAATCAATTTCTTCATTATTTCATGCCTCTGCTGCCAATATATAAAAGGGATATACTATATTGAAATTAACCTATCCTGTTTCTTCAAGTTCTGAAGTTTCTGAGAGTATAGCTTTGGGATATTCTAGTCTTTCTTAATATATCTTTTTTTACCAGGTGGCAAAGCTAGTGTAGTCCCTGAGCATGAGAGGCTGCAAAGAGAATTTCTCTTTCAAATTTAAAAGAAGACCTCTGATCATCTGCCATTATTTTGCTCTTCAAATAAACTTCTTTTATTCCTCACTTATATAATCCTTTGTTACTCTGTGAATAGAGTCTGACAAAAACGTGCAGTCTCTTGGATGAGTTGCTTTGCCTCTGGCTTAGTCAGCTTCCAAGACTACCAGGTTTCCATATCATGGGCTAATTTATACCATTCCTGATTATCCCAACCTGAGGCCATTCTTTCAGGGACAAAGGCTTTCCCAGTAGCTCAACTAGCATAATTTTAAATGCCTTCTAGCCTTTGGAACATTCTGCTTGTTATAGGCCACTTGATTGAATTCCAGATATCTTTTAAGTCCAGCTAAACTAGTTTTAGCTGTCTTTCACATAGAGATATTTCTAAGTTCACACAATTTTACCTTTTATTTAGGTAACAGTCCTTTACTATGCCCATTTTTGTTAATCACCAAGTTTTGTTTTCTGTGAGTTTATGCCCTTCTAGTTCTGTAAACCAGTGTCCCCTTGTATTAGTGTTCTTTTGGATAAACCATTCATTATGTTATATGCATAAGGACCAGAAATCAACTCTTACATGCTCCCAAATGCCCTTGATGCTCAAGTGTTCCCTGCAGTATTCTACTATGAGAAAGCTTTCTTTTGCTACAGCTTGACAGCTGGAGACAATTCCCTTGGTCCTGATCTTTGTCTTGGCCTGTTCTTCAGGATGCTTCCATAGATTTTATTCTCAGATTAGCCATTAGGCATCTTTAAGAGCACTTTTTGGTACTCTGAGAACCAGGCTTGGAAACCCAGAATCTGATGTTGGGATGTCCTGGTGCTCAGTTTGTAGATTTGTGCCTCCTGATGTTGGGAACAGCTCGTTATTCCCTAACAATTTTGGAATCACCCTTGACTTGAGGTAACTTCAAGACAAGTTCAAAGAAAACAAGTTTCTCACAGTATCCAAAACCCTCCAAATTTTTTGACATATGCAAAAGTTAAAAAAAATAAAATAAGCAAAGCAATATATCCTTTCACTTAAAACCACTATATTCTTACCCTAATATAACACTAGAAAGTTTTCTCTGTGTTTATCCAAGGGTTTTCTTCAGACTGCTATGTCAGGGATAAAGAAAAAGACAAAAATAACTGTTCTTGTGAGTGACACCTGCCATTGTATTTCAAGAAACATGGTGCAGAGGAGAAATCTAACACACCTTTTGGAAGAGGATATTTCCTAGTGAGAGGACTCTTTTTGTCTTTGGTGTTCATTTCACAGCTGTGAAAGGAGAACTCAGTCTCTGCTGAATCACTCCAGCAGAAAAGCTCATGTTTTCCTTCAATGGTTCAAACTTGCTTGTGGATTTCTTTCTAGATTGTTCCCAGCAATCACAGACATTGTCTTTCTCATGCATTTATCCTGTTTGTACATATTGCACTGGTGTGGACTGTGATGATTTTCTCTTGGCTAAACCTTCCTGTACTGTTTCTTTCTTGAATAAATGTTAAAAGAAATGCATCAAGGATGATTTTAATTATAAAAGTTCTTTGAAAAGATTTTTTTTTTTCACCTGTATAATTAGAAGACATTTTAAAAGAAAATTTTCCAGTCAATTAGTCCCTAGTGAAGCTCAATTTGTTTTACAAATTAACTTTTTCTTAAAATAACAGGATGATTTAATGCAAGAGTTATTCTACTTCTTCCAGTCTGTACTAAGAGTTCCATAGATGTACATCCCTCCGAAGTCAATAGGAGATACAATTTAAGTTAATAGGGTTTTCTTCCCTTAAGCTTATATGTTGACTTTGCAACACTGGAATACTAAAGCTGTTTCTAGAGCTTTGAGTTGAGCTCTGGCTCAAAAAAAAAATGTTTAATCTTCTTGCTGAATACTGCCCATGCATATTGGTGGCTGTAACAACTTAGAGGGCACATTTCTTTATTGAAAGTGAACACGTGATGCTCCTTCTGTATCCACTGTGATGGTTGTGTGATGGTATGCAGGGGGGAAGAGGGAAGGACAGTGGTGTCCCACCTCTGCTCTGCCAAGGTGGCTCTGGGGTTCATTTCAGCTGTTTTTAATGCTGGAACACTGCTGGGAACAAATCTGGAAGAAAATCCTGGGGAAAAACCGATTTAGTTGTATATTGTGAAAATACGACACGTATGAAAAGATCCTGGAACTCTGACTGGTTTGCACATCTCTCCTATCCCTAGGAAAGACTGTAGCTGGACAAACACATCTTTCCTAAAGGCTTATTACTCTGTGCTATGAACAGAGGTGATGGTTGTAGGCAACCTGAATTCAGCTGGAGTTCTGCTACCTGCAGGGAAATTCTGACTGAGCTGGATATTGAAAGCACCTCAGGAGGCTGGGGTAAGAAAGCCAGTCTGTGTATTACTCCCAAGTTATTCTGAAGACAGAACCACAGCTGAAGGTTTTGCTTTAAATTATCCCTTTCTGCAGCCAGCAATAACTTGGAAGTGGCTTAGAAGAGGAACTGGCCTTTTATTCTTTTTTTTTATTATTATTTGTAATTTTAAGCCAGGTTTATGCATAGCTATGAGCAAGTTCTGTGCTCATTGAAGTGAGAGGTCTGGGGTGGGTGGGTAGTTAAGTGGACTTACATGTAGAGATTTCTGGACAAAATCACTGATTGGAGGATTTTTTTAACCTTGATCCAGTCTCCTACTGGCATTAGCTCATGCCATGAAAGAAAGAAAATGCTGGTTAACAATATTCTTAAGAGGTGGTTCAACCTGAAACCAGCAGAAGTATTGCAAAACAGACTGATGACAAAGTGGTTACTTGATGCATACAGTGATGCCTGTTTCCTTAGTTCTTACATTGCCTCTGCCCTGGGTACTCCACCATATTCATCCTAGCTGAGATTTCATCTGGCACATGAGCCTGATCATTCAGTGCAGCATTCCCATAATGTGCCTGTCTGGTTTAGGATGCAGGTTTAGAGCTCCCTGGCTTTTTCCCCCACATGTCAAAAGAGTAGAAGTTCAGTGTGTGTGTGCACTGCTCTGTTCCCAGCTGTGTGCTCAGCTGAGCATGGATCACACCTGGACACGCTCGGCACGGCGTGGCCCTCACAGGCTGGGGGTCAGGCATGAGCATCACCCTCAGGAGGGATGCTGGCAGCACTTCTGTGGGAATAGGGAATAGCTGAGAGTGTATGTGATACATCTGTTTAATGATCTTATCTCTCCTGGGGGATCTTTTCCAATATCTTTTTAAAAGTTAGATCACTCGTACTCCAGGGGATGAACAGAGGAACAAATACAGTGCATCTCTCTGTTAAGTGCCCAGACTTCCCCAGCTCCCTGTTTCTATTAGAAACTCCAGGTCTCTCAGTGCTGTGTCCATTTGGTTTAGGAATAAGTGCACTTTCAGATTTTCTGCTCAGGGCCAAATAAGCTCTTCTGTATAAGAACTACAGTAAGTGGTACTCCCTTGTTTCCACCCTTGTGGACTGAAGTGACTTTATATGCTGCATGTGGGCTGTTATAGCTGGGTCAGTGCAAGGTTAGATATCTCACAGTGATTACCAACAGTGATTTTTCAAAAAATGAATTTGCCATGGCAGTCAAAAATAAAATAGCATGCAATATTGTAATTTGTCTCACCAAAACATGCAGTTTAAATGGGCAAGAAATATGTCATTAAGGAAGTATAGTTGATTTAGGTGACACTAGTAAAAATTTGAGAAAACTTTTATTATGTTCCAGTTATTCTATGATCATTCTTCAGTGCAAGTACTATACTTGGAACTAATTTTCATTTATTACACATTTCATAATACTATTAGTCTGATTAATTAATGCATAATACATCCTGGAGACTAATTTGTTTACTCCTAGAGGGCTCATTAGGAGTTGCTATATGAATGTGAGATTAGATTTTAAAGTGAGCCACCTTCTAAAGATTGAATCATATGTCTGCTTTGCAGTAAACTGGCAAATGAAAATCTGGTAATCTATATCCCTCATTGAGATGCAGAAGCATGTTAAAAGTTTACTGAAGCTAGACACATAGCTGGGCATTTCTCACAGCTAAAAAATACCTATTTCCTTATCACAGGTACAGCTTTACATATTTTGAATCGAAATACTGATTTATTAGGACAATTTGTCACTCTTGTGAATCTGAATGGAGTAGTACATGCATTTTTATTTTGCATTTAAATGCATGCAGTATTCTCATAAGGTTTCAACTTTGTTATTTTACTTTTTAATGGTGTTGTCTGACCAAAATGAATGGGTAGCTCTGCAGTGAAGTTCAGCTTTCACCAAATACAGTAAAATTTGGTCCAGTTCCCTTGAGTGCTGTGAGACAGTCTAGATTTTATTGCCCACTGCTGTATACAAATGTCAAATTGTTATAAGGTTTTGCCCAAATGACTTAATAGGAACTTTCATTTTTAAACCTTATGTTTTTGTCCTAGCATGAATTCTGAATGTTTTGTAATACTGGTGCAAGCAGTGTGAGAGAACTATCTTTGCAGAAAGAGTCAGTGGCTCCTCTGGGAGTATACATACTTATGTAATTATATATAAATTCCATATATAACTGTCTGAGTTTATTTATATTGTGTACATATATTCATAAAAATGCCTTATTCATGGGTACCCACCTAGTTCTGAACCAGTCATTAAAGCTGTTTTCTATTCTCTCTGTTTTCTGTTACCCTTTCAAGTAGGACAGATCAATGTTTTTCCAAAAGCTTTTATTTAAGCCATGTTCTCCACAGACACTTGATTTACAAATATTCTGAAGTAATTTATGGTCAAAGTTCTGAAAAAAAAATCATTATGTCTTTTATTTCCAACATTTGGATTGGAAAACTTACCAGTCAAGATTGTGTAATGACAGCTCCTTCTTTCTGTTAACTATGCCTTTTTATTGGGAAAAAAACTCCCCTTTTTACAATATTGGGAACCTTGTGTTTGAGCTCTGCCTTGATTAGGAAAATATGAATCCACAACATGAAGAGAGTGAGTTACCTGAGTTTTTCTTTCATCCTCCTGCACAAAGAGTTCAAGCTAAAATAGCAATAACCTACAAGGTCTGAGTTGTGATTTAACTGTCTTTATTCTCCTTTCAAGAAGAATATTTGCATTCCTCTTTATGCTACTGTGCAATTGCAGATGGCCTTAGAGTTTTTAGGTGGTGTCCCATTCTTTCTTTTAATCTTTTTTTCTTCTCCTCACAAAACCTTTCATCTCACTGAATAGAGATGATCTTCAAGTCAGTCTTTAGACTGATAGCTTAGCCCTGTTGAAGGAATTAGGAGATTTTTAAATTTATTTTGGAGTCTAGATTCTGAGTGTTAACCTTTTGTCGGTTATAAAATGTTCAGTGGATTTGTGCCTTTCAATGATTTTGTAGATGTTTACCAGAAACATCTATTGTTTATGGCCAATCAAGGCAATCCATTTTCTGAATCATCCCAGAAAGACCTGCACACTGCTTCACACATTTGTTCTATGCTTCAGTAAATATGATGTTTGGATTTGAAAGAACTTTACCTTGCAGTGGGGTACATGTCCTTTGACAGGTGCACACACAAAACAGGACTCCATCTTTTGCTAGCTGCTTGTTGTGTTAGGTGAATACACTGTAAATCCTTGGCACCAGGGCTTTGTCCTTGTACTTGAAACAAAACAGGTCTTGGGGGAAAAAATGAAGTGTTTCTTGAATTATAGAAAATGGAATTGCTCACTAATAGATCTCAGTCTTATCAAGGTGAAGATGAAATAGAGTCTCCCATCACAGGGATGATAGCACAAATGCTTTTTGCTTGCAGGGTTTCTCTTTCTAAGTTTTGGAATAGAAAAGGGTTGAAAAACTAACTGTATCTTTCTAAATGATCACCAGCCTCCTAAACCCCATTGTGAGGTAGATTTCCTTCTCCAGCAGAGGTTCTGCAGTAGTCAATAAACAAGCAGTTCTGAATTGAGGTTGACATTATAATATAAATAACCTCTACAGACAATCTTGTCAACACTATTTTATTTCAATAGTTATATGTAAAGTCAATTATTATAAGTCAATGAAAATACTTGTGTATTTTATTTTAAATCCCTATTTTTAAAGTGTGTTTACTACCTGAATTACATATTACTTATAGATATATGTCACTGAAAATTGGGTAGACAATAATCAATGTTTCCGGAATATCACTGCAGTCAAATTGGTGGTCAGTTTAAAATGAAAAGATTTATTGAGAATTGTCCTATGTTTATTCCTCTGAGCCTTTTGGATCATTCTAAGGACATTCCAAGAGATACCTGCACTGAAAATAGGACTATTGTGGCAAGGAAACATAAGGAATAGCTGACTGCCTAATTACTTAATATGGTTCAAAACCTTCTGCTCACAAAATTCCCTTATTTCTTACCATCTCTAAACTCCAGCTTCACTCACAGAGAAACACAAATCCACCTCCACTCCGAGGTCTGAATTTCTACTTTGCTGCTTTTGTTGTATACAAATAATCTTGATTTATGCTGCAAATTAAGTTTGAGACCAAGTCTATGCCCTTGTGATGTACTGGCAGCTGCCCAGCGGGTACATGGAGAGGTGCATTGGCTCTTTGGGTGTCAGGGCAGGCGTTGTGGAGAGCAGCATTTCTTGGATGCTTCTCCTTGACAACACTGTCAGATACACTTAGAGTTAAACCTTGATCCCTGGAATGCAGTAGAGTTTTGTTTTTTACTTCAGTGGGAGGAGAATGTGCCCCTGAAAGCAGTTAGTGGAGTGCCCAGGACAAGCTAATTTGTTTTGCTAACACAGTTCAGCTGTGTTAGAAAACACTTTTCAAAAAGAATTAAACTTTCCTCTGGTATGGACAGGATTAATGAAACTTCCTTCAGAGCCCATCAGCACCATTCATTTATAATCAACCAGAGCCATTGCTGTCTAGTGACAGGAGACACTGTCCTGTCCTTATGGAAACCAGTAGGGTCTGCTGTGTCAGTGGGTAAGCGAAGCAGACAAGTTGAGATGTCTTGAGAGCTCTTTTGCAGCAGCAGGTATTTTATGTGATTCAAAAGAGGGTAGGCAAAGCTTCTCTTGATGAGTTTTCAGCATCTGTCCTTATCTGTTACTCCACAGGGCTGAGTAAAATGTTTTACCTCAGCAACACTGCTGCCTGCAAGTTCAAGTAATAAGACTCTGGGAATCTCTCTTGCATGACAGTTTTAAAGAAATTAATTCTTTATTATTAATCACTTGTTTCCCAACTGCCTGGAACCATGTACAGGATAAGCAAAGCATCTTACTGTCCTTCAGCAGTGTTGATTAAGGCTTAGATTATTTCAGCTGGTTAGAACAATTTGTCTTGCCATTGATATTCTCGTGACAGAGACCAGAGCTCATGTGCAGAAAGCAACTCCAGTGTCATCCAGAATGTTTTGCATTCAGCACTCAGTACTCTGTGCTGGGCTCCCTGCAAACCATCAGGAAAGAAGAAGAAATTCAGAATTTTTCCTTCTATTTTATCAGTTTACAGTCTTTTCAAAAATTACATTGTCACTAATTATCAGTCAAGGAATGTCCTGCTGTGTTTTTGGGAAGCAGATATTTGTGGGTCACCTGAACACGTTTTGGCAAGCTGCAGGTTTTACAGAGTTGTTTGCCTCTCTTGCCAGGCTGTGGGGTGGGGCAGTCAGCACCAGCTGGAGCAAAGAGTGCAGGCAGGAATGTACCTGTGAGGTCCCTGAGCAATGTGCACAACTTAGAAAAAGTGCAATTTACAGCAACCTGGGGATCTTTGACCTGCAGAACTGAAGGATCCATAAGCAAGGAAGTATTCTGGGACATAAGACATTTCTGGTAATTCCTGACCCATTTCATTGCTCAGAGTCATATTTCTACTGATTTTGTGTTGCTTAGGTTTGCCATGGAGACATATAGTGAGAATAATAACTAATTATCTAGTTTTGTTTCACTTCTTAATTCCAATTCACATTCAAACACTCACCACAAATTTTCCAGGCTTTTCCAACATCACAGCTAAGAAAAAGGCCTGAGATGTAAATAGAGTCCAGGATTGCAAGATTTTTTTTCCTTATTAATACTGTTGATGAAAAGTTTACTCCCCAGCAAACTCCTTAGAAGCTTGTCCAGTATTATTTTCAGACTAGCACAAGCTGGGAAGTTGTATTCATCATTTGAGATGAACAGTGATTAAGTGGAATAAGGAAGAGTTTGAATAATTTTTAATGAAGCATATTTAACAAATTTGAATTTGGGTTTGATATTATGGCAATGCATGGTACTATATGGTGTTGAAAAGCATCCTTCTCTTATGGAATGGAGGTTCAGAAGGATTTATCATCGAGAAGGGAGTGTGCAGTGATCCATGGGATTAACTTAAAGGCACTGGAGTTCCTGGAGTTCTAAATTATACAACTGACTTAGAAAACCATAGTCAGTAATCTGCCAACAATTCCTTTATTCTAAAGACCACCTGTGCAGCTGATGAAATGTGTTTCCAAAGGAAAATTACTCCTTTTGTGTTTTAGATACAGGGTGCACAGTAAGTTGTAAGGAGCATGTGCACAGTAAACATTTGATTTAATTAAGCTTCCATAAACATAATACAGGATGAATTCAAAGATAGTCAGCATTACCTCTGGCTGATTTCAGATATGTTGCACCAAAATAAAAATACTTGATGTTTTCAATAGCAAGATAACTTAGGTCACACATTCAGCATTGCTAAAGAAAAAAACCTGTCTGTCCTCTCCTGTGTTTTTCAAGCTGTCCATTCATTTCAGCCTCTTGCTCTCTGCCACTACAAGTGTTTATGCAGCTGTGCCACGAAAGGGATAAGGGAGTTAATCTAGATAAAAAAATAATCTAGTATCATTTAATTTCAGAAAGCTTTCTTTTATTCATTTATCCTTTGTAATAGTAGCAAGACATTAAAAAAAAAATTGTAAAATGCAACGATGTTCTTCTCATAAGTGTAGACATAAATGGTCTTATAGAAAAGGCATGGATTTTGGCTCTTTCTACACACAAAGCAGATTCCTTTCTGTGTTCTAGGGCACTTGTATGAGATTAGAAAACCTATTGTTTAAATCATCACATCTTGTCCTACTTCACTTCACATCACGTTAGTTTGTCAGCAGTTGGCTTTTAATTCTACAATGGTTTCTAAAAGTCAGAACATACAAGGCTGCCAGCTGCTCCAGGTTGCAGCTCAGGTTCCCTCCCTGCAAGGTGGCAGTGCCTGTGCTGGGTGCCCAGCCAGGGGCAGGGACTGCCTTCCCAGCAGCTGGGCTCTCATTTACTGTTCGCCTCAAATCTGATAATCTCATGAGATTTCCTATGGAATTATTCTGGGTTTAATTCATATAATATTCTCAATTCACTCATCTGCCTTATGGTAGTTTCAGCCAGAAAAGGAGGCAGTGTGATGACACTGCCAGGGGTAGGTCTGGAGCTGCCAGCAGCGTTCCAAAAGGATGCTGTAAACTCAGGAGGTTTTGTCTGAGCTCCAGGGAGGTCAGTGCCTGGCAGGCTCAGCCCTGCTGCCCTGCAGGGCACTGCTCTCTGTGCTCTGCAGTCCTTGGGAAGTCCCTGTGTCACCGTGCCACGCTCTGTGTGATGGGCATTGCAGAATTTAGGCACCATCCCTGAGCCCCAGGGAACCGAGTGGATGTTTGAGTGTCTGCCTTCCCTGAAACTGCAGAGCCTCTAACAGGTGAATTGCTATGGCAATGAAGGGAAAAAATTGTCTGATGTTATGTAAATCACTGACATGAGGTGTAACCCTGACTGACTAAAGCCACAGAAACATGGCCATTTACACCAATAAGGACAAAATCTTTTCTCTAATCTTGCAGTCTATCTACTAAATTAAGATGAACTCTAAGTGGGGTACTAATGAGTAACATGACTTACATGTTTCTTTTAATTTAAAAACAAAATAATTGGTTGGATCTGAGTTATTGCTTGATTTGCATCCTTTAATGTGTATTATAAAATAAAGACTTTTTTTAAAATTTAAATTTATTGCATTTTTTTCACTCTCTGTACTTAGTACTTTCACCTCTCTCCCAGGCTGCCTTCTCTTTGTCATTGTGAGCATTGCACAAGGGCAGCTTCAGACAAGAAATATTCCCAGCTTTAAACAAGACTCTGCTTAAAAGTCCTCTTTGGGGAAAAAAACATACATAGAACATGATCCCTCATAATCACATTAGCAGGAGACTACAGTCTCTTCTTTTCACCTTGGCCAATTAGGATTTCGTTGGCATGCTTTTAATTTCTTCCAAAGATTGTCTTAATGAATACTCCAATCTCAGTAGGAGAAAATGGTAGAAATGTTGTCAGAAGATGTTGATTACACTCAGCAGTAAGTATGCATTTGACAATAAAATTTTGTTTTAACACAGGTGAACTGTAGATGGTGAGGCACCAAGGGAAAAAAAAAGAGTAAAAAATACAATTCTGTAGAGAATGATCTTTCTAAAGATTTTTGCATTTAAGAAACGTGAAGGTAGGCTGTAATTTTGCTTATCAACTGGGTCAATAATCCATTCATGAAATGATTTCCAATTTCTTTTACTTTGATGTTGATTTGGAGGGAAGATGACAGGAGAAGAAGAAGGACAGGGAACAGAAAAAAAGTCACATTTTCATCACTAGAGAACAGTAAAATAGTAATTTTTTCTGCCTGTTGATAGACTAACAATCATTGAATATTCAATAAAATTTAAAAAATGGAAATGTAACAGAGAATCTTCACACTTTAATTTTTCTGAAGTATATGATTTATATAAAGCTGTCACCAATTTTTTTCATAGCAAAATACAAGGCTTGTTCTGATAAAAGAAAAAAGAAAGAAAACATATTCACTTTAGAGGGAGCAAAACTAGGTTTGTATTTTTTGCAGGCATTACACTTTTTAAAGAGAACTTCTCTCTATTTTTCCATGCTTCCTGTATGTGCCAGGAAGGTCCCAGTAGAGACCTTAGCTAAGGTCTGTATGAGAACAGTATGAGAACTTAGCTAAGATTTTCAGAAGTAACTAATAATTTTGTTTTCTTCATTTGCCAGACATTGAAAATCACATGCAAAACCACCTTGATGCCCCAAATGCTTATTTTTCAGGTTCTTTTTTCTTCTCCTCCCTCCAATATGAAAGTTTCTCAGAAAACTGCCTGTCAGTTTGCACAGCCAGATCTAGTTTCTCAAACAAGGTAAGAGGATTTATCAGCTGACAGCTTTAATTGGTATAATTCTCCAGAGCAAAAGCTTTCTTCATGTTCATGTGGATCAAAGTTGGCAGGACTGGACCTTAATGCCACAGAGATATTTTCCAGCTGCATAAAGTGCAGTGAAAGGGGTGAACATGAAACTTGTGCTGGACATCACCAGGCTTCTCACAAACCTGCTGTGGATTAAGCCCTTTTCTAATAACTTCCAGCATCTGGGGTGATAATTTAGCAATGGTTTTCAGAAAGTGCTTCTTCCCAAATCCCCAGTGTTGCTCTCTATATTGCAGCTTGTGGGGAGAGGATCCCGTTGCTCTGTGAATACTTTGGCAATGCTGAGTTTCCTTGAATACTCTTTAGAAATGTTTGGGTATCCAGTGCTTAAGGGTTGCTGCTTACATAGCAGTAGCATGTCTCATTTTCTGTTGTTTTGCTTCTACTGCTCAATCACCCTTACTACACACTGAGGTAAAGGTATTATTCATATAACTGGAAACTAAATCTTTGAAAGAGCTGCTGGTTAGGACTTGCAAGACATGCAATTGAACTACGTTTACTCAAAACTGAATTTAAGAGGCCTCCGTCCATCTTTATCGAGTTTGGACCTTACAGACAAACACATCCCTCCTCTGGTGAGGCTTTGTCACAGTACACACACACCTTACACCCCCTTGGTGTGTTCAGAGGAGAAATGACATCTTAGCCACGCTGTGCTAAACTTCACATCCTCTGTATTTCTTACATGCCTTTGTTACATTTCGCTTAGCTGATAAGTCTTTTCTCCTTTCTCCCATTTTTTTAATCCTTCAAAGATTTTCTAAATCTTTATTTCAGTCAAAAAGGTTTGTTCCTTTTTCCTCTGTTTGCCCTCTCCTGGGAGTGCTCAAAGCCCAGGAGCATGTTCAGTTGCAATATTGCATTCTAGGCAGACGTGGAACAGGATCAGTGATTAATTGCTGATGGGCTAATGGCTTTGCAGTGGCTTAGCCAGCTGTGCAGCAGAGTGCCCTTTACACAGGGATGGGGAGTACTGAACTAAGTCCCTTTACATACCATTTGTAATTTCTTTGCCATGTTTTAGATATTAACATTTGGAATTAGTAGTAAGTTCAGGTCTGCTCATAAACATGCCCTGTAGATGCAGAGATACAGACATTTAACTGCTATGATATTCTGGAATGAGGGCTGGGAGGAATGTTAGACTGTTAAGAGCTTGTTTGGACACTACAGCTGGTGAAAACACTTAGTTTTTCACAAAGGGAAAATAGAAATCAGAAGTGCTTTCTTTCTATGAGTATTTCATTTGAAGCTTACCTCAGAGAAATGTGGAAAGTCAAAATAGAGACACTGCAAAAATAAAAATAAATTAAATTTAAATTAGATACTATGCCAGTCTTTCCAAAAGGCTTCTTTTCGAAAACCCTCCCTTTCCAAAATGGGAGCTTTGCTGAAAACCCAGATACAAGGTGAAGGACAGACTGAAGCATGCAGCCTGCTGATCCAATGCTTCAGTGAGAACAGGTGGTATTCTGAAACAGTCCATTTGTGATCATTCCATAATAAAGATTAAAGTTGCATATTCCCCAACAGAGGTGCTTTCGGCAGCCTGCCAACTCACGAGCAAGTTCTTGGCCCTCCTCTTCCAGCATTTGACTCCTTTTTGTTTTTTTGCTCTTATCTCAATCATACAATTTTCCAATGATAAATCTTTCTATAAAAAGTCAAGATAATGAAAAGGTTTTATATTCCCATTATTTTCCCATTATAATAGTCTATTAAGTACAGGAGGAAATAGTTTTATTGTTGGAGCCCACACTCTCATGGTAGTGTTTTTAGTCCTACACGTGTTGGAGCTTTCTCTGTTTCCAAGGTGTGTGAGGTTGATAATTACACAATGAATGCAGGCCATTCTCTCATTGAACGTGTCCTTGTGAGCTGAGAAGTGTGGGGGTGTTATAACAAGGCAGCAGCTGTAACTGACATTCTAATCACAGTTGGGAGGCAGATATAATTTTTTTTTTTTTAAGTTGGCTGAAAAATGTTATTTTACTGGTTACAGTGGAGCTGTACCCTGCCAGGCTGTGGAGTAGCAAACAACCATCTGATAACCTGGGGTAGCAACACTGAAAAAATTTTACACTGGTCATAATTGCCAGGTATACAGGTATTGCATCACACTTCTTAGCTTAGTGTGATGTGAATTTTGATGCATTTCTTGTAAAATTGATAAGTACATTTTCAGAGATCCATTCTTTTTTATATTTTAAAATTTTATTTTGTTTTCATGTTACTATGCCATGTCAGTTTTAGAACACTGACCATGTATCATCTTATTGTTATTACATTTGAAATATATATGTGTGCAAAAAGAAAGTTTTAAAAGCAGGGCTAGACCTTTGAGTGCCCATAGCAATGTTTTACAATAATGCATGAACACATAGATATTCAGGCCCTGATTCACTCAGAGCTGTCTGGAAGGCACTGAGTTCTTACTGTATTTTGATCAAAGTAGACATTCATTAAAATTGTAAAAAATGCTTTACTTTCACCCTTTCTCAGTTACTTGTTGGTCAGTTACCATTCAGATGAGGAAGCTTTCTTTGCATTGTGTAACATCTATAACATTTGCTGGAATTGTGCCAGTTTGCAATCTTAGGATGGAGAATTCTGATCCACACAGCAAGGATGCAGCTGAGGTTACCAAGGATGGATGTGCTCAGTGCTGTGTTTCCTTCTCTCCACAAATCCTGGTTTCCTTTAATGTTACATAACAAATGTAAATGCCTTCTTACTGTAACTGCCATATAGTATCTCTGATGAGATCTTCTGCCTTCCACTACTATTTTAGAAACCATTAGAGGAACCTTTTAAACATTTAATCCTTGCTTGCATTGCTGTGTCACTCACAGCAATCCCTCTCTCTGAGCCTGGTTGCTGTGACCTGTAGAGAATGTGAGTGGTAGGGCTTTTGTAAATATCACTGAACACTTCTTGGGAACATGGCCCAGCATAAAACAAAATACCAAATAAATACGTTTGGAGTAATTAATCAGTAAATAAGAGTTCTGGGTACTGTCTTTACTTATCTTCATCTCTTGCAAGAGATAAATGGAAAGTAAAAAGCACTTGAATGCTTCCACAGCTTCTTGACTAGTGTAGCTTAAATGATATTTGGTTATAGTACATGGGTGTGCAGGGCCAAATGCATTATTGTATTGTTATTGATGACAATTTTTTTGTAGCTTGACTATACCATGGCATGTTCACATAATCTCTGGGCAGGCAAAGAAGTAATTCCAAGTAGGCCACAGCCTTAGAAAAGCAAGATCATTAAATAAGATTAAAAGATCTTTGAAGAATAGGTTTGGGTGGAATTTCAATATTTTGTTCTGTTGAAGTAAATCCTGTTCATTGCTAATCAGAGAGAATTGTAACCATGTTAGTAAAATAGGATATGATCATTTATTAGGTTTCTCTCTGTATGCTGCCATTTTCTCACCTAGAAGAAATAAACATTACTTTGCTTTAAAGGTTTGAAACTGTAAACAACAGGTACCATTCTTTGTTCTTTGACTGGCACAGTCTGGAGATCCTTCCCAGAATCATTCTTATTTTAAGAGGTGAAGAGGTGCAAAAGTTTTTTGTCTCAGTTTTTTTGTCAAAAAGTCTTTTGAGGCCAGGCTCACATAAACAGTGCTGTTAACCAAACTAGATTTTGATTCCTGATATCAAGATCCTTGCTGTAAATGCAGCATCCATTACTCGTGCTCCCTTTCTTTTTTTTTCCAAGAGCTAAGGATCCCCAAAGTTGCAAGGGGCCATATCATAAAAGATTTGATAGGTTTTTCCTAGCAATTACAATTTTCTTCTTTTGCAGTGGTTCCTTGCAGACCTCCTTCCTAAAAAGTTATCCATAACTCTCTGTCACATGAGCACATGAGCTTTGTTATGTATCCCTGAAATACATCATGATCATCAGCAGGAAAGAGAACTGAAGTGTTCTGCCATAAGAACTCTATCCTGACATAGCTTAGCTCTTCTGCATGTCATAGAATACTCTGGTCTACAGAGTTACACATTTAAATTCCTCATGGTTATAACCTAGAAGAAACTGGGAAAGTACCTGACAGCTCTGTTGGGCTGTACTTCTGGAGCAGTTAGAAAAAGTGGCACACCAAGTTTTAGAACATGAGCTGAAATAGAGAAACAGTAGGTATACCTATATTGCAAGGTGTACCTGTGTGTACGTTCTTTTTTATTGCTAGACATGAAACTAGAATTTTTCTTTTCCAGTGTAAACTTTGGCCTCTTTATGTTTCCTTTCTGCTTTTCTTTCTTGTATTTTTAAACCACTGTTAAATTATAGAACGGCAGAAAGTATTGTACTGCAGTTTCTTCAGTGTTAAGATAGCAGATAGCAACATTCCCACTTACTGGGCTTGGCATTCTTCTTTTTTTCTCTGTTTCTCTGTCTGAAAACATTTGCTTTTGGACATAAACGTAGTCATGTTGGTATCACATGAAATTTTAAGTATGGCAATATGGTTTGTGTAATTCCCAGAGGTGTGTGCTGTGTCTAAAGCCAGCAGTGGTCTAAACAACTGAAACCTGGGTAGGAGCGTGCCTTTGGAAATGACATGTAAAGATAAATAGTTTGACACCAGCTCTTTGGTGAATTTAAAATCAGTTAAAGGGCAGTAGCAGATGCCTAGTAGAAGCAGGTCTGAAATGGTTTATATCTTCTGAGATTTTTAGTCCTGCATGTTTGATTTAGACAGAGAGGTAGAGAGGGAGTCACTGATGGCAGCAGCAAAATAAACTGACTGTCCACACCTTCACCTGCTGTTACTCAAGGGGAAGGTGATGCTGTGTCAACTTCCATACCTCTGTTTTGAAATTCATCCAGGATTACTCAGGAGAGACTACTTGAGTATCTGTATTTAAATCTGGGGAGTGGACAGTTGTCCTGTTGTGGGTGGGAGGGAAGGGAACTTTCACTGTCAGAAATAATTGTCTCATGGCCATGCAAAGCAATTGCTTTTGTTCTCACGCTCAGAGTCAGAGAAAGGCTGTAAGACCTTCTTACATACACAAAGTGGCAAGACTAAGGGGCAAGAAAAACATCACAGAAATTCTTAACTATATGTTTGTTTTATTAATTTAATATTTTTTTCTGCTCCCTTTTTTAGTACTTCAGTTCTGCCTCTCCCTTTTTGGCCGATTCATAATTTATATCCTGGTTTACAACATGTTTTGACTTTTTTTGCTGTATACCTTTCAGTTGCTGAGCAGAAGTAGATGTAAAACTGATACAAAAAATGGAAAGAGCTGCTGCTCCTCCCTGGGTTTAGCAATTGGTTAGGCAAACGTTTACATAAAGAGTACCTGTATTTCTTCTGAGGTTTGAATCTCTACATAAAATCAAGACTGGAATTTCTCTGTGCCTTGAAGCAGACACTGTTCAGCTACATTAAACAAAGTGTTTTCTGGGAACCTGGTGTGAAGTTTTCCCCTGTGTGCTTCTGTTCTTCCTTCAGCAGGGATGTGAGGAGCTTGAAAGCAAAGGGATCTGCCTGGGAAGGGCAGACCCGAGCTGGCAGTGGGAGATGTCCTTTGGGCAGCCACTCAGAGCACTGAACAGAAACTACAAATAGAAGGGTTTTGTTGCCTTCCTGTTTTACACTGTTTGAGTGTTAGTTACTGCAAGACAAGTGCCGGTGGGGCAAGACATTCCCCATTGCCTCTTTCTTGTGAGAGCTATTAAATAGATTTTGACTGTGCCTGCACCACCCTTGGTTTGTTTTCTTTTACCTTGGGCTTGTTTCTCTCATCCCTGTGATTTCATGACTACTGTGAGATCACTCTATGCAAGGACTGATTTAATAAATGGAGGTAGGTCTTCAGCTGGTGTAAATCAGCCTTTAATGTTCTGGGGGTTTGACTGATTTACATCACTTTCTGATTCAGTGTTCACCTCCAGACTTAAAATTTAAAAACCAAAGAATTTAAGTTTTTTAAGTTTAACCATTTCACACTGGTTTACATAACAAATATTTTGAATCAACAGTCTCCTTGGATCCTAATTTTGGGGTAAAGTTTTCAGTTACATTCAGGCACAGCGTTGACCACAGTGTTATTGATCGTTTGCTTTTCCAGACAGTTTTTAATTGACAAAGTTGCTGTAAACCAGAAGCACTTTCAAGAAGCACAGTGTTTGCTGCTTCATGCCTTTGGCCACTGCAGCTAATTACCAAAATATGCATTAAAAAAGCATTTCTGTGCTCATCACCCTTTCCTGTCTAATTCATTCCAGGTTTCCACAATCAAGCATTTGTAGCATCACAGTTCATTACCGCATAAGTGGATTTGATGTCAAAGAATCATTGTTTTCTTCCTGTGCCTGTAGCTGAGAAGGAGCAGACTGTGATTAGGAGGGAAGTTGCTTCTGTGATGCACAGGCACACGTGAGGACTCAGAAATCAGAAGTGAATAAAGAAGAGAAAAGACAAAAAGAAATAATTTGAAATAGAATTGTTCAAAGAGGCAATTTAAAGGAGATGACTGAAAAAAATTATTCAAATGTGATGTTATATGAAAGATAAAAGGCAATTTTTACACCTAGGATATATTTGCCCTAAAAAGATGAAGCAGGATTTAGAGCCTTTATACCCAACTTGAATTAGTTGACAACTTCACTGCAGAATATTTTGTTGACTTATATATATATTCAAAGAGATTGAATTTCAGTACTGAGGAATTGCAAACACAAATCTAAGAGTTAACATAAGAAATCATCGCACAAGTTTCAAAACCACATGGTGTTTTCAGAGGTCCCTCCCTGCTAATCCTTGTTGAGTTGCATCATAACCATACCATTCTATTCTCAG
This sequence comes from Peucedramus taeniatus, assembly GCA_013400575.1. Lineage (NCBI taxonomy): Eukaryota > Metazoa > Chordata > Aves > Passeriformes > Fringillidae > Peucedramus > Peucedramus taeniatus. The sequence goes on from WBNO01024546.1 coordinate 167,628, forward strand.
CTACAATGTGACCACTAATGCAGATACTATTTTTTCAGAACCCTGTGAGAATTATATTATTGTTATCAGTGTTAGATGTCCCAATATTAACTTTGAAAATGTCAGGAGATACACATGGTGACTATGATTTAATGATAATGAGAAGCTATAACATATTTGGAAGGTTAAAACCTTAAGTTTGTTTTCATTAATGCCAGCTCTTGTTGAATATGCACTATTTTTTTAACAGCATTTCCTGCAATTTTGCCAGTATCATTGTCAAATGACAGTGACTTTTAATTTTAGACGGTTTCTTTTAAAATGTACTATTTTACTTTTTCTTTCAAGAAAGTTGATTTTCATGGAAAGCAAAAACCAAAAACCCATGCCAAACCAGAGATGGAATCATGCTAAGCCTTTTGGACAGTTTTTAGTCCAAAAACTTTATTGGTACCACTAATAAAGAATATGAGGCAGTTCTCCAGTATTTTGCACACTAGCTGGAAGCTCATCAAGCTGTTTTCTTTTGATTCTACAACACTAAGGAGATATGTACTGAGTTTTACAATCAGTTAATTGGGCTCATGATACCATGTTGAAGCCTTGTCAGCACTCTGAGAACCATGTCTCCAAATGGAGTTTAGGCCAGATTCCAGACCTGATGTTCCTGTGAAGGTCATCAGATGATTTCCATGGTGCCACAGGCTGGGGCTCACCAGTAGAAAGGCTGTGGCTCAGTGGGCCCCTCTGTAGTTCATGTTCCTGCTGTGACTCCTTCATTCCTTGTTTTGATTTCCAGCCCCAGCTCCTGTGACAGGGATGATGAGCTGGTAGTTGTTTGTTCAGGGTAACATCTGTTATGTCCAGAATTACATGGTGAAGCTTCAACAAGTAAGAAATGTGAAAATCTCATTTCAATTTGTGTGTACTAGTATATTATATTATATTAAAAAAAAAAAAAAAAAACCACCAAAAAACCCCACCACCACCATTTAGAATGATAATTAGTTTCCCCAGCTGTGCAGGGGGATTGGGCATTTGTTAAGGCATTAGAAAGCAGGGGAACATAGACACAGTCAGTCAAAATCTGCTGTTGATCAGTGTCCCTAGGATGTGCATTTTTATTACTGGATTCAGTCCCAGAATTCTTTGGCTCTGTTTTGCACAATGTAGAGAACTTATTTCTCTGGTCTTTGCTGCCTCACAGCATCCCAGCTGTAGCTGGGTTCCCCTGCAGGAGCAGCCAGAGCACATCCAGGGTGTGTGACTGGGGCAGGGCTGCTGCAGGGCACTGAGGGGCTGCCTGCAGATGAAACCACCAGGATCTATTTTGTGCACTGCCTGTGCTTTTATCAGGGTGCAAGAGATGATGGAGGCACAGCCAAGTGTGGGGCCTGACAGCTCCCTGGAGTTTTTCCAGGAGGTTCTAATTTGTAGTGGGTTGTAAGGTGGGAGCCTGCAGAGGGGGAAAGGGAGGGTACAGCAGGTATTGAGCAGCAACACAAACTGGTAGGAATACAAATCAGCTCAAAGTTAGACCTGGGTAGAATCTTGAAAGTGATAGAGATGAACTCTATAAAAATTCACTTTATGTTTCAGTAAGGTTCTTTGAAACTTATTCTTGTATAGAGGATATATTGTTAACACTTCACAGTGAGAGCAAAAGCAGAAATATATAGACTTTTAAATAATTCTTCTGAGGTCAAATTAAAAGATTTCTCAAGCTCCTCAGCTAATCGCACACTCATTTATTAAAAATCTATTTAAAGCATTCCATTGTTCTCTATAAATATTAATGTTTATTTTAGTAAGTGCTTTACAGGTTTATTTCAATTGTATCTAAAACCCTCCAGTGGCTAGAAAACTTTGTATTCAAGTCCAGGTGTACAGACAAATCCAGAATGTATTTCTAGGACGTGGTAGCACACTTATTAATACTATTATTAATGACAGCTATTTTGTTGACGTTTTTGATTTCCACAAGAGAGCACAGAAGCTTACAGCTGGGATTCTTTGAAGCAACATTCCATTCCTTAGGGAGCTGTTATTTCTATAAAAACAATGAAATCAGTTAGCATAGGTAATAAAACAATTATACTAATTTATTTTGGCTATTAAGTGCTGAATCCCCTTAGCTAATCATCCACTTGAAGCTGTTACTCAAACTGCCCTGGATGCTTTTGCCATAAGGTTAAACATCATGAATTCTTATCCACTGATAAATCAATTTTTAATAAATTCCTGCAGTGCTTTTCTTCTAGTGTTAATTTGAGCATTATCAATAATCTGAGGTATTGTTACCCAAAACTAGTAAAGGAAATTTCCCACTGTCCCATCAAAGGCAACAGTTATTTCTTGACTCATTTTTACCTGGTTACAAATGTACTTGAGGCTGACCTGCTTCCACTTAGGAAAAGCTGGTTACTCACAGAGTGGTGTGACAGGAGACTTTGATCATGGGGTGTTGGGAAAACCATCTGTGAGCTGGCTCAACACCCTTCCACAGAAGGGCCCATCTTGCAGTGCAGGGGGAGCCCAATACTTGCTGTGCTGAAATCAATAAAAATGGTTCTCTTCAATTAATTTAAAATCTAATTTAAATTAAACATTTTTTAATTTTGTGTGGTTGTGGTTCCCAATAAGCCCTTTAAATGACCAAATCAAAGCAAAGGTCAGTTTCTGTCTTAACTCAGAAAACATTGTTAGTCATGCTTAAGAGAAGAACTCTAGGTCTGTCTCTATTTTGTAAGGCAAGAGTCCAGGGAATCTGTAAAAACTCTGATTCCAGCTCTGCTTTACAGAATGCCTAATAATTTAGAGATATCAGGATTTGATCCTTCAGAATGTTATTGCTAAAGCACCATTGAATAAATTAATCATTTTATAAACTGACAACATTCAAACTCTGTCATCCCTAGAGAACACATAACTGTTTGGGATTTAACACCCTTTCTCTTGAACTGACTCTACTTTTTCTCAGCAGACACTAATTCTCTTTGGACTGGATGCTTTGTGTCATAGATAAATACATGTGTATATACAGAAGTGAGATACCATCAACCTGTCTTTGAATGTATGATCTAAAACCATTTGAAATAAGTCAAAACTCTTCCAAAGACTTCATGAAACAGGAAGTCCATGTCCAGCAGGAGGAATAAAAATGACCAAATCCTGGGGTGGGAATGGTTGCAGCAAGGTTTTCCCTCATGTAAAGCAATCTCATTCCTTTTCTCAAAGTCAGAGCCTTACAAGCATATGAAAAAATGAAAAATGTCCATCTGTAGCAGCAATCTATATTGAAGTTGGGACTGCAGTGGTAATTTTAGCTGCTTTACTACTGTGTTTTATCAGTCAGGCCACAAAAAGCAACAGTTTCTGAAGTAGTAAATCCCCTCAAAGAACAAAGTTGAATTTTTATATACGTGGAAGAGAGATTCTAGGATTTGGGCAATCCAGAGTGTGGTTGCTTAGGTGTATGTGCTTCATGGAGATCATAAGGTTCAGGAAGGGTTTTTGGGATGGCAATTGCTGGGCTTTCTGTTTGTTTCTGTATTTGTTTGGATTTTGCCTCACTATATTTAATAGCAGTGGCTATTTTCAGACAGCTTCACTGTTTGGTACTCCTGGGAACTGCTGGGACAATCTTTCCTTCAAGAGGTCTCTGAATCAAAGAAACCATTGTGCATTTTTATTTAAATTAAATATAAATAATGAAGAGGTAAGATTTATTGGAAAAATAAAAAAAACTCTTCTAGTAATTAGTCTGCTTCAAAAAATGAAAATTTAAAGCCCAACCAGATAAATACAGGTGTGATTAAATTACAGTAATGTTAGTAACTTACCTGACTTCATTTGGATTTATAAAAGGTAAAATACATGTGCAATTGTTCATTGCTTTAAAGTATAAATTAATATAAATTACTTTAATTGTTTACAAAATGCCTTCCACATTCTATTATTTGTAAATTTGTTGGATAGAAGAGTGTAGTTTTTTATTTACTCTGCAGTAGTAATACAACTGGGAAGAGAAAAGTGAATCATACATTATGCCACCATTTTCTTAAAGTCTCTGCTGTGGAGATTATTTGGTTATTGAGCATCAAAGCTTTCATATGCATAAAGAAAAAAGCTTGAAAATGAACTCAAAATATTATATGGGGGAAATAATTAAGATTACAAAAAGGGCTTTTTTTAGAGGTTGAACTTTGTAAAGACAGTTTCATGTTGTCAAACAGCTTGCTAATGGTTTTGACTGCTTTTGTTCATCAGTAGATAATTCAAGGTTTTCTTTAAATCTTAGACCTTCTTTATTTTCTATTTTGACAACTGAAGGCAGTAGAAAAGTAAGTAGTATAAAAATAAGAGTTTTCAGGTCAGGGAGTGTGTTCATGTGGTGGCTAATTCAGAAATATCACTCTACAAAATCTTACATTAAATAAAATTAGAACCTCTAAGCTCACAGTCAAACAGTATAGTTCCCACAGACATTTTCAGTTACCATGAAGCTTTTCCTTTCTTAAAATGCAGCAAAATCCATTCATTTAGAAGCAAGAAAAAAAAAAATCTGTAAGTGATGGATTTAACACACTGGATAACCTTTTCATTAGACAATTATGTGTTTCAGTCCATGGGATATGAAGTGTATATTTTTTGTAGTATGTTTTCAGATGTCAATGACCCTATTTCATGGAATATAAGTCACACTGTGAATTTAAAGATCTGAAGAAAATCAATAGATGAGACATTGAAGACTCTTATAGCAACTGATTTTTTTTGCCATTTTTTTCCTCTCTCTTTTTTAATCTTCTTGCCGAAAGCTCAACCCAAACATCAAAAAATCATTGAAAGACTTGGATAATAATTCTAGAGTCTTGGATTTTACTGTAAAGAGCTTTTGTGTCCTGGAAGTATTTGAAGTCCTAATCCACTAGGTACAATACCTTTGGGTAAGACACCAGTAATGTGAGAGAGAGTTAATCCATGGAGCAGTAATAAGTATTGCTCTACATCAATATTGAAAATTTTCTCCATAATCAATAAAAACCAAACTGTACAGACACAATCCACATTAAACTAATTAAGAGAATTACATTTTTAATAACATGTGTGTGCATTTGGTGTTAATAACAGGGGAGACATTTTCACAGCCATACATTTTGTTGGAGCTTTAACCAGAGCTGAAGAAATTGGGCTATCCTTTAGTATCCTTCTCCCCATCATCTCTTTTGTGTGTGCCAAACTGTCACCTTGTCCTGTTTCTCACCTTTCCTACGGACTTGAAAGTCCAGTGTTGGACACCCAAAATGTTAAGAGCCAGCCCCATTCCCAGAAGTGCATGATTAGGCATCTAAACACACATTTCTCAGGAAAAAAAAAAAAAAAGCTTGGATCACCATATGCACTGATTATATGTAATCCAACAGCTTTAATCCTGAAAAAAGATGCCATTTATGAATACTTAGTGATTGTAGGGATGCAATTTTATATTTTCTTATTAAAGCTGTTGAGGATTTGCACAGAGTCAGAGATCTCTGCTTAATTCTCTCCAGTGCATGGATATAAACTATGAAAGTCACTTTGATAGTGGAACATGAGAGGAAGTGAAGAATACAACAAAGTGGAACAACAGCCCCAATCAAACTATCACAGATTTCAAGGACACTTACCCTGCTACTTAGTCAGAATTAATAATCATTTAACCTTTTTGAATGAACAAAACACCAGAAAAAAATGGCAATTCTTAATGCAGTATAAATTTAAACAGAAAACTAAGAAAAATCAAGCAGTGCAGGTTTGCAAAGTAAATATTTATCAAATATTATTTGTTCAATTTGTTTCTAATCAAGTCGAATTGTGCAGTAAAAATTGTAATAATTCATCTTTGGGCTATATTCATCTTAATAATGCACATGAGGGTGATTATGCATCTCCAAAATTGCTGACAAGGTAATTAGAAAGGTAAAAAATCTGAAAAATCAACCATAAGTTTCAGACTGACTTGTCAAGCATTTTGACTCCAAAAATTTTCCAGGGCTTTTCTTCTTTTCCTCTAGTTTGAAGCAACAATTTATATTTAACTTTCAGCTTTAGTGCAGTACTACAATTTGATGTTGTTTACAAAGTGCCATCCTCCCTTAGGTACTTTAGAGAGTCTCTTAGAGGTTTTCTGAAAAGCCTTGAGAGGTCCAGGCAGGGACTGATGCTACCTCACAGGCCGTGCTGGGAACTGTGTGGACAACATGGATTGCCATAAAGCAGTTGTAAGGTACACACAGTTCAGTGCTGAACATTCTTCCAGCTGAGAATTTATAATGCAAAAACTCATTTTGAGCACCAAGTGGGAGAACAGGATAAAAAATTGCCCTAGATTTGTGACAAGAACAATGTGAGCATCAGACAGACTTGGATTACGTTGAGAAAGAATGTCCCAAACATGGCTGTGAAATCTGTGACCAAGGAGCATGAAGGAACTTCCTTAAGATCAGAGTAGGACTTGGCTCTCCCATGCACCTTCTCTATGCTCCACCTCTCACACAACACTTCCTAAATCTTGCATGCCCAAGTTACCCAATTTTGCTTATTTAGTTGATCTAATAAAATCTGGATGCTTTTCAGTATTGATTGGTGAAAGTGTGGTTTAGTGGCAGAATCATTACTTTTTTAATCTTGGAACTGCCAGCCCTTACTAATCTAAACCGAAATTCAGTTTCTTCGATTAAGGCCTGCCATTACTAATTGTTTTTAAATGTTGCTTGGATGGTTCCAGTTCAAAAAGTTTAGTTCTTTGGCAATATCTTATAGTTCTGCACTCTTAGTAATTCATTAAACCTCTATGTTCTGAGGCATGACCTAAGCAAGTAAAGGGAAGGTGATGGGAAATCCTGGAACAAAAGCTGGGTCTTGGAGGATAACTTTCAGAAAATAGTGGTTTAATGTCTTCATGTGCTGCACATGAGCTGCATCTTTATGTCCACTCATTCTTTGCATTAAACTGATGTATGTCAGGTGGCGAGCAGGACTGAGCTTGCCTGCCAACCTCACTTCTACTCATGCAGTTCTGGAGGAAAGGTCAGATAAGGATAATGTGTCAAAAGGGTGTAATTAAGATTCAGAAAGATTAATACCTGTGGTATTTAGTGAAATTGCCTTCTAGTGGAATGCTCATCTATTACTTTGATATTTAACATTTCTGCTGTTAAAATGTTAGTGCTTGTAAAAGTACAAAATTGGCGGCAGACGTTTGGTTTATACACTCTTTATTCCAAAAAGGAACCCTGTAGGAGAGGCAATCAGGTTGTTTTTTTTTTAACCTGGAACTTTTCTGTGCAAGTCCTTTAGTATTTCCACTAAAAATTTGTGTTTGATAAGGTTATTTAAATTATGTCAGTCAGTTTGACAGGTGGTGCCAGTTTGGGAGGGCAGAGGAGAACATACCATTAACAGCATCTGAGATATGTGGAATGGTCCCCAGTGAAATGAAAATGATACATCTCTAGGATGAAGAGGAATAAATGTATTTAATTCAACATTAAGAGAAAGATCTTTTTAACATGATTCAGCACATACTTAATGCATAATTGAAAGCAGATGAGCAGCCTCACTGGAGTTTGTGGTATGTAGGAGCTACAGTTCCTCCAAGTATTCCAGCTACTACACAAACATATAAAAGATGGCACACTTCCCAAAAAGTTAAATTAAGGTGAGAAGAATAGTGCAAACTGACTACTCAAAGGAGTTAATGCTAAAATAGTAACTAGACACGTATGAATATAATAAAGGCATAACTTTTCCTCACTCATTATGAACATCAAAATTAGGGGTTTTTTTTCCTTTTACACATTTCCTTTAAGTCGAAAAAATATGCACAGTACACTGCTGAAAATTTTAGCAAACAAATTGGAATGAAAATGGACACTATTTTCCTGAATTCTTGTCCATTGTTTAATCTTTAGGTTCTAAACTAAATGGAAATTTTGCTTTATGCAGTAGGTCCTGCAAGACATTTACATGAATCATCCTTCTACAGATGAAGCTGATAATTAAGTGAGTCATACACAGAGAACTTCTAGATTTAGTCAGTAAAACTTCTACATGACTTTGCTACAAGTTCAACAAGTCAAGGTTTAGAGTACTGGCAGTACTAAATATTCTGCATTTCTTGTTGTGACACAACATGTCCAGCTGTTAAACTAAAAAATTCCTGTTCATATAAAAATAGGATTTAAATTGCATTCAAAGCAATGGAATTCAGGACTGTCACTGACATCACCACTGGAGCAAGTAATGTAAGAATTTGCGAAATGACAGCCCAAAATTTCCGTAGTTCTGAAAAGAGTATAATTACTGTTTCATATCACTACTTCATGCATTTAATTGTGGGAGCATTTTATTTACAAAATTACAAATATTTTTTAGTTAATGTAATGAACAGTATGTGTCTACCTGTCTTGGCCTGGACCTGTCTGTATCTCAACTGAGCACAGAAGGATATTCAACTGTTTCAGGATATTTCTGTTTTAAAGGAACTTTCCTTAGATACACTCCAAAGCTTTGGGAAGGTCTTTGTACTCAACAACCATGTAGGAAAATAATTTATCTATTGGTAGAATTTTAATTCTTTTCTTATATTAGGAAGAAGTGTTCAGCCTTCTAAAGCTGAAATACAATTTTTAAATTCTCTCATGATTCTGAAAGCTGGATAAAACTATGATAATTACTTCCCATAATCACATTATAAGCCACAACAATAGATTTTATTAGCAGCTAGGATGGATAGAGGTTAGACAAGGTGATGTAGGAATTCAGAAGACAGCATCTCTAGGAGTTTTTAAATTAATACATTGGTTAGATTACTGGAGGTTTCATTGTGTAAATCTGGTGCTTGAATATTATGTGATAAATTATTTTATTCTGATCATTGAAAACAGATGTGAAATCAGGAACCAAAACAATTACTTTGATGTCTTGTAAGATTCTAACAATTCTAATAACTTTATATTCATATAAAAGACAAGGTTATCCCTCAGGCTGTTTTGAGAAAAGTGTGCCATTTGTTCACAATTGTGCTGTAAAGACTCAGGGACCAGAAATATGGTGTTCTTTGGGGTTCCAGGTTTGTTGTTTGGGGTTTTTTCATACTTGAATATATAGACCTATTGACTACTGAAATGATTTACAGAACAGTTAGTGGGATCACAGCTAAAGGATTTTGCTGTTTTGTGTAATTGCTGCAGATGTTGCATTGCAGGCCTTTATTCCTCCATATATTCAGATGCTCTTGCTGTAACCTGCAATTCTCCTGCACATGTTGGCAATTGCAGTGTAACCCAGAAACTGCACTCCCCAGTACTGGTACTTTAAAAAGTGGAATATATTTAGGGTTGCCTTCAGACCCACAGCTGCTGCTTTCACAGAAGTCTTCCTGAGACCACGATTTAGTTGCCATGATTTATGAAAAGTTTCCATCACTGTTTAGCACCATTAAGTTGTTTGTAACTACCAGGCACTGCTTTGTTTAAAATGAATGGAAGTTACATATTCATCTTTTATGGCTTACTGGAAGAAAGTAACAAAAAAAAGAATGGGAATTAAGGACTAAGAGAAGAGCAAAAGGAAAGAGAGTAAACTGAGAAAGGGGAGAGATGAATGTTTAGAGTAAATACAGGTGTGTTGTTCAGGATTGTTTTAGCTGGGTGTAATGGAGAGTTGTGTCCACAGAGGCTTTGATGGAGATCATGGCTAAATGGGGAGAAGAAGTGAAAAAATATCATGTGTGGAGTGGGATGGGGAATCAGCTCCAGCTGGAAAGGGCCAAGGCAATCATTAGAGCTCAAAGTAAATTTCAGCTGATGGGTGCTGAAGATACAAGGAGGGTTCAAGGATTTGCAGCCATTTATATTGGTAATTTTGGAACAGAGGGAAAATAAAAGGATGGGGCTATAGACTGGAAGCTCTTCTGGACTCTGCAACACCCCCAGAGTGTAAAACGCCAGACATGTCTTTACCTTTCTGCTGCTGGCCAGCAAGGAAACATTGGAGCTGTGCCTTTCTGCTCTAGACACAACACTCTGCTGCTCTGGAACTGCCAAATACATATAGTAAAGCAAATTATTAAAAACGTTGTTGAATTTTACTTTAATTTGTCAGCATCTGATGCAAAGGATAAATGTTTAGTGTCATAAAAACTAATTTTTAATAATAAAGTAGACTGGACAAAAAAGCCAAAACACAAACGTTTAAAATTTGTTCAGTCTCCACTCAAGCAGAATATCCATTTAATTGCCAGATATTTGCAGAACAAGGATAAATTCTGTAAGTACACCTGCTGGGATAATGGATTCTTTCACCCCTCCTTTTTACGCAGAAACAAGAAATAGAACTACTAGCCCAGGCATCTTAGCCATTTAGAATCAGAGATGCTTTACCTGCACACACCAAGGTTTTCTATATATGCAGCAACAACTCTTTGAATTATGTGAGTACTTGCTGGTTTCTCATTACTTCTGTTATCCACTTAATTAACTAGTTGTGTCTCTTAGCTCGTTATAAACTTTTTTTGGGGGGCAACAAAAGCAATTGCATTGAAGACTTAAGAGGCAAGCAGAGGATTTTTTGTCACTCATGAAGGCATGATTTGCCTTTGTAAACTGCAGGTATCAAAGCAGTTTTTCTATTCTGTTTGGACACACCGCGTAGTAACAGGGGGATAAGAGGCAGCTGTGCTTCAGACCACATGAGGTAATTTGCAGACACATTTTAATTGCCTTTTAGAGAGCATGAAGGAGTTCCAAATAGTCTAATGAGTTCCAGCAAACACCTGTGAAATGCTTTTAGCCCACCATGTAAAACAGAAATTAAGGAAGAAATAAAGCACAAATCTAGCATGTGTGTTCTAATGGAGGTTGGGGAGAAAAAAAAATAGACTTTCTTAAGTGTTCACCACATTCTCTAAGACAGAAATAAAGAAGACTACAAACTGTTCTTTATATTGATACCAACAAAAAGCTAAAGAGACAAATTTCAGGAAATGTCCTTTGTAGATCAGTTAATATATGAGCCTTAGGAGCAAAGGCTCATTTGAGGTTGAATTATAAATGGTTTCAATGCATAAGTCTATTTTTAAGGATTATGTAGTAACAGCAAAGCAATTATGGTCTGTCTTAACTTCACTTGTTAAGGACTGTACCCTCTTAAATCAGAGTTGTTCTGGAGTGCTTTTGTTCCTTTGGAGATTAAAAATAGCAGTGGAATCTTATTGCAAAGATCGTGCAAATGACTTAACATTAATTGCATTTATGTCTATGTATTGTTCTGTATACAGATATTTTGTTGGAATTGTGGGTTGAAAACCTCTGGTAATAGTGCATTTGTTGTTTGTGTTCTATATTTTAACAGTTTAATGGAAATAGTACATGAAATCCTCAATGAAGTTGCTCCTTGAGTTGGAGCCTTGAATAACACAAGTTATTTACCCCTGTTATGGTTCAGCTGCATGAAATATCATCCCATCAAGAGTCCCATGAGATTTTGAATGGATAAAGAGGAGGGAATTTTCCAAGCTGATTTTTTAAAAAACTCAAATTCAGAAATTTTGAAAAAAATATTCCAAACCCTATCCAGTTGTAAGCCTTATAGGAGAGAGAGATTGTGGATATTGTTGTGTGGTGGCTTGTCTTTCAAAATTTTTACTGGGAGGATTTGCAGAAGGAAATTGTCTAAAAGTTTTTCTTTGACATTTAAAAAATGCCCAACAGTAACTCCTTTTTGGCCCCAAGAAATCCAGCAAGTTAAAGGAAGTTATATAAATTGTACATTAAACATACAGTAGAAGAATATCAATTTGACAGGAAAAAGTGAATGTTTAATACTTGGCATTTGATCATTTGAACTTGCAAGACTGATTTGTGACATACAATAATGCTTTCTTAGGTTTCTTTGGAGATGTTGCACTTCTCAAATGATGAAAATGCTGAATGTTTGGTTTTATGGAGAAAGGAAAGAAAGTTTGCTGTTTGAATGACATGAATGTAATGACAGCTCATCTCTAGAATAAGACATTGTGCTCTAAGGCTGCTGTATCATTACTTCCTTAGCAATGAAAAATTCCATTAAAAATAATCTCTGTCACACACTTTGTCGTAACTTCTTCCTCACTGGCAAGGACAAAACTCTTTAGGGCACATGAGTTGAAGGGAAAATTTTGTATGTACAGTGTGTGCTGTTGCTTCACAGAGATACCAAACTCAGGGAGAAAGTGTGGAATATCCATTCCTCTCTTCTTGTTAATCCTTCAGGATTAATGTCCTTTGTTTTTCAGATGGAGTTCAGACATGAGTAGGAGATAAAGTAATCCATTTTTCATTTCTACAATAGAGGCAGACTTGAGGGAAAAAAAAGTGCCCAGCAAGTACAAATTATACAACGCCTTTGATCTGGAATTTATTAAGGAATTGCAGAAGTTTTCTCCAGGTGTCCAAAAGGGGTGCAATAGATGGCATTGAACGGGTGTGGGTACAGCCAGCCTGCTGCAGGATTGGCAGCACAGAGTCAGCAGCTGCCTCAAACAGCCCCAGGGTGAGCCCAGGCTCCTGGGATGGGTGACACAGGGGCTGAATGAAGGACATTAACACTGAGCAGAAATTATCATTAAAGTTCCTGCTAAAGAGCAGCAAGCTGCAGCATCAGGAATAATCCATCATCAAACTGAAGGTGAGCCTCCACACCTCAGGTGTTGATACTTCCAATAAAACTTAGAAAAGCCTTGTAAAAAAAATGTATTTCTTTCAGAAGTAAAATGCTATGTCCTCTTTTGCATATAAAAAGGTCTCTAAATTTAAGAGTGAGCAAGGCTTCTTATTTTTGTGGAAAGAGAACAAGATTTATATTGACCAATGGAGATGATTAAAAGTGTAGGAGCCCTGTGGTCATACAAAGGAATTGAAGAATAAGAAGTTTTTCAATTATATTGAAATCAAGGAATCTTTAAGTTAATAAAATTCTTTTACTCAGTCTTTTATAATGAGTTACTTTTTTGTGACATATTGAAAGGGAACAGTTAATTTGAATAATTTCTATTCTATTTCCTTTCAGTATTAAATATCTTTTACTTTTAAATTTTTAATATATTGTGGTTTACTTGTTAATATAATTTTTTATTTAGTATTGTGTGTCTTATTTTATAATACTTCCAAGTTATTCCTGCTCAGCATTTGAGTCCTTTGATAAAGCTGATTGCAACCTGATTTTCTATGGTGTTTATAAAAATACTGTAAATGATTTAATCATAAAATCCTGACCAGGATTTTACTTACTGAGCAGTAAGTTGCCAATAATAAGGTAACATGGTAATGCCCAAGAGCATTCCATGTCATTTAATTTAAGGCTTTGCAAGGTCTGTACTTAAAAATAGTAAACTTCACTAGAAATAATATCAGCCAGGATTAATTAACGTTTTCATACTCACTCTATCCACATCCACCTCAGTTTCATTTTCCTTTCATTTTTATCTACTTTGTATGTTCTTCTTTTCCTCTCTTTCCCTCCTGCTTTTAACAGATTCTTGTGTATGAAGACTCTGTTGTCTCTGTTCTTCTTTAAAAACTGAGGAACTCTTTTGAAAGATTCCTCTCTTTCACCCAAGCATTTATTTTGTTTACCCCCACCTTCTCCTTTGGCAGGTCTGAGAATCTTTCCTCACCTTTCTCTAATTTTTGTAAAGCATCAGAACACACCTTGCTCCAGCCACACCTCTTTATATCCAAGAATTTTCATCCTCTTGCTCTTACGTACTTTTAAAAGGGCTAAACATATTAAAGATCAGTAAAACCATTATTCAGAATTTCATTATACTTCAGATAGGCAGAGTTAGACTCTGCTTGCTTTTATTACTTAAATAAATACATATCTTTATTTCCTTGTATCTTTTAGAAATGAGTGTTTTATCTCATTATCATCATAAATACACTGCAGTATTACCAAGCAGCATTCAGAAACAATACTCCCCCTTGATAATGGCATTTCCACTTTTGAGGATAGCCTGAGGAGCTCCCTGCAGCTGGAATGTACTGGAATTCTAAGGAAAGCTTTCCTTTGGTCTGTGTTTGCCAGCAAATCCTCCTTGTGTAGGGTGACTTTTGAATTGTTTTCTTCAAGACATCCATGCCCAATACTTGAGAGAGTTCTAAAGAGATTTAAGGGCTTTTTAAACAAAAATGGTTGATATCTCCTAGTCATGTTTGTGAATAAAAATGGGAAGTTTAGTTTGAAACGTAAGCTTTCCTTTAGTTTTTTTTTTCTTTCTCTGAAATTACGGTAGAAACTCTGTCAAGATTACAGTACTCTGTAAGAGAAAGGTCGTCCTAATTTCAGAAAGAGGTTGTCAATGCTGGCTCTCTGGAGTCCATGGACTGTGAAATTCAGTCAGGAAAAAACTCTAAGCTGATACACATTTGATAGGTATTGCCCAGGCTGAGGAATTGCTGTGCTGGGAGCCTGGTTCAGCAATTCTTGCTCTGGTCCTGCCAAGTAACAGATGTACCTGTTCTACTGCTCAGAACTCAGTGAAAGGAGCGATTATTTGGGAGGAGGGGATACTTTTCTGCTAAAGTAGCAGCTGAAGAAAGAAAAACTCACCTTTCAGAAAGCCTAGTAAAACCTTAAGTAATCAAACTTAGAGAAAAGTAATCAAGGACCAAGTAAAAAAGCTTCAAAATACTTTACACTTATTTGCCAAATTCATAGCAGCAAAGGATTTGTAGCATTTGGGTCTTACAATATTTATGTCATTTTAGGGTGTAGGAAATGAAAAAATAGATGGAAAAACATGATGAAAAGTGGTAACCTGCCTTTATTCCATGTACTAATGTACAGTTGTTAGTGGTGGGTACACAAAGCCAGAGGTAGGAAGAGAGGGAGGAGATGTTAAAGGATCTAATACTGAAGGCTGATCTAAATAATGCAGGTTGATCTAAACCCAGCATGCTCTATATATGCATCCTTAAACAGGATAGAAATATTTGTGTGTAGCAGTGCATAATTGCAGGTAGCTGTAGCACAGTCCAGAAGTTTCTGTATCTCCAAAGAGGGTACAGGAAAAAGCATGTTAGTCTCAAAATTATATCATTCTTCCTTGAAATTTCTGATTGTGATAAACTAAGAAAAATCTGTTACTTGTTAGGGAAATGCCTTGCTTTTCCATTTACTTCTTTATTGTGCCCTACCTACTATGGAGTTGCCCCAAAAGAAATATAAATTAAGTGTAGTAGGGAAGAGGAAAAGAAGGATTTGCCCTGCTTTGTTAAAGCAATCTCTTTGAATCTGTGGATTCCCTCCAGCTAGAATGGATTATTCTTTCTAGGGTTAAAGCCTGGCATCAGAGAAGAGCCTGTGTCCATAGTAAAGATAGGAGAGCTGAGTGAATTGAGTAAAGGACTGCCCAGGGTGTCAGCAGATCTGACAGTTTGGCAAAGGCTTAGAGAGGGAGAAAGGCAGAAAATGAACAGGAGCCATCTGCTGCTCTTTGCCACAGATGAAACAAACTGGTGTAAGTGATATTCATCCTTGCTGGCCTTTGCCTGCTCATACCTTGTGTCTCCCTAATTTATATTTATATTTTTGAGTAATGAGTAAATAACATTTTTCCCTGAAGAGTCATGTCACTGCAAACCCACCTGAGGCTCCTGGGAGGAAACCTCACAGATGCCAAACCCTGACTGGAAGCTGTTGTCACAGACCCTGTGGGGAAGATCCTATGGATGCCAAAAGCCCAACTGAGACAGTGTCACTGGCATGACTGGAAACCAGACAGGTGAATTCCTGCCTCAGAGAGGGCTTGGATCAGACAGACCTTTGCTGAGCACAGTGAAGCCAAGAGTCAGAATTACACTAAAATGGAACCAGGGAGAGAGGGGCAGATGAGAGAGAAGCTGCTGTTATACAGCCAGTCATAATTAGGAAAAGGACATAAATATGAATTACTTTTCATCATCTTAAATAATAAAGAGTTCAATTATCCAACTTTTTAGAAAATAACATTTTTCTATTAAAATCCATTTCTATTACAAACATGCATAATGCTTATAAAAAATTTAGGATGTGAACCTTCTGCCTCTACATTTTTTGTTTAAAGATGTTATCACTCAGAACAAAGTAAATATTACTAAATGCTCCTAGTGAGAGCATAGTAAACGTAGGGCAAATGTTTAGAGTTGTTTTATGTCCTTATCATGGCTGCTTTTTACCTCTGCATGAAATGTTAAAAGTTATTATGTTATAAATGTTAAATCTCTAACAAAGTGTGAGAAAAGTTTTACTTTAATCAAGGTAGAAAATTTGCTCTTTCTAGATTACAGGGATAATATTGTAAGAAGTTTGTGAAAGTAGGCTGCTGTAGTGTTTGAATTGGAGTCAGACCTCTGCTGCTGGCCTTCCATCATCAGATATTTGGAATGTATCATTAAGAATTTATGAATAATTAAGCCAAACCAAAATATCATCTTACCCCATCCTAAATATGAGCCTCCTACTTGTACGGTCTTTATTTGTATAAAATTAGCTGTCCACATATAGTCCTCTACCCACCATTGATTACCTAATTACACAATCACTCCATCAGTAAAACAGCACAACATCTGTGACCCTGCATGTCAGTGCAGTCCCCCCTGTGATTCCCCAGGAGCTCTGCTGAGGCGGTTCTGCTGACATAATATATTCATTATCCATTAGATCTGGCACACGCTCTGCAGTGCTCAATTACAATACAATCGAGCGCGGGGCCCGGTGTCAGCCCATGTAATGACTTTCTGATTATCTGTCTTTAAATGATGAATGAAATGAAAATGTACTATTCAAACCCAATGGAAGATTGCTAAAGATGCTAAATGAAAATTTTACATACGCGCTTGATGGAAGGAGGGATGAGGTTAGAGGGCAAGGGTTCGCCTCACATTCAAAAATGAAAGGGAGAAATCTTTTCTTAAGCCACCATAAAACCATCTGGTGAAACAGTGCTGCCTTTAAAGGTGTGGTCTTGTGCTCATGTATTTTCTGACCATCTCAGATGTTTTCAGTCTCACAGTGATTCATTAGAACGATTTAAATGTCAATATTTTTGTTTCAATTTCATATTTTACTTTTTTGTTGGAAATATTTAATTGCTAGTGTTAACTCTGTGTGTAAGAAAATTTCTTCAGACTGAAGTTTATTATAATAAAGACCTGGGGAAGGAATCACTTCCATCTTATTTATTAATTTTATGAGTTATGGGAAAAATGCTCTGCATTGTTGTGCTGTAAAATACATTTCTATGTGGAATTCAGGATTTTATAGCTTATTCTTAAAGATAGGAGCAGCAGACCTGGCTTCCATTTTATCTTCAGATAACAAGATAAAATATGTTAATATTTTATGATGAACATCTGTATTGCTGTGCAGTGCTCTAAAACCTGAGATAACCAATAGTGTAGATCACTGCCAGATGTGGTTTCTTAAATAATTTCCTAAAATCCCAACTTCAAACAGTGTGTAATCAAGTCTCAAGGAGTAGGCTCTTATCTCATTAACACCACATATCTGTGTGGGAAATAATATTTTAACTGAACAGTACACCTCTAAGCATACTAGAACAAAATGAGTGGTACCAGTCTATGCCAGGATTATAAATAGATGGGAGATTTGTAAGCAATCTGCTGTTCAAACAATTATGAAGCAGATGTTTGATGGTACAGTCATTTCTGTCTCTGTTTACATCTTCGCTTATTTTGGTTATAATTGAAAATCCCATAAGGATACATGTTAGAGTGCTCTTTGACTCCTGCTTAAATTAGAGCTTCACATTTTACACCCTTCAGTTGAACCCTTCACACTTTTGAGTGGTGTGCAAGTTTGATGGGAAATGTTTTTTCAACAACAATATGACCAGTGAAAGGGTTAAATTTTTGCCAGAATACCATGGAACTTGTTTAAGACTTTTCAAGTGCATCCAGATATGTTTATCAGCATCCTGATATCTCCATTCTAGTAGTACTTTTAATATTAAATTATTTTCACCTGTCACACACTGTGGACAAATAATTTTGCTCCTTGTAAATCTTGTGTGCACATTCTATGTATACACTGAGAGAGCAATAAATACAATTGCAATACACAAGTTTATGCTGTACAAAACCAAAGAAGGCAGTGGCAACCCTCTGGAATTGGTAACAATGTCCATTTCAGTTCTAAAACTTGTGCTGTAGAGCAGCTGAATTAAATTTGGGTTTAGAAATATTGTCCTGTTTGGAGAGCTTGAGGGAACGAATCAAAAGAAATGGTATTTAGCTCACTGGTTCTTCATGATTTTTGACAAATTTATTATTAAATTTCAGATGGAAATGAATTTGGGTTGAACGTGGCACCACTAACTGAAAAACTACCCAAAGATTTCATTGCACTCAGGTGTGTATTTGGGGTTGAGTCAGCCCATTCCAGAAGAAGCAGCATTGAAAATATTTGTAGGCCCTTAAGAACTCGAAACTTTCTATTTCCCCCAGGCCCCAGGGTCTCATTTTGAGTAGATGTTCAATAATAAGCTTTCTGATAAAATACAGAGAAATATACCAAGATAACATGAAGTAGAGAGATGGTGTCAACAAAAAAACAGACATTCATCCCTTACAAATACTTTAGTTTAATCTAAACCAAGGGACAGAGTTGCTCTGGGCTGGTCTCAGGAATCCAGATGGATAATACAACCTCATGAAAGGAAATTGTGGAATCTATTAAATAGAAAGAGGAGACCTCCTGGTGAAATAACTTTAATAAATACATTACTATTTTTCATCCTGTTCATGCTATTTTAATCACCATCATAGGACCATCCTATGCCTCTCTTATTTTAGCTCTTAAGAAACCAAGGGCTGATTTTTTTAGAAGCCAGTAAATTCTTTCAGTTGAATAATACTTTGTCAGATGGCAAAAGAGTTGTCCGCATGCAATTTTTTATTTTGGATGATAAAGATGTTTCCACCAATTTATAGTACAGTCCTTTCCCCCATTGAAAAAAAAAAAAATAAATCAAAATTCCCATGATTTACTATTTTTCACTTGGTTGTAAAACCCAAAAATGTTTGTAAAACCCAAATAGTCTGAAATGTCTGACAAGTAATTCTTGTTTCTTTTCATTTAATTTTCTCTACTCTTTCCTCATTGGATATAATCCCCAGCAGCTCTGGAGATTTGTAGTATCAGGTAACAAAGTTGGGATAACACAGCAGAGCACAAACCCATGGCTGTACCTTAAAAAGAGGATAGAAATGACCTCTGGAAGAATAATGCAATTTAGTGCTGCTCCACTGGATTTACTCCTGTTTGTGCTTGTTAGCGTTAGAAGGCAAAAAGCCAGACAGCAAGGAGAAAAAAAAAAGTGTGAGAAAAGTCAAATCAAGGTAAATGCTCAGGAAGCTTGTAGTAATTTTAAGACCTTCAAATTAGATTAGAAAATCTGCAAGTTTACAAATTAATTGGTGCAAATACACATACTAAAATAATTATCAATTATAATTATATTGAAGGCTAATTACAGTATCTCTTTCTTCTGTAAATCAGGTGCTGATCTTCTGTAAATAACTCTAGCAAAATCTCATGAACAACATATATTTAGTATTTGTTAATATTTTACTGTTAGACAATTAGAGTACAGATGAGAATTTCATCATTCCTAGTAATTTTTCCTCACCTTTCTTTCTTTTTTCTCTTTCTTTCTTACTTTCTTTCTTTTCCTTTTCCTTTTCTTTTTTTCCTTCCTTTTCCTTCCTTCCTTCCTTCCTTCCTTCCTTCCTTCCTTCCTTCC
>WBNO01024546.1:187465-316916 GCA_013400575.1 Peucedramus taeniatus
CTTCCTTCCGCCACTTCCTTCCGCCACTTCCTTCCTTCCTTCCTTCCGCCACTTCCTTCCGCCACTTCCTTCCTTCCGCCACTTCCTTCCTTCCTTCTTTTCTCTTTTCTTCTTCACACTGGAGCTTTTCATCCCTGGGCCAAGAGGCTCTCCCAAGATGCCAGCCCCTCTGGTTGCTGTGTCAGTGAGATGCTGGGTAGAGAAATTCCGTGGAGTGAACTGATGAAATTCCACCTACATGGGAATTTCACTGTCAAGCCCAAGGGCTGTGGGGTGATGAGGAGTGAATGGAGTGCAGACTGAAGCAGGATTTTCCTGCCCTCCTGGTCCTGACACTGTACCCACAAAAGAGCTCAAGATGTCGCCTTTGCTTTAAAGGAAGCCATCCAATGCTTGGATTTATCCTAGCCTGGGATACAACTCCCCTTGGGCTTGGAATTACCTCAAGTGATTTACAGCTCCTGCTGAAAGGCTCCATTATATTCCCAGGCTCTGTTAGTGGCGTGGGCTGGATGATTTAGGATGGAGGCTATCAGAGGTTATTGTGTTGTCTGGATAACGTGAGGAGATTTCTGCTTGTGTTTCCCACTCATGTAGTTTTCTCAACCTGTTATCTGCAGGGCATATAGACTGAGCTTTCAGGAAAGAAAGAAAAAGGAAATCCATTTTGGCAACCTGGTGGAAATGAGAGTAATCTTTCAGTAGTCAGTTGTTATTTGCCTCCATTTTGTTTAATCAGGCACATGTAGAAATATACCACAGGTGTGGTATATTTATATATACCACAGGTATATATATACATACATTAAATATAGTAAATATATATATATATATAAAGTCAGCTGATGACCACCTTCTGACATCTTCTGGCATGTGATGCTGTGCAGACAGTGAGGCTGAGAAACACAGCCTTTGGACACTGAAAAGTTTAAGACATCTGCTTTCCATGATATCAACTGCAGCTGCTCAAAGATTTTGGGGTCTGAAAGAGTTTTTAGTCTCCCATGAATAGCTGGAACATGGTGTTGATGCATTTTAGTGGTATTGGACATCATCTACTAGCCCTATTATTTTGCTTGCTAGTGATAAAAATATTTCTACAAATAAAAACTACAACTGTAAGGCTTATCTCTGATCTTTGATAGAATAGTGATGTGCCCATTCCTGATCTCTGTGTTTGACACATTTCAGAAGCACAGAAAAATGCAAAGGTACTTGCCAAAGGAGTTGTAAGATTCTACTAAAATACACACTGATAATGCTAGGGAAACAAACAGGCTTTTAATTAGAAAACTCGGTTTGCTGCTAACTGGAAATAGAGTTTCAAGTCTCTTAGTAAAAATAACTTTTATTCTCAAGCCTCTTACAGTATTAAACTGTAATTTAAATACTCAACAACTGGAAGGCCAATGTTTTTGCAAGCCATGTGAGGTTTGTGTGAGTGTCTTCAAAGCCGGGTTTAAAACATTGGGCAAGTGAGTCCAACCTTTCCTCCCATTTTCATATTTGATCACTGTTTCCCTGCAGATAAATGACAAAGACAAGATGGCCAAATAAAATTTTCTGGTTTCAGTTGTGATCTTTTAAAACGATGCCTTATAATCTGATAAAAACACAAAGCATAACATGCCTCAAGAGCTAAAGAAATAAAGCTGGGTTTCTGTTTTCAAAGTAGCAGAGATTCCAGCCTCTCTCACTTGCTTGTCAGGTTTTGACTGACAATGATTTTCCTACAGTTATCCCCTGCTTCAAAATACCATGGGAAGGATATTATGCATTCCCAACCTGTCAGCTTTGGCTGCCTTACAGAGTGTTCAATTATGCTCTAATCGAATAGCTGCCCAGTGTAGGCCACATAATGACTTCCTGATTATCTGACTTTAAATGATAAATGAAATGAATATGTAACATTCTTTTCAAACACAGGATAGTCACTGAGCCAAATGAAAACTGATTTTGTGCCCTTTTGTCTGAAAAAAAAATTATATTTTATTGTAATTCCATTCAACAAGTTGTTCTGCTGCTTGTTTTGCCTTCATTAAGATAAACAGGGAATGAGTTTTCTAGGAAAATGCTGGGCTTTTTGTTTTCAAACAGCTGCTGAAGGTGCTAAATGCTGTTTAGATTGTTCACCTTCCTTCTTTACATTGACTTGTTATAAAGAGCAAGGTCAGATTGATATGATCAGTTCCTATTGGGAATATTTCAATACTTGCTGGCACTGCAACAAGTCTGTTTCAAGTAATGTTGCATAGACAACATTAAGGTCTGCATAAATTATTTAGTGGCAATAGTGCTAGATGTTTTTCATTTCCAGTCTATGGTATTAGTACTAAGCAACCAACAGAGCATTAGAAATCAAATAAACTCCTACCACCTCATTGGGATAGCAGACATTTATTTTGCTGAAGTCAGAGGCTTGTTGGGGAGGTTCTTCAGCTTCTTTAGCCAAAAGCCCATGGTGGGCAGCTTTCTGAAGCACTTCAGCTTAGTTTTAGGCATGATTGATTGTGTCAAAGTCATTTGTGAAAAGTTGCCCTGATACAAAGACTTAATAAAAAGCAGCCTCTGATTTTTGAACACAGTCTGATACTTGGGGCTTCTATACCACTAGGAATATCATGTTATGTAATAGATAAAAAGAATATTTGTGTGAAGTTGAACTCATTATGATCTTTGTTAATTGAATAAAACTGGCAGCCCAAGCCCAGCTCTTCAATGAAAGATGCACTTGGACCCCATTCTGATCAATCCATCCCTAAGATCAGCTCCTGAATTTGCATTCTTTCTGATTTTCAGCCTAATGTGAAGATGCAACAGCCATGTAAAATTCTCCAGCTTGGCTGCAGCAGAACTGTCTTTTCAGTATAAAAAATTTACCATTATTGTTCTTATTAGGAAGAACATGTCTGGGAGTAGGATCTCAAGGGCCACTTAATTCTTGAAAATGCTCTAGTGATTGAAACATTTGAGAGAAACAGTCCCTCTTCACAGGGCAGCGTTTTGAGAATGACCCTTCCCCCTTTCCCCCTGCTGTGTACTGGAGAGATTGATGATGATCTATGGCTGTGTGTTGAGACACATCGTGTGCCTCTGTGGCAGAGCAGGTGACAGAGGGGGCTGCACACCCCCCTCACCTGCTGTGGTTCCAGTCCCAGGTGCCAGGCATGACCAGTCGGGCTGACCTGAGCAGGAGGTCATGTCTGCAAACCAGCAGGTCTGCTTCTGAAATATCTGCTGGATGTTTATATTGCCACCCCAAGAACTGTTACAGTTTGCATTTCAGTAGGTGATGTTTACATATTGCCTGTTTTAAAGCATTATAGCATAGTTTTTGCAGTATTGCATGTTGACGTCGTGAGAGGAGCAGTGACTCGAGGAAGAACTTGTTCTGGGAGGGAAGAGCTTAGGGACCATGTCCATTGTGTGAGAGCCTGTGAGAGCAGAGTGAGGCAGAGGAATCTGGTCAGGCAGGGAGTCTGTGGATGTTGACAATAACTTCATCAAGCCAGAAGCCTGCCAATAAGAGATGATAGTCCAGCTCAGCTTAACTTGATGTAGCTAAACTGCCTTCCTGTGCTATACAGCCCTGTTAGTGTGTACAAAGCGAATTCAGCTTCAGGCTCAGCTGTATTCCTGTAATTTTTACCCAGTTACTCTGCATATTCTGTTTCTAGGGGCTGGTAATATGTTTCATCAAATATGAGAATTGAAAGAAAACCCTTTAAGGTTTGAAAACAAAGCTTGTGCCTCAGTAGGTTGTGATTCAGGAGATCAGAACATTTGTAATGTTTTCTCCTGTGACTTGAAAGGGACTGAAGTGATTTTATATTAGGTATAAAATAACATCTATTTTGAAATTAAATAAGTATTCCTGGATTCTGGAAATACATGGGGTTTCTAATTAAGTTTCTTGGGGTTATATTGTAACTGTCCTTCTAGCTACTACCTCACAGTTGGAACACTCAACACAGGTGACACTAAGGGGTACCCAAGCTCTTGCACAGTTAAAGTACTTTCAGCTGCCCAAGTTCACTTGATTTTGTGCTGCTGTGTTTGTGATTCTTTAAATTAGCTACAGCTGAGCTGGCTGGAGCTAATGAGTCGCTGCTGTGAGCGTTGTTATTTCCTTAGTAGATCCGAAGCACGGTGGAGGATATTTCTGGGTTTTGATCAGGTAAGGTAGCATTTATACATACAACAAACAAAATTTAATTAACTAAAGTGTTTTTTTATTTTCTTCTAATTTATCTTTTGTGATCTTTCTGCACTAATTGTTATTATGCCAAACTGAGGTAATTATAGTGTGTGTCTATACTGCTGCAGTGACAATTCTTAGTTACAATGCAGGCAGACTAGTTCACTGTTCCTAATCCCTGTACTCTGCACCTCAGTACAATCAACCATCTGAGTGTCTGTCCTGGTAATCTGGGTTTTTGTTGTTGTTGTTTTCTGTCCTTTTCTATACTTTTGTGTAGCTGCTGTGTTCATTTTAGCAGTGCTTGAGCTGCTTACTCAGAAGTGATGTCTGTATGTCACACTAATACAGGCACACTTTATCTAATTCTCTGGAATTCAGTAAAGAAGAAAGAAATATATGTAATTTAAAAGCTATTTTAAAAAACTAAATAATGTGAAATTAAGAAGAGAGAAAACTAATTCAACTAATTCACTTGTTTTTTTTTTCATCTCTTGTAAACAGAGCAAGAAAAATGACAAATACAATTCTGAAAATTTTGTTTTATTAGACAGATGAGGAGAATAGGAAAACAATCAGAAGTACTTTCTGTCTTCAAAAGTTGTTGTGGGAAGAATGTGACAGTATATTCTGCCATGCTTTATGAGCTGTACTATTCTCTCTCTTTTGCTTTCATTCCTCCCCATATTTGTCATGTAGCCTCATGCACAGGTATTGTTTGTTAATTTTTAAAGAAGCAAATCCAGCTAAATTAAACCTTTCTGTTCTGAACTCAAGCAATATAATATGAATTGCTTCATAAAATGTCCAGTTTTGGAGCTAAAGTAGAACATAAAATAGAAACAATTATGAAAGGTGGCAGCTGAAATATCCCTAACAGTCTCACTTCCCCAGTTCTGCAGTATGAAAATCTCAGCTAGACCAGCATGGTCTTATTATCCTTCCTAGTTGTGTAACATTTTATTGGGGCCTAGAAAGGCTAAATGAAGACTCATGCAAACAGTTCATCAAGACCAGTATGGTGTTCATCAGGTAGGCAACCTGAGATAAATTTTTCATTTTTGAAGTCTGATTGCACAAGAACCGTAGTTGGTGCAGACAGAACAGAATGGAAAGATCAGTAAAGGGAAAGATGGCCTGTTGTTAACTCCCCAGAACAAAGGTGTGTTGCTCCTTGATTATCAACAGTGAGAGATCAGAGATGATGGCTCTTTTAAGAGGATAGTTGCCCTTTTATTGACTCTCTGAATTTGGATGAGTTAAATTAAATATATAACTTAGGTTGTGTCTGTGTGGAGGACTCAGGAATATCACTGGGGTACATGGCATAATGACTGATAGAGCTGTGTTGGCAAGTTGTGCATTTCTAATTGTATCAAGATTGTTTCCTGCCAGGTCCAATTACTCCATGGAAAATTCAGGCACAAGCAGGAGTCCTGTGAGCTCACAGCAGCACTCCTTGAAGGCTCTGTACTGGCCTGCAGCAGTTTTCCCAGCAATTGTTAGCAGTTGTTTAAATTTTCATGTTTGTTTGTTTGAGTTTTTTTTTTTTTTTTCTTAGTATTGGTTACTCTGTAGCAACATGAAATTATTGATTAATGTTTATGTGGTTGGTCCACCAAGTCCTCGGCATTCAGAATCAGGTTTTGGATACTCATTGGAAATTGTGTGCTGGTAAGGCACAGGAGGCAGTGTAGCACATGGAATGGTGCTGAGGAATTTATTTATGGAAGGTTTTGAGGAATTTATTCTTGTGAAAGGAAAAAAAAAATACTGGGGATGTCCCTGGGTCTTGATGTATTCAGTATACACAAGGTTGGTTGTTTTTAAAAGGAAATCCAATGTATCTCATCTCCCAGGCCCCTCTGGCATGTGGGGAGTCTCTGGGGTGGTACCCACAACACCTCCTCCTGTGCTCACTGGAAAGAACACACCAGCATGAGGACATTTGCTGCTGTTGTCATTCTGGGGTGCAGAATGGCTGGATGATGGCAGCAGCAAAACTCATGAAATTTCAGTCCAGTAATGTGAATTCTGGAGTATTTACTTGAGGATCATGAGATTGGACTGTGAGTTTGAAGCTCATCAGCTGGACACAGAGCTTGGGGCAGTGGGGCTGCTCTGGGGGCTGCTCCCCACCACAGCAGCTGGCAGAAGGTTTGCTATACTCAGACAAGTGTTAAAATGACCTTGCACTGGAGTAGTGTTTAAAATCTGCTCTTTCATGTTAAATAAACGGGGGGGGGGGGGCTGAGGAGAAAGGATGGGTCAGATGCTGTACAATGACAATTAGGATAATGGGTAACCTGTCATGCAAATGAGTCTAAAAGGCCTTTAATCATTGGGCCCGCAGGAGAAAGGATCTGAATTTATAACTACTTGTTATAAATGCATTAAGAATAAATACTGGGAAAGGGAAAAGGACTATTTAACCTGAAGGAAAATGTGAATTAAAAAACCCTGGAAGGTACCATCTGGCCATGATCAAAGTGGATCTGTCCAGCTTACCAGGCACTGAGATTTGCCTTTGAAAAGTTCCATGGGGTCAGCAGAGCTGACTTATTCCAAGGCACAGTGATGGCAGTTGGCAAAGACTGTAAGAATGGGGGTAATTGCAATAGAAAAAAATTGTACAGTTACCCAGAATCTTTTCCACACTGTTTCATCTTTTCCCTTATAAAAGGATGCATCTAAGTCAAGACATTCTACCTCCTTTCACAAAACAGAAGTGTAGCCTTGCAGAATTAAATGTGGTGGGAGAGTAGTGGGGGGCATCTTTGGGAGCAGAGAGGGGCTGTAAATAATCATTACTGCCTTTTGAAGCTCAAAGGGCTTAAGAAAGAAGAGTAAGCTGAAATATTTACTTTTTTTTCCTCCAGCCCTGTCAGTGTTGACATTTGACATAAGGTAGGGGAAGGGCTGTGAGCAAAACAATGATTATAACCAGCAGAAAAATATATTTCATTGCACAACAGTGCTGGTTGTGGATTGTCTCATTGTGTGTTAATGGTACCCTAACTACTGAGAATAGGTAGAAGAGCCACTAGACTTTTTTTTAAAGAGGAAAGTACAGCTTAATGAAATTTTTTTTGGTTGTTGTAGGAATTTTATCTGAAGCTGGAACCAGTCAGCATTGCATTTAGCTTGTAATAAACAGAGATCTACACCTTGCCCCCTTTGCACACTAACACATCACATATTTGTACTCATCTGGTTGTGCTCTATGTAGACAGCATCTGTCAGATCAAATCAAATTATTTTTCTTTTTTCTGATGGTAATTTGAAAAATGTGAATTCAAGAATACATTTTTGATCACAAAATAATTATACTTGGAAGCAATTAGTCCAGGAAGACCCACAAGCTGCAAAGCAGTTACATCAGCAGTTGACATTCTTCTAATGTGCTTCAAATCATCCATGAAAAATGCTCTGCTTAAAAATAAAAAAAAAAAATGGTTATTCTTATGTGGGATATAAAAATATCTGAATAATGTAGAGTTATTACTGAATTTAAAAAAAAAAATTTTGAAGTTTTCAACCACGTATGCTTCTGTATCCTGTCTAACTTTGCTAAGTTTGAGGACTCTGACTATTTCATTACAAACTTCCATTTTGATTATTGAGAATGAAAACCAATAAAAACAGGAAATGCAGCTGGGCTATAGACATTGAAGACTTTCTAGGCAACCAAAAGTAAATCTTCCAAAGCAAAATATATATAATTTACCTGAAAGACATTTATTCAGAGAATGGGACATAATCTTGCAGTTCTTTATAGTATATTTACTGAGAAAAAAGCCAGGATATTCAAATACACAGAAAATAACCCTAAAAGTCATTCTAGTTTCTGAATTTCAAATTAGGAAGACGGGAAGAGTTAAGTCAACAAAGCTATTTGGTGTTTGTTTTCTTAAGAAAATGGTATCAATGTACAGGTAGGTTGTACAAAGGAAGTCTGAGCTTTATGCTGTTTGTCTGCAGATTTCAGAACAGGATAGGTGATTTAACACTGAAATATTTTCATACCTGTTCCTTCCAACCCTCCAGCCCCCACTCCCTCCCCCTTTCTGGATGTACGTGATAAATGACAGATTCTCCCCAATGATATTCCTGTGGTACTCCAAAATAATTCTGCAGACATGGTAAAAGCTTTTAGAGACTGTAAAACTGATTATCTCTTCTGTAGCTCTTTTCATCTTCAAAGCACTTACCAACATTAACTAATTAATCCTCACAGCATCCCTCTGAATTAGATATCATTGCCATTATACAGATGGAGGAATTGAAGCAAACACTTTGTGAGTGGCTCCTGAGCTCCAAGACAGTTGGTGACAGAGATGGAATTAGAATGCACAGAGCTGTGTGTCCAGGTTTTCTGGCTGAACTGCCCCACCATTCCTCTCTTGAGAAATGTGCCTATAGGTGTTGGTTATACAGTTTCTATTAATGAAATCTTCTTAGGGATGGCTTTAATGGGAAATTTATTTATGGTCAGACCGACTATTATCTTTTTAAATCCCTCTTCTGCAATATTTTCTGACTGGTCCAAGTTTGTTGAAAGATAAATCTCTTCTGTAGGATCACTGTCTGCTGACTGCAAACTTTAAAATTAAAGAGCAAGGAATTGTGGTGTTTAGGCAGGAAGCAGAAATGGGAAAACAAGCCTCATTCCTCTAGTCTGAATTTAGTGCCTGGTTTATCAAAGTACTTAGTATCATACATTTGAACTTAAAAACATGCAAATTTACACTGCTACTTTAATGAAATAAATACACAAATAGAAGGCTTAAGTTTTAAAAGTCCAGAGGAGAGACAGAAGTTTCAGCTGTGGTTCAGAACTCTCCCATCTCCTTTAGGGGTGTGTTTTTAACCATCTCCAAGGCTGATGAGCACTTGGCTGCATTTCTTTGCTGTCTGTGGCAGCCCTGGCCATTTGAGGGGCTCTTTGCCAGATCAGCTCCTCAGGTGTAGAGCAAGCCCAGGGGTTGGTGAGCAGAAATTGGGATTGTTGGTGCCAGGCTTCAGCTTTCTCTGGTCACCACTGCTGGGCTGTAGCTGCTCCTCAGCAGGGTGAGGGGAATCCCTCTGCTCCTGTGGGAGCACAGAGAGCTGCTCTGAGCAGCCCAGGGTGGGGGCTCAGGTGCTGTCAGTAAATACTGCTCAAAGTTCAGCAGACGTGCTCTTAAATTAATATTTAACCAGATTACTACATTTTGTCTGCTTCATTAATTTTTTATTAATTTATGAAAATGCTGTTGATGGAAGTAATATTGACAGGGTGTGTTTTTTGTTTTGGATTCTGGGTTTTTTAATATCTTCTGGTAAATGGGAACTTACCTTCCTTATGAACACAAACCATCTAACAAGCCATATGGGGCAAATGTTCTAATAAGACAACAATTATTAGGGCATGATGCATTAATGTTTTATGTTGTTCATAACTCAGCTTTAAGAGATTAATAATGGAGATGTGAGGGGAATGCTGTCTTAAGCGTTTATGATTATGTTAATATTAAGACATACTGTAGGAGAGGAAATTGCTTCCAGGTAGTTACTTTTATTGTTTGTAGAGAGAGTATTGTGAAGGAAATATTCTTTCTATCTTCTTCCAATAATTCTTCCGGAGTTCTGCTGAAGTTAC
This sequence comes from Peucedramus taeniatus, assembly GCA_013400575.1. NCBI lineage: Eukaryota > Metazoa > Chordata > Aves > Passeriformes > Fringillidae > Peucedramus > Peucedramus taeniatus. The sequence goes on from WBNO01024546.1 coordinate 197,305, forward strand.
AGGAGCAGCTCTTCATTACTAGAAATCTATGAGAACCTCTTATAACTTAACTTTCTTAAAAAATAATTCTAAAGTTGCCAGAGCTGAAACTCTTTACCCCCAAATTACTCAGGTAAGATTTCCAGAACTTTAATTAATTTTTGGAAATTTCACAGTTTTTCCTGATATGTCTGAAACAAATCCTAATGGCTCAGAACTCTGTTATGATCTTAGTCATGCACTGGCATTTGGCCCATGCACTCAGATTGACAAAGCCACTTGTGGATAAGCTGCTGTCCCTTCAAAAGGTACAGAAGAATGCTTGGAAAGTTTGGAGGTAGTATTGAATCTACAAGGATAGGCTGAACAAATGTAGTAAGGAGAAGGGGTAAAAAAAAAAAAGATGACTGAAATTTTGTAGTTTAGTTGTGTGCATAAAAAAAAATCTTAATTCAGTTTTATTTTTTCTGTTTTTTTTTTTTTTTTTTTTTTTTTTTTTAATCTTAAGCAATTGCTAAGTATTCTCCTTTCTTCAAAAAGTCACTGAAACAAAAGTGCCTTTTGTGTAAGAAGAGAATTAGAAACCAGCACACTTCAAAGTGGTGGTGTGTCATTTTGTTGCTGCAGGTAGAATGAAAATGTGATATTCACTCCTTTATGGAGCAATTCTATCTGGCCCTCCTCTGCCACAGAGTAAATGTAGCTGTGTGGTCTTCACTTGGCTCCATTCTTCTGTGTTGAATTTTTGTTCTCTGCCCCTTCTCTTCAAGTCTTTATCCTATTTTCTGATCAGAACCTGAACCCTGTAACAGTTGAGTTGAGCTCCGAAGATGCTGAAGTGAGATAGAAGTTGTGCAGTGTGAGCTCACTTATGCAGAATTGCTCCTACTCCCAGCACAGCACCAAGTTGTTTGTGTCTCCCTGCTGCTCTGGAGTGCCTGCACAGGGCTGTCACTGCTTCCACCCAATGTGTGAAACACACGACTGTTTATCACAGCCCAGCAGGCAGGATGCTGATATTTTCAAACAGCACCACTGCACCCTTATCTCAATATCACTAATATTATCCCCTGCCAAAACAGACATGATATATTGAAGTATCTGTAACTGTTACAGGATCTCTGCATATTCTTGAATTTAGCCTGCAGCAAGTCTGTCATCCACGGTGATCCTGATGTTGCAAGAAGCAGCTTAAAAATATCATCAGGGCATTGGTGCTGACTTAAAAGCAGCGTAGGCACTACTGACCTGTGAATTGAGACATGTCCGTTAAAATAGGCTGCCTGCTTTTCCTCCTTCCCTACTGCTTCTTTATGTGCTGGTAGTAGCCTCCTGTTCTGGTTGCAACCCTCCATCAGACAGAGTTGGAGTTCAGACAAAATAGCCAGAATTATAGGTTAGGTTATCTAATTTTTAAACTTTACAATACTTAAGAAAATATATTCAAATCCACCAAATTCTGTTTAAGTTTGGAGAAAACTTTCTTCATTCTTGCTGATGGATTAAACCTAACACCACAGTTTAGGAAAAAGGACAATTTCAATACTGCAAACCTTTTTATGTTTTATTATCTACAATATTTGTGTACAGCAGTGCTCAATTACACCACAACACTGCAGAGATCCAATCTTTACAATGTAATGACTTCCTGATGATCTGTCTTTAAATGAGAAATGAAAAGAATATGCTGCCTTCTAGCTGCATATACAACAAAGTTTATTGCCACCCAAAATTGCTTTTTATTCCTTGGGTGTGTGGGGAGGTGTAGAAGGAAGGTTGAAACCAGACTTTTTCCTAACCTGTTCTCAGGTTATATTATTGGGATATATTTCCAGTGTTGTTCAATCTCCCTGAAATACATCTCCCTGAAATTCAAAGGGGAAAAGTGGCTGTATGGGGTTAATCTTGGGATTTTACAAAAAGAGTTTAGATCAAATCAAAACCCTCAGCTATTGGTGAACCACAGGTTCTCCTTGATCATGTAAGTCCTTCCATCACCCACTCCAGCACGGCACTTCTGAAATGCAGAAATCTGTCACTTCTGAGATAAAGCCACTAATCCACCTCTCTCCTTGACACTTTCTCTGTTCAGTGGGCAGATTTCTTATATGGATATTTTCTGTCACTTTTGCCAGTACTACCTCTGTGTCATAAGCTGATGGCTTTAACCAGTGATTTTCTGTTTTTCAGTCTCGACGTGGAAATCCAAACACCTCTCTGTGAAGTGTTTTCAGAGTTCATCCCCTGCTGAAAGTCTCCTCAAGGTAATGCTTGTGAATGACAGCAGGTGTATTGTAAGCTAAATTTTTGAAAAATGTTTCTTGCTCATCCAAAGAACTTGTGAATTCTCTAGTCTGTGTTATTCCTCTCAGTGTCAGCATCAGTCTTGCTGCTTAAATATCCATAATTGTCCTTGTTTTGATTATTTTGGGTTAATTTTTTAATCACACTTTCACTTTCCATGCTGTTGTGCAAATTTTGCAGTTTCATATTTCTGTACTATCTTTTCCTCTTCTGCAGCCACCTATCTCTATATACTGCTTGATCTTTTCTCTCTGTTCTGAGAAGTCAACTTGATTATTGCCTTTAACTGCTCTTAATTTTTCCACATTTGCTCAAGCATTTAGTCTATTTCTCTCTTAAAAATACATTTGGTGTTCATTGTCATGAGCTTGTGCACTTTATTTCTGAAATAGGTCTCAATCTAGTTCCAGTGTGATTTTTATATAAACTCATTGTGTGGATTTCAAAAGGATTTCCAGTGTAATGGTTCCTTTTGGATTCTTTAGTGGAAGGTTTATATGTTCAAATCTTTAAGATTGTGTCTGTGTACATACATGTGAATGCATCTGAATACCCACTTCTGTATGTATATATAAAATATATATATGTGTATGTATACATACTTGTATATATACACCTGCAACTCCCACTGCTACAGTGAAAACAAACCATATAGATATGCCTATATCACTGAGTGAGGCTCTCTTTTGAGAAGAGGAGAGGACATTGTCATGACTGTGAGGTTCCTTATAATCTCTTGATCTGCTTCCTGAGCTGTGGTGATAGGTTTGTGCTCTGCAGAATGAACAATATCCGTTGTATTACAGGCTGCAGTCGTGGGGATTTGAGATTCCTACTGACACTTGCAGCACTCTGCCTGCCTTGTCTTGGGCTTCTTTTGCCAGGAAGTCCTATTACTTGGGAAAATAAAAATGTATATGTTATTCCCAGTGGTTTGGCTCCCTGGTGAAAATTCAAGACCTAGAATGAAATCAGGAGTCTTTTCAAGTGCTTGCATTGATTGCTGTTCCTGCCTTGCTCAGGTCTGGGTGCAGCAAGGTGCTCAATTACTCTCCCTGCCTCACTGGTTTGGAGTCTGCTCTCTTAAAGAATGACTGAGGAGGGGTTTCTCTCTTCCTGTGCCTACCCCAGCACTTCTTAATTACTTATCTCTCTGTTTAGAGGCCTGTTTTACAATATGATTCTTTCTCACAGCAGAAAGATCTTGTCAGCAGAAGATTATGGCACATGCAAACTGATTTCTTCCTCGGTTGTGTCTGTCTGCAGCTTCCCTTTCCACTTGCAAGTTAGAGATGTACTGAAAGAGCTATTTCTGAATTTTGAGAGTCAACAGGGCAACACTCAAGGATGCTATTTCCTTGATTTCACTGTTTGGATAGTTAAAGATGATCACAGCATTGCTCATACATGCAGGTTACACAGAACTGCCAGATGAAAAATCTGTAGCACATACGTGGCACAGACAGGTGAAATGTGTTAGAGGACTGAAAAATTTAGACTGATCATTCTGGGAAAACAGCACTCAAATTAGAGAAGATTAACCTAGTTGTCAGGGGGGAGACACGGTCAGAAACTTGAGAAACATAAGAGTAACACAAATTGGCAATGGAAATTCCTAATCCTTTCACTTGGCATGTTTCACCTGGTCATTGTGTGTTGTCTTGTTGCCTTATCCCCATGACTACCAGCCTCTGGTCCCAAAGGCTCTGGCATTTGTGATGCTAATGCCCCACAACCTGTAAGCAAGTTGTTGGATCTGATCTCTCACTTTTTTACCTGAAAGGTCATCAGTCTCTAAGTAGGTCTCAAATATTCCAGAGCACTTTTCAGCTATGAACTCCGGTTTTGTGAATGTGTTCATTATTCAGCACTGATAAAAAGGGGAGAAAAACAACTTGGGAAATTGATGTTTGTATCAGAGGTCATCCCTTCAATTGTATTAATTGTGTTCATTCCTTCAGATCCTAAAATAAATTTTCAGATTGTTCAAGAGGACAAAAATTTGGAATAAAGAGTTCTACTAGTAGTTTTTTTAATAACAAATGCATTAAAAAGAAGCGAATGTAATCCAGATGTGCCCCACACAACTGGATTAGAATATCCAGTAGCAATTCACACGAGATATCTTTACACACTGTGTATCAATGGGGTGTATTAATCCAGTTTCTCATGAGATGGTAATTATACTAATGAAAATTTGACATAAATTTCAGCAATTCAAAGCCACATTCTCTGTGGTTTTTTTTGTTTGTTTGTTTGTTTGTTTTTGGGTGTTTTTTTGTTTTTTTGGGTTTTTGTGGTTTTTTTTTTTTTTTTTTTGTTCTGTTTTTTGTTGTTGTTGTTGTTGAGATTCAGTTAATAGGAGCACTCATGGTTTATGCAAAATTGTTACTTCACACTTTTCTTCTGCTTGGGAATTCTTTCTTTGCATCTTAAGTATCATTAAATGTGATCAGTTCTGTTTGGAACTGGTACTTTAGTTTCAATCCTGAAGTTACTTGGGTTGTTTAGGTCCACAAACAACCTTGGAGGTCAGTTGAGGAAGGGATATTGGGTAGCCAGTTTCTTTTGTCTCTAAAAGTTTCCACTGCTTTTGTCTTGCTTTGCTGCCTCATATAATGCAAAAAAGAACACTTCTAAAAGTGCATATTTGTGGAACTGCTTTAGAAACTTTAAGTACATTGTTTCAGAAACTGTGGTAAAATAGCAGAAAATAATTTAAATACAACTGCAAATATTGAGGTTGGTACCTAGAGGGATTATAAACTAGGATTTTGCCAATCATGAATAAAAACTAAAGCTCCTGTAATTGCTGGTGTCCTGTGAAAATACTGGATGGAAAGAACAAAGAATTACACAAGTAATTTGGGCTTCTCAGTGGTAATTGATATTTACTCACTAGTGGTGTTGGGGCTTTTCTTTTCATTTTGTGGTGGGGTCCAGGGTTTTTTGTTTGCTTGTTTTCAGATACATCAAATAAACTGTTTTATAATGACCTTCATCTAACAGTGCTTAGTGGTGTAGATTCTATGATAAAGCATTTGTGGATTTCTTCCTCCTCAGAGCTCTTTTCCTATAAGTCTTTCAGAAAATATCTTATTTCAGTTTAGTTCCTGCAAGTGTACTACCATTGTAGCACTTTCAAGAAATATTGACGAGAATATTTCACAGCCAGCTACAACTATTTATAAACTTGAATTTTCTTTGATCCTAAATCAGCTTTAAATTACCATTTTAGTTATGCTGGGGGAAAAAAAAAGTTTTTATCATATCCAGGATACAGCAAACTTGGGAGAATGGAGTTATTTTAAGGCTTGTGATACTAATTATAGCTAACTCATTACCATACATTGTTGCTGGCATTCTACAATACTTGTTTGCATAGAACTTGTCTGGCCATTTAGCATGTTCTAGTGTTGGTTCTTTCTTTAGTAATATATGAATTGTTTGATTACTTGAGTTGTGCTTTTTAATAATTGCTAAGATTTGGCTATTGAATACTGTCAGATTTTCCTTTTTGTAAATGTTAATTGGAGAGGGTAAGGCAGTAATAGTTTTGGGTTTTTTTTTATTTAGCTGCCTGGTGTTCTTCTTGCTCACTGAGTAAACAACAAAAAATCCAACTTGATATTTTAATTTCCCCTATTTTAACCTTTTCATCAGTGCAGGGAAATTAATTGAAATAGTTTTTCTTCTCTCCAGTATTACATCCTGTATTTTAATGCCAGATACATCCTTGTGCCAGTGTCTTTAGCAAGACAGAAAAGGGGGCTGTCCTTGTAGCAGAATACTGAGCACTGATATTATTTTTTGTCATTAAGCCAATGGGCATCTTAAAAATATTGTTGAGGAATAGAATCTCTGTGACTCCTGTAGCAAAGCCTGCAGTGATTATCACAGCAAGTACTCCATTAAGAGACAATGTTCTCACATTAAAGTGGAGTCTCCAAACTGTTCCCTTTTCTTCCTGTAGTTTTCTTATGCTATGGTAAGGTATCTTTTTCATATCAGTAGAATGGGAAATTTATGATCAAGGGTTGCATTCACTTAATATTAGACTCTGTTTTAAGTATAAAGAGGAGAAACCTGAAGAAGAATATGAAAGTCCTGTGATGGTACTGTAATCTCTCAAGGTGTTAATCAGAAAATGCCAGCAGAAATCTTGAAAGAGCAAAATGCAAATCAAGAAAATAAAGAGAGAGTTGTGTAAAAGTGCCAGAGGGTTGTGTGATATTTTATGTTCCTATTTTTAATTTAGGGTAGATTTTGGGAAAAGGTCTTAGAGCAGCTTTGCTTTGCATGTTATGTTGGATCAGTAGCTGTACAGCTGCATTTAGACCCTGAGTTCCTGAGCAGACCCATTCTTCACCTGCTGAACTAACAAATATCTATGATAGTAAGACTGCTAGGCAAAAGCATGAATAAAATGATGGTTAGTTGCACAGCAACTTCAGTGTGAGTATTTTTGCATCCCGTGTGCATCTGCAATCATGAAGGTGCAGAGGTAGGGAAGGGCAAGGGGATGTGTATTTCTAAATCCAGCCACCAACTTTCACGTGCTTACAAAGGACATGTTTTAAATAAGAAGGAAAAGCATTATATTCTTAATGTAATATTTAAGTTTATTTGCATTTTAGTTCTTTTGTAGAAAGCTGTAAGTTTTCTCTAGCAGCATTTGCATATTTGGATATAAATGTCTTAATATGTAAAATCCTCCTCACTTTCTACAAACTGAAGAGTAAACTCTGTTGTAATTATTTGCTCAAAAATCTGTGCATAGCTTTTCTGCAAGGTTGGTCATACCCAGGGCTCTTTAGGGAATGTTTACATAAAGAGTTTGCTCGCATATCTATTTATAAATATGATTTGTGGAAATGCTGAAATAAATATTTGTTTTCTCCTACAGTATTGCCATTTGTATTTGAATTAGTAGAATAATTAATGTGTAAATATCCTTCAGCTAATATAGCATAACTTTATACCTTCAAATCTTAGTTTCAAGTGAATAAACTTCAGTCACTATGGTTTCTTTAAATGTCTAAAAGCTGTAGATTGTTGCTTCTGTATGTTACACCTTGGCTAAAACTGAATGGAAAAGTGACACATGACTGATGCTCCCATATGCAGTTATGTTCTTGCCAGTAAAAGAAACCAATAGAAACAAGGAAATACACCCCAGATCTGTAGTGAAGTCATTGTTTTTTTGGGTGAGGATCCTGTGATTTATCCAAGAGATGTTGTACTGCAGCACAGTGTGGCTTTGAGAGACAGCTCATCATAATCTCTGGGGCCATGACCTAGGAGATTAAATAGAACGATGAGTTTGTACTGTCAGAGCAATTCTGTCTTGAGGACAAAACATTTTATTTAGAAGGTAGATTGATGGGATTAAAGCTTTGCATTTATTTCCTTTACACACTCAAATTTACTGTAAGTTGTTTTTTATTAAACCAGACACTGGATTGCTAAAGGAATTATTTTAGGACAGATGATTTCATTTAAATGAATATTGAAGGATTTATTAGTAAACTCAGTCCCTGCCATTCCTTTGCACAAAAGCAACTTAATCTTTTCTTATTTCATATTTATTTTAGCTTGCAGACTATTTTGAAGAATTGGAGGCATGTAATTCTGTCTCTTTATTCTTTTTCAGTACTAAATAAACTTGGAATGCTGCAAGGTATTGGAATAATCAGAAATTCCAATAATTCTTAAGTCTGTTTTCTTTAAATGGCACAAATAAATAGTACCTATTATTTGTCATCCCTTTACGTAGCTACACAACTCTGCAGAATAAATAGATGAATACACATGAAAGAACATAGTCTTTTCACAAATTTAATTCCTTGCTGTAAGAAAATTACCTAAATGTTTAAATAACCACTTTACACAGAGAACCTTTTCATTGTCTTTCCCTTTCCCTGTAGTTCTCAGCAGGTGTTTAAATGTTTTATTTTTTTCATTTCAGACTATCCACGGAAAGGAATACCAAAAAATGTGTTAGTTTTAGATTATGCAAAATTCCCTTTGCTCAGCTTCTTAGTTCATAGTTATCTGTGTGAATTAGAAATCTATTACTGAGTGTTCATTTTTCACCCAAATCTATTCACCAAGCATCAAAACTCATCAGTGAGATGGAGTAATGCCATTTAATTAGTCTTTGATATACAGTTAAATTAGGTCTTAATAAGGGGTAGTGCATCCTAAAATCAATTATCTCGCTCCTCTTAATAAGAGCAACTAATTAGTAGGTAAATCGCCACAGTTCCCCTTTTATCCTACAGTTTTTACAATCTTGTGGAGGAGATTAGGCTGAGGAAATTACTCCCTGGTAGCTCTGAGAAATTTTAGGGCATACCTTAGAAAATGTTTTTTGGTTTTTTTTTTAAAGAACTGCAGAACAGAAAAGAAACAAAAAAAAGAAATGAAAAAAAAAATCCTGCTTAATTTCTTGAAAATTTTGCCCAAATTGCTTGTGTGAGGAACAAAACAAACAGGAACAAGGTGTTGCCCTGCCTGATGCCCTGACCCCATTAATGTACAGTGAGTTTCTGAACTGCATTGAAAGAATTGCCAGGGATCAGCTACCTAAAATATCTATTTTCTCTGTGGAAATTTGTCCAGCTGCATACAAGGGACTCCTTATGGGCCTTACAGAGTCTTTACAAAATATGGTTTTATGTAGGGAATTGCTTTCTTTTAGGCAGAGAGTCAGGATTCCAAAGCTGAAAATTATTGCCACGCCATACAAATGTGGCACAATGCTCATGGAAAAAGCCCAGTTTTATCCATAGGTACCAACATTTTTACTTGTTTGAAGCAAAAAAGTGTTGCTTTTGAGATGCCAGGCTTTTAATTAAGACTTCCAGCTTCCTCAAATGAAAGTTTCTTCCATTTTTAAATTTCTATTCCTGGTTGTAACAACCTAATCCTGGAAGACACTCATGGATAAAGGAGAGTATTTTGAGAGGATGCTCAGGTTTTCTCCACAAGATCCATCTGTCTCAAATTGCTGCTGGACTTCTACTGACTTTGACAGTCCCTAATTTCATTCAGTCATGTACAGCAATACACAGTATATTGCTATAGATTTGTCAAATTTGATGATGCCTTGTTGATGTTCTGCTCTCAGAACACGGTGTCAGTCTCTTTCCTAGGATAATTTTTTAAATTTTTTTTGTCATGGTCAAAAGTTTGAAGGGAACTCAAGGACACACTTGTGATTAATCAACAAATGCAGAGGCTTTTTTCATTCTTTATCTGCTGCTACTACATCCTGCATATACTAGTCCCTTCACACTAAACTTCCTTGCCAAGCATGTCAGAGAGATTTTACAACTGTGAAAGTGCGATGTGATTGCTTCAGTTTCCCTTATGCTTATTGTTGCAGCTTTTCTAGACACTTTCTGGTGTTAGTCATTAATGACAACACAGTGCCCCCGTTTAGAGAGTGAGAGGTTGCCGTCTGTTCTTTGTTTTTCCCCCTGCTGCATTACTCATACTTTTTGTGCAATGAAACGTTCTGCAGGCAACCATTCCTCCCTGAGAGACTTGGTGAGACAATGCAGGCTTTGACACCTATTTCCGATCCAAACACTTATCCCAGCAATTCAGCTCATGACCTCAGCAGCACCAGAAGCTGGGAGAAGCAGCCCTTGTGTCTGACTTTAAGCTGGTCTGGGACAGGCAGTGATAGTGGTGAGTATCTGACTCCCCAGCCAGTGACATTTGCAGCAGCAGCTCTGATATTGTGGCAGTGATCTGCTTGTTGGAGATCAGCTTATGCAGCAGAGAACACCAAACCAAAGGTGTCCAATTTCCTTCTGTGTTCCCTGGATATAACCCCAGAATCTGTGCACAAAGTGTTCCTAAGCCCTAACAGAGTGTAGGTGCCCATATCTGTGCTCTGTACGCGTGCTAATGAAATCAACACCAACTGCCTGAGCACTCACAGAAAATACCTGTAGGTAGTGGAGTGAGGGGGCCAGGACAACACAACAAAACCTCCAGTTAACACTACTTTAGACTTTCTTTGGTACCTCAGGTAACTTTTCAAACCTTTTTATCTTTTCTGACCCTCTCAGCAGTGGAGAATTTAGGAGGGGGTGGAAATTTTTGTAATCCACTATCCAATCTAGGTGCAGTTTAAGCATCTGTGTTAAACCTCCTACTGCTGATGACCTCCTGTTAAGAGGACTGAAGGAAATCAAATGAATTCATAGTGTGATTTCATGGCTGTGTTTTATATTTATATGTGGGTGTCAAGTTTCTGGATGGACACAAGTAGCAATTTTTAAGCTATTTTACATCATATACTTTTTTTGGGTTTTGTTTAAGTTTGAATGGTGGACTAAAATCATAGAATGGTTTGGGTTGGAAAGGACCTTAACAATTATTTAATTCCAACTACTCTGCCATTGGCAGACACCTTCTGCTAGAAGTTAGAGTAACTTGCATTTTAGTAATGGAAAACTGTGGGCAGTTGGGAAAAAGCCATTAAGCTTATTCCTCATATTCTTGTTTGCATGATGAATTCAGCATGTATGCAAATTCTCTTAAAAAAGTAGAAGTCAACATGCTTCAAAATATAACTGGAGAACATAAAATATCTGAAATCCTTTCTTTGATCTCTGCAGATGAGATGTGGTTTAAAATGGGGACTCAAAGGTCATCACCTCCCACTCCTTTTCCCCAGCTGTGCTTTTTCTGTGAAGGCCAAGTTGGAGCCCAAAGGGGTCACAGGGGCTGAGCTGTTTCAGAACCAGCTGTGCCCCACACCCCAGAAGGGACTTTCTATTACAGCATTTTCTGAATTGCAGCAATAGGTTTGGATCAAACCACTGTCACAGTAAGCAGTGTTTAAGAGGTAACAGAAGGTAATTTTACAGAGGGAAAATTAATGTTAATTGCTAGGTTCTTTCAATTTATTGTGTAGCCCTGACAAAATTATTGTACCAGGTTTATGCTGTCTTCCACATTTCTCTCCTTTTCCTGTTTGCAGTGGATTTGGTTCAGGTAGGAATCTTCATTCTTGCAAAATTTTGAAGGGTTGGTGGCATGCCAGTTTGAGAACGTACCTAAGTCAGTATGTTTGCTCTCAAATGAAACTCATTTTTCCTTAATGAAGACTAGGTGAAGGGAAATAGAAGTTATCTTTGTCCTCTTGTCTAATCCCTATTTCAGTAGCAATGCATCTTTTCCCTGCCAAAGGGCATGGTGGGCTCATGAAAACACCAGGCAGGATAAAATGCTGCCTCCAAAGGCCCTCTCTCTTTGTCTCTCCTTTGACAGCTTTTGTTTCGTGACCCACAGCTCTGTGAAATGAGGTGGGCTCTCCTCTTTGATTATATTTGTAAGTCACCAAAGCGATTTTATGTAAAACTGAAAAAATAATGGCTCAAATCAGCAACCTGTGTTCAGTGTCAGGAATTATCAGCTGAGCAGGTCTGTTCTGTTCCCTGTCATCTCATCTCCTCAAAAGAGCTTGGACACTTTGCTGCTGTCACATTGGCATGGTCACATCATGATTTACATCTGCAGCGTGTAAACAACAGCACCGAGAGCTGTTTGACAAGTGGCAGTTTCCCTGGTAAACAAATCAGGGATGCACTTAGAGTGATTAACAGGGACTGCCAGTGTTTGAGATGGGGCTGGTGCCTGAAACAGTTTGCCCTAAGCAGATCTTCCTCTTTAGGATTGGTGGAAGGATGAAGAAACAAACAAAAAAAATTACCTGACTTGAGGTGCAATACTTGTGTAGGGTTCATGTTTAATCAGTAGTTTGTATGAAATTATTGGTGGTGTTTGACCCACTGGCATTCTGTGGGTATTATTGCAAAATCTAAGACCAGGGGTCTATATTGAATAAGATTTTTCTGAGGCAGTCAGTTGTTCTGTTGGGTAAGTAAAGGAAATGTCAACCTGACAATAAACCCCTTGCTGCAGTTACAACTGTGACTTGGTGCACAAGGAGGAAGAATGGGCACTTTGGCATTGGGTGACAAACTTGCCCATGAGTATTTATTTTTATCCTGTCTTTGATTATTTCTAATATGGATTTTTTTCATGCATTCCATCACTTAATGGTCATGTAAGTCTTGTCTGCTGTGATCTTGAGGAAACTTTTCAGAGCTTCACCCCTGGTGGCAGAGGCCTGTTGTAAGAACAAAGCTTTCAAGAGCAATATAAGTGCTGCTTTTAAGAGTATTGCAGGTGCTAAAGTAAAAGAGATTTGAATCATTAGGATGAAGTCTCCCTGACATTACGATGAAATGACCACTGTAACAGTTGTTTATCATGAACTGTTCAGAATCCCACTTTTAACCCTACTATAATTCAAATTACAATGGTGTTCAAAACAACCAGACCTCTTTGTGGCCACAGACCAGTGAGTTTCCTGTCCTTTCATATCTGATTTGTTTAATCCTGCATCAGTGTAAAATGTGTGTAAAACACCAAAGAAACACTGTGCAAGTATTTAAAAATAACTTTCTGTTGATATAAAGCCCTACACAGAGGAACTGGTGACAGAAATAACCTGTATGGCTGCATCCTGGTGTTTATTATTCATGAAGGGTTGTCAATTCATCTAGAAATGTTCTTTGCTGGGTTTGCTGCCTCCCCACACATACCTGTGTGATTTGTCTTTCTATTCCATATCTTCTCCTCGGTGACAATGAGTTGTGCTGATTTAAAGGCTAAGATTGAGATCAGAACCAAGGGACATCACAGGTTGAATGTTTTTATGTATTCATCTTTTCAGGAGGAATTTGATTCCTGTTCTCCCTCTCTTCTTTGAGATAAAGCCTTCTAGCCTCTCTGGGAGTCTGGGGAAAAACAAAAATGTCAGCAGCTGTTCAACAAATTATAAATTTCACCTGAATTTAAAATTTAATTTAAAATAAACCTTGACTTTTTAAATGCTAGAAAGTTTGAGATTTCTTTCTACATGAACTTGAATTTACTTTCTGCATTGATAGATGGCTATAAATATTCTTTACTCTGTTGGCTGTTAATCATTTTATGCTTCATCTCTGTGCTTTGAGTAAACAGAACCAAGTAAAACAGTAACTGAAGAGTAACTTTCTTATCCTGTTGTTTCCTTGCTACTGCAAGTATTTCATTCCTTGGTGCTTTTTTTCCCTCTTGTGTCTCCCTTTCCTATTGTTCTTCACAGATCTACAGTTTTTTTTTTTCCTGTTCTTTTAATTTCTCCCTTTTACCTCTCAATTTCTCTTTAATTTTACAGCCCTCTCCTCAAAACACATCCCTATGTGTTTTGAACATGAAGCAATGTCCTTCTCTATTCACTTTTCTGCTCCAAGCCCTGGGGATTTTCCCCCTCCAGCAGGAAAGCTCATTACAGGCTGAGCCAAGGGCAGCATGTAGCAGTCAGAGTAAATTCAAACCTCTCCTCAGCCCCTCTGGCTCTTACTCTGGGGAGGGTAATTTCAGCAATGCACTGCTTTACTCAGTGAAATAATAACATTTTGCCACGCTGCTCAAGCTCCCTGGCATTTGGTGGGAGCAGGTTGGAGGATGGCACAGAGCAAAGCTGGGAAGGGAGATGGCTGTGGCAATTCTCAGGTTGTTTTTCCACTCTCAGCTGCTTTTGTGTGTGCTCTACCTGTGGCTACAGCTGTCACACAGCTGGGTAAATGTGTAAATAGTAATTGACTCATCTTGACCCATTGTTCCATTTCAGAAACAGGTTATTTAACAAATAAATGTCAAATGCTTTTCCTTAATTCATGACTTGCACTGCTATTGCATGGGAAGTGTTATGACTGAGGTTAGAGTTTCATAACAATCATTGTGAGTATGTTACCATCCATTTTGGCCATGATAAATCCTGGCTCAATACTTCACACTCACACAGGAGTCTTAGATTATCAAGTTATTTTCTTTAGGAAACAATATTAAGGATGTGTCATACATTGAGCAGTCCCATTTCATGCCACCAGGACAGTGAAAATGCTCTGTACAATTTCAATTCTTATTTCATCCTGAATGTTACCCCTACTGTTGTGGTGCCTTTAGACTTTCATTTACAGAGAAACACTTATCAGGATAAGTAATTTATTCAGCACTTTTCACTTCACATTACAGTTATATTATCTGAAGACAGAATTACATAATGCACTCTCAGATATGAATATGGATTGTTTTGCTGCAAATGTGTGTGTGCTTTGCCATCAGATATGGGAAATGCAAAAACAAATGTAGAAGGGCAAATGTATCAGACATAGAGCTTTTATCTTGCTAAGGACTTCAGAAAAAAAATAATTTTTATTATTGCAATTCATGTCCTTATTTTGATATATTTCCATTTCGGTCAGTGGCAAATTTTATGATCCAAGCGCTGAATGTGTGCACATTTTTCTGAATGACATGTATGTAAATCTTGATGCTCATCTCTCTTTCCATGAACACCCACAGCATTACGAAGGACCTGCAGGTTCTGGACTGTTCCCACAGGGAGAGGTCTCACATCAGGAGTCCTTTCCCCTTCCCAGCCTCTCCCCCAGCCGGGCTCTGCGTCGCCGCGGGCTCTGAGAGGTGTTTTGCTGCCATTGATTTTGCATTAGCTGCACCATAGTAATACTTTAAGCTTTCTAGGCTCCTGCTTTTTTTTATCTTTTGAGTACAGATGCAGATTACACATCTCTCCCTTCTCTTGTGCTTACAGTCTGCTGCAGAGAAGGGGGATGCACATTTCAACTAGTCACGAGCTACAAGCTTCTGTCACAGCAAAGAACTTTTTCACCTGCCTGTATATACCCAAACTCAGAGAGGAAATACTTTGGTCTTCCAGCTCTGATGACATTGAAACATTTATTTGCTGGAATTCTTTGTGTCTGTCTGTCCTGCATTGCCTGTTTCATTTTGAGGGCATTTTGGAAACAAGGAATCTGTCATCACTGTGAGTGTCTGCAGTGTGGTTCCTCTGTGTGACCAAGTGATGTTGTTTATTCCTGTTCCAGTAATCTTTAGGCTATCATTGTGTTTAAAGAGGTTTTACCCAAAGGGGAATTACAGTCTCATATTATAAGGCTCATTTGGGTTCTCATCCAAGGGAAATTATTATTCAGATGCTCTAAAGAACTGACAGGTGTGACAGTATTGCTGTCCTCACTTGTACAAAGTAACTTTCATATATTTGCCCCCTGACCTTTGTCTTTATCACTGATGTTGGATTTATCCTTGCCAGTTGCCCTGTCTGGAGTTCTCAGCTTCCTTTAAATGTTGCTTGACATTTTGTCCATTCCTTAACCAAGTCTGAAAGGTCAGGGACTACTAACACATTTAAGGTAATATTCTCCATATTTTTGGTCAGAATCTCTCCTTTTCTCTTTTTTAAGTACAGGATTTAGTGAGACAAAATCACATACTGCCTCAGCACAGATAATCCTGTGTACTCAAATAGGAGACAAATGCCTGTGAACTATAAGAGGTATGAAATCATGATTTGAATACTATGGATTTATTTCCTTTTAGTTGTTTGAGACATAGGTGTTCACATTTCCAGTTCATTCTCCACAACCATGATAACAAAACAACTTCTGTTTATATCATGCAAGTTTCAATCTTGCACAGCTGTTGTGTAGGAGAGCCTAAGAAATAAAACCACCCATTTTGCAAACTTGCAATATCCTCATGTGGAACATGAAGCAGGTTCTGTCCTGCAATAGGCTGTGGATTTTTTTTGTTTTACAAAATTAGCAACATAGGCAGATTTGTGTCTTGAGCAAATTTGTACAGTCACTCTAAACTTATCTCTTGTTTAGGTCAGTACTGCATGAGAGTTTCTTGATTTTCTTTTTTAAATTATTAATACTTTACCCAAAAATGAAGCATAAATCTACTTCTTTTATTATCTATGGGGGTTATATTCAGCTCAGAAATGCAAATATTATTCTGAACAGAATGAATAGAAATTATATTACTATAAGATCTTAAACACAACATTACTCTCATTATTTGTGTAACATATTTATGTAAAACCTGAATATTTAAAATAATTTAACATGATTCTTCTGTTTATTGGTCTAGAAAGAAATAATCTATAAGTGAGGTACTTAATTTAAATATCTAAACTTTAAAAATCAATTTAAAGTCAATTACTACTGTTTGCTGTTGGGGTTGTTTTTGATGATTGGTTGGATTTCAGCATCCTTGTAACTATTCAAAAGAAGTCTGCCCATTTTAACCTGCTAAATTTTAGGCACAGGTCTACATGTGATTCTGTTTTCTGTATATTCTGTTGTGGAATAAAGCAACAAACGACAAAAGAGAAGCTGCATTTCTCCAATAATTTTAACTTCATGGTAGGTTTCTTCCACAGTTTTCCTGCAAACAGCCATAGTAGTGTAAGTCTATAACTTAGAGCCATAACATGGTCCTTTCCTATGCAAGCCTTGCAGTTTCAGATTATAGAATATCAAAGCAAGGATAAGAGGGACTGAGCATCTGCAGGGTGGTCATTGCCCATAGGATGTGGAAAGATTCCTTCATTCATTAGTCAGTACACAATTTGAAGGAAATTGGTGAAGAATGTCCATTAGCAATTAACAGATTTTGAATCTTTAACTATCTTCATCAGATATATCAAGCTTCTTCATCAGTCTTATAAGGAAACAGATACATTGTATGCACAAAATTGGCAGTAATCATGCTGACAATTTTTTTTAATATCTTTTCCATGGATTAGTTTGGTTTAGGTTTTTTTATGAGGTAGGAATATTCTACAGTGTAAATAAAAGTATGGAGACAAAATTATGCTGAACAATGAGAAACAGTATCTCTCATGTCACTGTAATGAAAGCAACAATAAATTCTACTTGCCCCTTCTGACTGGCTGTAATTACAACATTGGCTGCAATTCATTTGAAGAAAATTGTTTTGGGTGTTTTACCAATATAAATTATGATAAAAATATTTATGAAACTACTTAAGCAGCTTGTCAAAAATGTGCCTCCTCTGATAAAGAGAAAAAAAAAACGCTGTTACATAGTTCACATGGTGATTTTTTGGCTCTTCCTTTTCAGCATCCCTGTTCAGGAATTTAAAAAAAAAAAAGATTATTTGTTACTTTGTTTATCTTGTCAAAAGATTATCTTAGTAAAATTTCATAATAAACACAGGAAAGTTCATTGAGGAAAATGGAGACTCATACAACTGAAAGGAAATGACTGTGGAGTAACAGCACTGAGAGACCTTGAGGCAAATGTGGGAGAACAATGAGATGTTAATCTGCACTGAGATAGCTGAGAAGTGGTCAGTGCTACCATAAGCAGCACATATAAAATGTTCTCAGTTTGGGGCAGGGTAAAAACCCTTTCAGCATGAGCTCATGACATAATAAACTCAAGATACCACATTACTGATAAGTCTGATCAATTATAATCTGCTTAGAGAAAAGCAGGGTAGATAAGGGAGCTAGAATCAGATTTAGAGAACAACAATGCTTGGGAAATAGCAGCTTCATTTGGCATTTTAAGGGATGTATTGTTCATCTACTCAACCAGCCTGCAATAAAACTACAAGCTTTGCTATTACAGCATGAAGATGCTGAAGGCCACAATTTTCTAAACTTTACAGGCAGACAGTTTCTTTGGGATGTATAAGATGAGCTGCATGGTATATTCCATTTTCATAGAGTGCCCTCAGAGTGCAGTTACATGCACAGGTATCTTCACGTTTTCCTTTGGTGTTTTGAAAGGGACTAAACATACTTTTAATGCTGACTATATGTGTGACTTACCTGGTTCTATTCAGGAGAAAGTGGAAACTGCAATGAAGGCAACTTAGATCACACACACGTATATATTTTACATACCTACATGCAAATTAAACTTATTCTTCCTACATGCAATATGTATTTTATGCCCTTGTCAGAAATCAAAGTTTTCAAAGTGCCAGGGAACTATATCCCCCAAAGGACTAGCACAAACAAACTCTTAAACTTCAATTCATAAAAAATAAAAAAAATTACAGTAATTACATTACAGAGTATTTTTAATCTCTTAATAAAGAGTTTAAAATAAAAGGGCAACAGGCATAGTTATTACTCAGAAAATAAAATATTTCTATAATCTTTTATCAGTGACCTCTTGAAGGTAATATTGATTTTTTCTATGCCATTAACAAGAAGATTTAATCTCTTGGCACCATCTCTGCTAACTTGTTGGGCATTTCATCAAGCAATAGATATAAAAGTGAATCTATTTGACTCAGTTTGTCATGTCCCACATTTGACATCCTGTTTGAGTTGCCTAGTGCTGTTTTATTAATTATGTTCATTGTAATCCAGCAGTAGCAAACAGAAAGCATGTTCACAGGGAATTCAGCTTCAGCTGGAGTCCCATAAGCTGTTACATAAATGAAAACAACAGAGTTCAGGAAACATTAAAAATGTAGCTGTCAATTCAAGCTCTGTTCATCACAGAAAAATGCAGACTAATGAAACTGAGAGAAATGATGACCTATATAAGCATATCCCTTTTAAAAGTCATCCAGAAGAGCTCCCACTCAGTAATTTCAGGAGTGATGGAAAGAAGTATGTATAGTTCAGCAGAAATGAAGGTGGTGGTAGCACTGTTTGGATAATTGGTTATGTCAGATATGAGGGGACTGGATACAGAAGAGGCTGTAAGTATGAACTATACCATTGATTTTTTCCTCAATCAATGCTCCTGAAAAGCAAAAGGAAATGAAAATCTTAAGAAAAAGAAAGTATGAAAAGCCCCATTATATTCTGTGAAAATATATTCTTGTATAAAAACTTGTCATACAAGAAGCAAAAGGGTACAGGTTTCTTTTCTCTGTTTGTTGAAGTGACGTGCAAGGCTGTTAGATTAACCAGTAAGCAGTACAGTTTATAGAAATCATTACAGACATAGGTGTTTCTTACAAAAATACTTGTTCAAAACAAGCTTGTTATATAAAACAGACTTGTTAGGAACAGAGGGACTGTTTGTCAGGCTTTGTCAGAAAAGGACCAAGATAGCAAATAAGCTCTGTGTTCACACCATTCTTACAGGAACATGCTTTGTCTAGAGTCTGAATTTACACTTTTTAAAAATGGGAATTCCACAAGTATAGAAGAAAAGATGGTAGCAAACACTGGAAATCAAGATCCAAATATTATCTAATAGTTTTAAATTGTATCTTCCACTCTGAAATGTGTTGAATAGGTTGTAAAACTAACACTCCCATTCTGACCTTTCTTCTTTCACCTTGTGGTTTTCTGTCTCTGGTGTGTTTCATTGACTTTTTTCCAATATTAATCATAGATAAAACAAATAAGGCAGTTAATATTTCAGCACTCCTCCCTGTTCTTTCTCAGCCCTCCCAAAAAGACAATTCTTGTTCAGATCTGCAAGCCAGTTTGGGACTTCTCCCTTTGCCTGTTATGTTAAAATCTCTCAGTACCTCCCTCAATAGAATGTCTACCTGGTTTGCTTCATCTTCATTGACATCATCTGTAATGACACACCATTCTTGCCTTGGTGTTTCTCTTTAGTGTCTAATAAAGGCAACAAATTACTTGTTTGACCTGGCAGTTTATTAATATTATCTCAGTTACTCAAATCTTAAACTGTGTGCTAACAAACCCAGCCTCAATTCTATGTTATTCATGTAATTTTTCTTTTTATTTGAACCTACCCCGCGTTCCTGCATTAAACTTTTTTAGTTAGTTTTTTTTTTTTTGTTCCTGAAGTTTTGTCCATTATCTTCTCTTTTTGAGCCCCTTGGTATAAAGGACCACTTCTTTTTGAACCTTTGGACAACACCACCCAGATTTTATGTAGACAAACAGTTGAGTATCAATTCCAATCTCAACAGCTCTGATGCCTTTGCCAGATTAAGATAGAAACGTGAAAAAGGACATTGTCTTCTTGTAGAAAGATTCTCTCTTCTGCACAGAAGTGTTTTGAGATAGCAAATCAAGTCCTGAGCACTAACTTTTCACATCTCATTTCTATGCCACTGCAGTGGAATTTAACTTTTTCAGTGTAGCCATTAAACCCATGAAAAAAAAAAAAGAGTAGAGCAACCCAAATTGATCATTTGCACATTTATCAAAATGAAAGATTTAAAATTTATGCAGATTGAAATTGGATAGGTCAGTTTCAGTATTTCTAGTGAAAACAAAGGAATGGCAGCAGATTGCATCTAAGTCATCCAGACAGCCTGCCTTTATCCCCCAGTTTGAGGGATGATGAAGGAAAAAGTCTCAAATCCAACACCCTTTTGTCCCATCCCATTGACCCAGAGATGCTCTAGTCAGCTTCACTTTCTTATAGTATTCAGCTATTATCCATTTGGGTTAGTTTTTGAGAGAGGTGAGGATGAGATGGGTGTGCTGAAGCAGGTAAGGTTTGGGTTCTGGCTGTTGAGGAGCCACTTTGAATGTGGGATCCACAGTCCCTTCCACCCTCCTTTCTTCCAGGGATTCACATGCATACACCCTCCCTGTCATCTTCCACACCAAGCCCAAGGGGTCTTAAACAGTATTTTAGGTAACATACTAAGCATTTAATTTTCTTTAGAAGAACCCAATTATGCTATAAATTAATAATTAAAAATTATAAATAGAATAAAGAAGAAAACATGAATATTATATCCTACGGCGACGTTTTTCAGCATGATGTGTGGGGAATTAGGTGCAAAAATCCCATTTATGTTAATGGATCTTGCATGTCTAATTCCTCATATAGTACAGTGCAAATTTACCCCCTGGTGTCTTTGATGGTACAGAGGACCAGCACAGAGGGGGAGAAGAGTGATTTATTTGATGATCTGTCAATCATAATGGCAACCACAGAAAATTGCAAAGCTGATATTAACCTCTCTAGAAACAGCTAGTTAGACCATATGCTTTTTTTCTCTTGCCAGATGTCATCATTCATCAATTTCTCATTAAGAAAATGGCACTCAAAAAAAAAAAAAAAAAAAAAAAAAGAGGGAAAAATTTGTCTTTTTTCCCCCTTTTTTCCTTTTTTTTAATGTCCAGAAAACCAAACTGTAAAACCCAGGCTGAGGTAACCTGTTTCAGAAATGGAAGTACTCTATGCCCTGTAAGTTTTGCAACTACAGCTCAGTCTGAAGTGCTTAAACCTGTCATGTAGTTTTTTAAAAAGGTTTTACATATTTACTATATTTCCAAACTCAGAGACCATTAAAAAGATCTATTTATTCTGATGACCCTTAATCCTGCAGGGTAATCTAGATATTCAGGGTATAATCTGAAGTTTATCTTTTCTTTCTGTGTCACTGACCTGGAGGTCACAGATACCTGCTTGAGCTCATTCAACACATGTGAATAATAGGGGTTTCCTCTGCCTGCTGTTCTGTGGTTGGTATTTTAAAATGAAACAACCAATAAACAAAAATCACTGATAGGTAACAAAGATGTTGACATCAGTATAAAGCATTATTTGTTCTTAATTTTTCAAAGGCTATCAAGAGTCAGTGTGCAAAGAAAGCTGTACAGCTAAGTATAGGTAATAGGGTTTTTCCCTTCTCTCACTCTTTCTCCTTTTTTCTTTTTTTTTTTTTTTTTTTTTGCCTTCCCAAATATGTGCTGAAAGCACCATGGAGGACATCCTTCATCATTTTCCAAATAGACATACCCTCACTTCTAAATAACACCAACATGTTTAAGTGTTTGGTAGGCTGCTGTTAAACAGCTGTTTTGTTATTAATATTTTATTGCCCTACGTTTTCCAAGATATTTTGACACTTGCTATTATTTCAAATGCAGCTTTTCTTGGAGTTTTTAATGGTTTGTGTATATCTCTAGACAGTTTCAGGATCTTGAAGCTGTCATAACATGTTAAGTAGGCAAATCAGCTAACACAGTAGTTTCAAGAAAGATAATTTTCTTTGCATAACTTCAATCTGCATCATTTTGCATGACTTATTAACAGGAGCTGACTCATTGACAAACAAGGCATATAGCTTATGGAATCAAGAGTGGTTCAGAGTGAATGTCTTCAAAAAGCTAAGCACTGATCAAAATTCTGAATTTTCTCTTGCTGATGGACAGTTCAGAATGTGCAGAGGCTGCTTATGGTAAAGATTTCATTGGGAAGCTTTCCATGAGTATATTCCAGTTTTGATATATATAAAATGTTTAACTATACAACTTTCAGGCCTTTATGCATACAGCCTCACTCAGTGCTTGAAATCTAAATTTCTAAAGGCCAGATATGGGACAGCAGTTGCTTCAACATCTTAATTTTCATTTTTTTTTTTTTTTTAATTTACTTTTTCCATTCCTGGAGTAAACAGGGCAGTGCAGGTCAGAGTAATGGTGAAAATAGAGAGTTGTGACTCTTTTTTCTTAGAACCAGATCCTGTGCATGTGGTCACAAATGTCATTATGTTGCATTGCCATTAACCTGTGCTCTTCTCCTGCTTGACACACTTCCCAGGCTGACAGAGGATTCCCAGCCTGTCAGAGCTTCAGGCTGGGTCTCTTCCAAAGACTCAGAGACTGATTGCTCTGCTGTGTGTGGTGATTGGGTTTCTGATATGAACTGCTATCACAAAGCAGAATGCCAAATTCTGGTTGTTTAGGAGCTTGTGTGAGACAAACATCTGTCCTAGAGGTGAAAGGATTAATGTTTTATCTACTGAAGCAGGCCTCAGTCTCACCTTTTTTTATAAAATGAATCACAAAGCCAGTAAAGACTGAATAGTGTTTTCACTTCTTGTGCTTTATAGCAAAACAAAAGTTAGCAAGAACTATTGCTGTTCTTTTCTGTCTGGTTGTTTGTCAGGTGCTGTGATAGCAACTTCAGAAGAGCAACTGACTCTGCTCTCCACTCCAGCAGATGGTGGCGGTTTTGAAGTTTCATATAAAGCTTTAGGAGCAACTATCCTAAATCCATGTTTGAGAGGTTTCATGAAAAGCAAAGAAAAAGCTGTCTGCATCCCTTGAATGCAATTATGAAGGTAGAAGTTGATGCTAAGTATTGGTCCTTTTTCAAGTAAAAGTCTGTATTCATTTCAAAGAAAATGTGCAGAAGTAAAGTCTTGAAGACTGAATTTTTAACAAATAAAGATTTTGATATTTAAATCTTTCTAACTGTCATTTTGCTTAGTAGAAAGAAAGCAGCTCTTCCCACTAAATAAGATTTATCAGGGGGACTGAAGTTTAAAAATACAAATAAATACATTTGACTTCTTAAATATTTGAAGACCTAACATGACTTACACTACCTACATGATGACACTTTGACTTTCCTGTGTGACCCCAGGAAAGCTGAGGACTCACCTGTGTGCTGAGGATGGGAAATGGGAATGATAAAACTGGGAAAACTCTGTTGTAAAACATCCAGAGCCACACCTGAGGTTCTGAGTGTCTGTAGAAGCAGCTCAGGTCCAAGGTTCTGAGTGGCAGATGAGGCTGCTCCTGTGGTCCCCCTGCAGCAGGGGTGGCCTCCTGCTGCCCTGGGCAGTGACCACGAGCCTGGTTTGATGTGTTGGCTCACTGGGGCTTTGATTCAGGATATGATGTGGTTTTTTATTCTGTAATGTTATTGTTACTGTGCAGTTTTTGTGCCTTTTTTTTTGTACCCCTGCATTTTTATCATAGTTTGTTGTATAGGTGAGTAGGATGTCTGTTGTTTTCTTGATCCTTGAGCATTTTATGAATTAAATCATTATTAAATGGAGTAGGAAAGAAGAGAGAAAAGGAGAAGAAGCACTGTTTACTTAAAAGTAACTTTTCAGGCTCATTTAGAAACCTTTACAGGGCTTTTATTAATCCACTTAATAATCCACATGCTACATAGCATGTTGGCTCAGTGGAGTAATTGTGCAGTGTCTTAGCCCCCCTGTGGCTAAGGCATTCACCCCAGCAGTGGTGTTGAGGTCAGTGCTTCATTCTGGTGTTGAGAAATAAGCATCTGAATTTTGATTTATTTCTATTTTGTTCTCATAAGTGGGGAAAAAACCCTCAAGTTTCCAATGGCTGTCAGCAGACCAGTTCAAGTTCTGTAGCTTTCTGCCTGAATACAGGGACAGAGAAGACACCAGTTAGTCAATTTTCTTCTCTTTCAGATGTTTATATGAATAGAAAATTCATCTGAATTTTATTTTGTGAAATTTATAAATCAACTGCCTCATTAAAACAATTTCTGAAAATTGGGAGGGGGAAAAAAAAAAGAGCAGCAGTGTGCTCTTTCCTTTTCCTGGGATTAGATGAGCAGAGCAGAGGAGCATCTCACAGATATATATGCAGCAGTCTATAGAATGAAGAACAGTAGACTTTAAGTACTCCTATGTAATTTTGATGTCCTATTCATTCCACCTACTTGCCATGCCCCACACCTAGAAATGCACAGTCTCTACACAGAGATTAAAGCAGAATCAATACAAAGCAAATAGAATGGCCATTTTCATCTTTTATCCCAACTCTTTTCCATTCTGCACTAATTTCAATGAATCATTTCTGAAATCACTCCTGAAATTGTGTTCTTGAAAGCAAGAGAATTTTTCCTCCCATATTATTTTCTGAAGTCCATTGTTCTGTGGAGGTGGAAGATTCAAAATGCTGTAAGGAAAATACCACACCACAAATTGTACATAGGTGTAGTAACCTTGATTGATTTTTTTAATGCTTTTAAACCTTGATTGATTTTTTTTAATGCTTTTTTTAATTTAGCTAGAGATACGGGGACCTGGAGCGTAAGGATTACTTGATATTCTATCATCAGTGACTTTTGAGAAATTTTGAACAAATACATCTATTCTTGCCATCCATTCAGACCATTTTATGTTATGAATTATTTTTGAGTGAAGATCTGAGTTTTAAAAAGTCCTTTGAGGTGAGAAATCCATGTGCCAAGGGTGATGAAGCATTCTATTCTAATAAATAATGAAGACATTTTTGTGGCTTGTTTACAGAGTAGTAGATGCCCATTCACACTGGACATTTTATATGAGGGTCATGATCACCAGAAGTGTTCCAAGCACTTATGAAGTGTTTGTTAGCTGCAGTCAAGAGCAATTCATTTCCTCCTGTGTCAGCAGTGGCTTAATTCCTCTAAGGAGGGGAGAGAAAAACACTGGAAATATTTACTATTTTTAATTGCCCTCTGCAGCTGAGTCACTCGTAGATGGAGCAGTACAAATATGAGTTGACTGACCTAGGGCTGTGTTTGGCTGCCCAGCACTGGGGGAACTGGAGTCACATAAAGACAAACCAAAATGGGAAACAACAATGGAACCTGGAGACACAAGGCCATGGTTTGAGACACTTTGTGAACACATCAGCTTCAGTCATTGCTTTAGTACCATTAGCTGCTTCAGTCTCCTCTTTCTGTGCTGGGGATCGAGCCCCTGTGGCTGTGACCTGTCCCTGGTGTTCTCTGCAGGCCCCTTCCAGGATTGTCACCTGCTCCAGGATTGTCACCTGCTCCAGGATTGTCACCTGCTGCTAGAGCCATGGCTCCCCTGTGAGCAGGGGGACCATCTCAAATGTTGGCTCCAGATCCCAGCACACACCAGCTTAGATTAAGTGATTCTTGGGGTGCCCAGGCCTGGAACAGTCCTGCCACACTTTTTCCTGCCTTTAAACTGTGTTTTCTAGCTTTTCTGTGTAGTGACAATCTAGTGTCTGGATGTGGAGAGAATCAAGGGTATGGATATCATCAAAGAACTGCTGGGGAGAGAGGCTGTGTGATGAGGATGATGAACTAGATCACTGTGTGTTTGTAAAAGCACAGAAGTAGCCCAAGGGAAGGGCACAGGCAGTCAGGGAGGGTGTTCTGGTGGAATCCTCGCTCAAATTGACCAAAACCACTCTGCAATCTCATGCTCAGCATGTCAGTCCTCATATGCATCAGCACCATTCTTTCTTGGAGACTCAAGGGTAATGCAAGGACAGAGCTGAGGTTTGCCCCTTAAGGAGCCAAATATCATTTCACACAATCCAGTGTTTAATTACCACCTGCAGATGAACATTTTCCAATAAAGAGCCCAGGAATGAGCTGCAATCCCAGTCCTGTACATTGTGAGTGCATTGCTTGGAGAAGCAGAGCTGCTATGGACAGAGAACATGAATCCCCTGAGAAAATGAATCTCAAGCTAAACTGTAAGCTACAAGAATAAACCAGCAAAGCTGATTTGGGTGAATGTTATAAATAAATAAATAAATATTCATTTCTAATTTGCATGACGGATTAACAAAAAAAAAAGCAAAAACAAAAAACAAACCCAAGCAACAACAGCAACAACAAAAAAATCTTAAAAAACATGAGGCATAGATGCAATTTTATATCTTGGGATTATAAAATAAAATACACAGTGGATATTCATCTAAAATTTTGCTTGCATAAGGTGATTCAGTGCTGTGTAATCCCTTCCAACCCACATAATCTTAACTTTGGAAATACCATACTCAAAGGGCTAAGGTGTGCAGGTTAGTATTCAGATCTCTTATATATGTTCCAATAATATATTTGTTTGAGAATATGGTAAAGTCCTTTTTTTTTCTCTTTTCCTCCTTTTTTTTTTTAAACAAAGCAAACAAACAGTCTTTGCAGGACTCTAGGGATGTGTGATTCAAATGAAAGTGTAGATTTAAATGTCCCTCCACTGCAAGAGACATACTGTTCTTTTCAAGTCTCTGTGTGGATTGATCTTTGAAGGACAATATGAAAAAATTTATTTTTTTAATGCTTTATTTTCTTCCTAAATTAACTTCTTCTTCTCTAACTCCTCTTGACTATTGAATGAACCCAAGGGTAAAATGCAGATTCTGTTTTAATCTTATTTTGCATAATACATTTGCACATTGTGAGTCATGGTACCCAGAAGGAAAGAAGCAGTGTTTAATTATATAATTCTAGAATTCTTTCTTCTAACTTTAATATTTTGATTCAATTCATTTGTAGCATGTTAAAAACAAAGCCATGTTTAGAGATATGTGTTGATTAATGGGCACTTTCACTTTGAAGAATACTGGTGTTCAGTGTTTGTGGTCTTTCAAAAAAGCTGTGCAATTTTTGTTTACTTTTGTTGCAGCCAGATAACACAAATGACAACAAATATTCATGTGTGTGTTTTAAACAAAATTTTGCCTGCATATACATATTTGTTGTGCATAAGATCTCTGTGGCAGGCAATATTTCTTGATACAGATACAGTAGATCTTTGGTTTAATCAGAGTTTGAGCAAGCACAATAAAGTTTGAAGCTGTATGAATGCTTCTCCTTAAAGCTGCCCATATTTCAGAATAGCCAGTGCTGGTTGAGTGCCTTCACTGCAGTGTTTGACAGCACGAGGTGCAGAGAGGTGCTCAGCCTGTGCTGGGGCTGAGTGTGTCTGGGGCCTCACATGCTCCTTCTCTGGCAGCCTGAATGCAAAGACTGATGG
The DNA here is from genome assembly GCA_013400575.1 of Peucedramus taeniatus. Taxonomy (NCBI): domain Eukaryota; kingdom Metazoa; phylum Chordata; class Aves; order Passeriformes; family Fringillidae; genus Peucedramus; species Peucedramus taeniatus. The sequence continues at coordinate 224,980 of WBNO01024546.1, forward strand.
GGCTGATGTGATCCAAGACAGATTGCTGAGATTGGTGGGACTCCAGTCCAGGCAACACTGCAGCTGAAAAAGCTGACTCTGTAAAAGGGTGAGAACTTGCCCAGAATGGTCAGGGTTCTTCGTGCATGCCTGTGCCTCAGTTTAAATGTGTTTCTTACGAGCATTGAAACTGAAAAATCTAAATTTTGTTCTGTTTCTTAGTGCATTTGATGAGTGTTCTCTATATTAAGGTTGCATACAGTTTTGAACAACTCTAGCTACTCTGAAGGAGTTGCTCTGAAGCACTTTGCTGGATGGGATCCTTTGTGTCTGGGGTTCTCTCACACACGAGGGGGTGTGTGTGTGTGTATAAAATCAAAAATAATTATTTGGCACAGTATGCTGCATTTCAATTTAGCAAGGATCCAAAGAGTTACTGTAGTCTGATTTATTGTAGAGGCTCTGAAAAACGAGGTTTATATTGTCCTGAGCTACTTCAATGGTGTTGCTGGCATGACACTATAATCCAAAGGACAGAATATCAATCAAGCTAGGATGTACAGGAATGTAAACAAGCTTTAGAAAAAGCATCCAACAGTTTGTTAAATAGACCACAACAAAACAAGTCCATTATCATTGCAAAAATAGCTCTGAACTTAGTATGTCTAATTATGTGAATAGCTTAGAAAAAGCATAATTAATCCATCAGCAGTATAGGGTATTCTAATTCTGATACTGAATGGTGAGTTTTGTGATTATGCATATATTTGTCAATATATTGGCATCTCTTAAAGATGAATAAATGTAAGATCTTAAAATTTTTTTCTCCTTATGGTGTTCTCAGTCTGGAAGAGTTTAGAAATGTAGTCCAAATCCCAAGAACCTTTTCGTTTTATTAATATAAAATAGTCTTTTTATTTCATATTTAGGAAAGATTGTTCTTTTCCTTAATCTAATATTGTTACCGTTTTGGGAAGCCACCTCAGATTGTTTTGCTGCCTCACCTATCACACCTTTGTGTTGGATGTTTCAAAGTAATATATTTTATTTTCATTTCAGTCCTGCTGAGTGAGCCCACAGATGCTCCAGTGATTTGTGCAGGGCTACCCAGGGCACTGCTGGTTTCTGTGGAGTGTGGGTTGTGTTATAAGGAGCTGACTGTGCTCCTTTGCAAAATCAGGAGGAATGTGCAGGCATTGACCCTCTGGCTGGGTAACCCAGTTCTGAGGTCTCTGGGTATTGCAGGGGAGCAGGTGCTGAAGCTCTTGGGTCACTGTGGCAGCTGCAGCAGGAGCTGGTGGGGTCAGTGTGCAGCTCTCTCTGAGAAGGTATGGTGTCTTTGCAGAGAGTTCATATGGTTTCCAGAAGCAGAAATTGTTCCCTGGATTTATATATACCCACCCATTAAGCCTCCTTGTAAGTGCTTTTAAATCTGGTTTGTATTCCAGGTGGTACATTTTTTCCCCATTTGCTCTTTCTGTTTGCTGCCTTTTCATACAGATAGTACTGAAATATGCTCATCTCTTAAAACACAAACAAATGTCTTTGGAGTTTGCAAATCAAATGATATTGGGGAAGAAATCAATATTTATGTTTCTCCAAGTTACAAAAAATGTCAGTCAAACCAATGCTGGAAAGTAGTTTCAGGTACTTTCTTCTATTTCTGTACCCCTCACTTTGCCTCTACCATCCTTGCTATTGAGTCTCAATTCTCTAATGGCACTGAATCAGCACAAGTGAAAGTATTACAGAAGTTTATGCAGATGTAGTTGTAAATATATTGTCATTTCCTTCACATTTGGCATTCAAGGCTTCAATTTGGCTTCCCACCCCTGTATAGTTCCATGTTCTGATATGACTGGCTCTGCCCTGTTTCCCCTGAGGTGTGCAAATTCCAGAGCCCTTGGCTCTGTGTGCTCTATAATGGATAGCAGCTCAGCAGAGCAGCAGCTCAACAAGGCTCAGCCTCTCCAAAATCAGCCAGCCATGGAGCTGTGTGTGGTGATGACACTTCATCTCAGCAAAGTGTTTTCCTAGTGGTTTACAGCTCTCATATCAGTAGGAGCCTTATCTAATTGCTCTGCTCACAGTATCTGCATGTGTATCTATTTCTTTCACCCAAATACTTGCTCTAATGGCCAGTCCCTGTGCTACTCAGTAGCTGAGACAACTGCACACTTCTGCCCTTTGCTGCTTGTCTGATTTGTTTCCCTGTGAGCTCCCTGGCTGTAGTGTGTAAGAGATCTTCAAGTAACAAACCTCTGAGAGGACTGTGAATTGGTTGAGGGCATTAACATTAGAGCAAACTTTTAAAATTTAATTATATCAGTATAGTTCTCTCTTCTTTTGCTTTTATTTCTTTCCCTTTTTTCCTTTTCCATATGCCCTTTTTACTCTCCCCACCTTTTTTTTCCCCTTTTTTTTTTTCCTTTTTTGTTTTCCTTTTCCAGAACTTGTATCCTCTCTGAATTTCTGAAATGTGTCATTTTTTTGGTCATTGTTGGTGTGACAAGGGTGATCATAGAACAGAAACCTGTACTGTGAACAGAGTGGAAAATTTAAACAACTTTATTTATAATGAAGCAACCCTTGTGTTTATCCTAATTTGCAATAGTCAGTTAATAAGTGAGTTGAAGTTAGCCTGAGTTTTGGAATAAAAAACCATGTATTTCACTGAATATGCTCCTGAGGGATTTGAGTCTGTTCTCTGTTGATGATATTCTCAATGCATTATGTGACTCTTGTTTCAACCTGTGGGTGATGTCCTGGCCCCAAAAACAATTAATTCAGACATACAGCATTTTGATTGTTGCTTTGTGAAATACATGTGTTCTGCTCATAGCCAGCTCTGTCAAACTCCTTCCAAAATCTGTATTTCATCCTGCATGGATATCTCAGTTGCAAGTAAGGTCTCTCTTGCTGCATTTCCAGTGTTGGTTTCCTGTAAATCTAAAGAAGTTATGTTTTGGATGTTTGGTTTTAGCTCTGGGCCACATGGTGAAAGTGCATACCATGCTCATTGTTTTCATTTCTTGTCTCACATTGAGACAGTGACATCCCATCTAAAAAGTACATAAATACAAACTGCATGTGCCAAATTGTTAATGTTGTGATGAAAAACAGGGGATTTGTATGGCAAAAATCACAGGGCTTCAGGACTTCTTTAATAGCCAAGTTGTCTATTTGTTCCCATCTTAACTATAAGATGACTTTGATTCAGCTCAGTCTGCTTGCTACAAACTTTATTTTATGTAAACCCTGTTCCATGTCAGCAGCCCTGCTTTTGCCAGCCCCCTCTTGTCCAGAGAAATAACCTGTGTGGGCACCAGTGCCCCATTCCTGATAATGAGCCATTTTCCCCTTTTTAGGTTCTTTGCATTTTTTTACAAGTTTAAATGGTATCTCATCAATTTCACTTTCTTGATCAGCTGCTCAGCCTTTGATTTATTTTGTGGGATTGTCTTGGTGGTCTCAGGCAGCTCCTGGACAGAGTCAGCTTCAGGCCCTGTTCCCACAATCTTGAATCCAGCTCTGACTTTCAGAGTCTCTCACTAGAAGTTAGAACCAACAACTGCTGGTGCAAAACCTGCAGGTGTAAAATATGCACCTGTAGGTCCTTTGTTTAAAAGTTAAACAATCACAACTCCTTTCCCTCTGAGTGTTTTACTTTATAACCGGTGCCCAAATAGGAGGTAAACCTTTTTAAAGAGGCAGATTTATTATTGAGGGAAAATATACTGATATTAAATGTGGGGATGAGAATCCACAGTACTGTGGGACCACTGGAAAATGGAAAAAAGCCTTTGGCAAACTTTTTAAATATAACAATCAGCAGTGGTTTAAAGTGTATGGGTTTTTTCCCACTGATCTGATCCATGACAGCAGTTTAAGATTGTGCAAGTGAATCTTTTAATCTAGATGGTGGATGAATGATGAAAATTTGATTTTATTTGATTACACTTCATTTAAGAGAATGAGTCACTGGTCCCACTATGAAAGCTCCCTTTTTTATCTGGCAGTGTAAATTGAGAAATATGCAGGCTAAAATGTCAGCATTTGCAGACTCACAGATAATGTGCAGGAAGTCTATAGGAGACTGTTCTCAGATGGTGCTTGACTCTTCATTTTCTAATCAGAGAAGTTCCTTTACTGCATGCTTGGACAGTAACTGAACAAAGATTTCAGGCAAGAATGCAGCAAACTAAGTTGTGGTTTTGCCCTTTTGAAATAGAAGTTATTCCTGCCTTTTGTGTAGACATGGTCTGGCAGGACTTCTGCACTTCAGATACTGTTTTAAGGGAAATCTGAAATTCTGCAAGGTCTTATTTAAACATTAAGTCCTAGAAGTACATTTTTTTTACTGGTAACTTGGTAAATTTAGCAATGATACTGACATTCCAATTCATTTACAAATGGCATTCAGTATTGTTTACATTAAAATAATTTGGTGAACTGAGTCTTCATGCCATGACTGATCAAAGCAAAAATACTCAGTATAAAGTTTTGAGAAAAGGTCCCTTAGTAGCCTAAATCCCATTAACAATGACTTTAGAATAAAACCTCAGGACTTTATTAATACTTTTATTAACTTCCCACTAAAAATATGCATAATATAGCATGTACAAGAAATAAAACCTTTTTTCTTGACTTTTTAAAACCAAAACAACAATGAACAAGCCATACCAAAAGATTATTTTTCAATTTCAACACAGGCATTAAATAATTTACTTTTAATATGTGCTATGCATTATTTTATTAATAATTACTGTTAAAGAATTTGTATGAACACTACTTACATTGATATCACCTGCAAGCTAAAATTATATTATTCCTGAGGATAACAATTTTTTTTTTCTATTCTGGTGTTTGTGCAAGCTTCCATGAGACCAGTGTTTAGATATTTCTTTTTCTGCTCTCAAACAAAATTAAAATAACTAAATGTCATGGGAAAAAATGGCCATGCTAAATACATCCAAGGAGTGGATTGCAGATTTTTCCTTTCCAGTCTCCAGGACTGGAAAGGGATGCTAAGCAATAGGATTTTACATCTCTGGAGAACATTGATAGCAGGGCTTTTGTCTTGTCAGTTTAAATGAAATGTGTCAGCAAACAGGTGAAGGAAGGAGAATGGAGTGAAAAGAGAGGACTGTGGGTTCTTATGTGATGAGTGATCTGAGGAATGTTTCCCAAATAACTGAGTGCAAGTCAGTTTTATGTAGGAACAGTTTTTTACAGTCTTCTGTAATGTTTCCCATGTTTCCTGATTAAATGTTCATGTAATGATTTGCACAAAATGAGGAGGGTTGGAATTTTCTAGTACTTTTTCTTCATAGTAGACCTCTAAGTACAGCTGCAGTTAGAAAAAGATTGTAAATCAATAAGTTATTATTCCACATATCATGTGTTCTGCTTTCTGCTGCTCTCTACAAACATTCAAGGACTGTACCTGTTTGCTAAGATTGTACCTATTGTGCATTGGAATCAGCACAATACTTGGGAATACACTGCACAGAGTTGCTCACAGGCACTTGTTGCCTTTCTGTTGTGCAAAGAGAAATCACATGAGCCTGGTGTTGTGATATTTTTTCACAAAAGCATATTTTGCTATTCAGTGTAGGCTTTTTATACCCAATAATTATGTCAAAAGCATTCATTTAGTGTTGTCCTGATTTTCAGAGCTGCTGAACACAGTCATTTTTTTACTGAAACTGAAGAGAATGATTTGTTTTCATTATCTTCAAAAGTATGACCAGAGAGGCACAGTGGAGTCATCCTGCTGTACAAGAATGAGCTTTTTACTCAGATTTTGCTTTTTGCAGTTCATAAGTGGCTCTTGCTGGCTTATGTCAGCTGTCCTGGAGGAAGACTAGAGCAGTGATCAGTTTCTTAATTGCATTTTTCTCTAAAATATTTGCATCTTAGTAGAAGAAATCTTTGCTCTCTCTAAATATTCTGCAGGACTTGGTTTAAAATCAGATTTTGTCCGAGTTGTTAAAGTGTAAATATCCTCTGGTGAAAAAGCATCAATTCACTCACCACTTCATGTCCAATAACACAGCCTTTACTTAGGGAAAAAAAAAAACCAAACCCAAACCCAAAGGCCCTAATTAAAAAAAAAAAGGGTATTCTCCAGAAAACAAAGGAACTGTCTGCATTATCCCTAATTACATACTGTGTACTTTGAAAACCACCCAGAAAAATATCACACTAGAATTACAGAAAAACCAGTCCTCATTATCTCTCTTAGGAAATTAAAGAAATAGCAGTTTGCAAAAAAAGGTACAAATTTAAGGGGCATTTAAAATGGATCAAAGAGGGAGAATCCAACCGACTTCCTGTATATTGCTATATTTAGAAATTTAAGAAAATGGAAAAAAAATCTATTTACTTTTATGGAACTGTGTTTCATTTTCAAAAGTGACTTTTATTTAAAAAAGATATATGCTGTGTGAAGGATTGGTTGGTGGATTCTCAGAGTTCTTATATATTGAAACCAGTGCACCCTGGAACCTGTGATCACTGCTGCCTGTCTGCTTCTCAGAACTGGCTTGAAAAAGAACTGGTCTGTGCATGTTCAGAAGATCCTGCTTCTGTTTTACACTCAGAGATTTGATGTTTGCCTGCTCTGGGACTATGCTTAGCCATGGGAATTAAGGAAATAAAACCCTATGAAAAAACCCCAAAAGACAAAAATTTAATAATTTAAATTAGGACTGTTTAATTAGGACATTTTTATTATTGATCTTTTTGGCAGCTCTTCTGTAGTTGCCATGCCTAGAAATGCTTCAGACTGCTTTTCTTTTGATCAAGAAATTTTCCTGGGAAAAAAAAAAGAAATGCAGGTAGCTCTTCAGCAGAATTTAAAAAGCATTGTATTCCAAGGAGACAAAGTTACCACCAATTACCCCCAAATATTAGTCAGGGAAAAGTAGAACAGTCATCAAACATAGGAAAAGGGGATATAAACATTGATTTCATTCTATTACTTTATAGACTGTTGTTTAAAGACGATTTAATGACAAAATAAATTAGTTTCATTTTCTCTGAAGACTTAGTTTTCCCACATTTGTGATTTTCTTTACTATGATGTAATTGTTAAAAAGGAATAATTGGAAACTCTTTTAATTTTTTACACGCCGGATATGGATCTGTTTGTTCAAAAATGTAGTTGCTGAATTTTGGCTCTTTATATTAAATATCATGAGGTTTTCTGATTTTCAAGCAACAAGCTTATTCAAAATTTGAGCAAATACTCCTCCAGTGTAATAAAGGATGTGCAAATAATGCAAGGATAATTCAATATATATTTGTCTCTGACAGCAATACTGAAGACTCTCTAGTCAGCACAGCCTCAAGTGTGTACATCTGTGATTTTTAAGTTTCATCATTTCACTTCCAATTTTTATCCACTTCTTTCCTCCCCCTTGTTTTTCTCCATTAATAAGTAAGATCATATAGAAAAGTGACCTTTCCTGTGGGTCCTGCAGGATTATTTGGTCATAACAAGGAAAATTGTAATTTCTGTTGAGGCTTTTTAGAACTAATGAAAATTATCAACATGTCACACAGCTGCATTTCAGTTTTGTTTGTCAAAGCCCAGAACAGAATTGATTTTATAAATAGATACTAAGTGTGAGCACAGAATATGCATACTGATGAGCTCATGATAAAACTTTGTTTAGAAATACTTTTACAATTTATCCATGAAGAGGAAAAAGAATTATATGTCAAACAGAACAATATAAAGCAATTTTTTATAAAGTCATTTATGCAACTTCATATCTTTCACAATTTATCTTCCATAAGTGTTTTTTTTTTTTCTTTATGCTCCTTGATGAGATAAAAGAAGGTTTCATTTGTGGAAGAAAGGAATCACATGCTTGGAAAATAGAACATCTTGTTTGACTGTGGCACAGATTCAATGAGTCTGATAGGAGTTTTTAGAAAAAAAGTTAGTTAAAATCAAATTTATCTGGGAACTCTTTTCCTACTTAAAGTAACTTGATAATTCCTACTGCTTGAAGAATTATTGAATTTCTATTAAGTAACAGAAGAGGAGGATGAGGGTTCTTACCAAGCCTGGTTTCCAGCAAACTCTTCACCAGTCTTACAGACCTGTTGATCTTTTTGGAATAACTTTCAGGTGTGTCTTTAGGATTATCCAAATTCATCTGCTGCAGTGACCAGGAAATATTTTCTCTCCAAATGTTTTCTAATAATCAGACCACATGATTGTTAAAATATAAAAGCTGCTTGGATTGTGATATTGTGGCACTGGTTAACAAAGCTGTTTATACTGAGGAAAAAGAAGCAAATACCAGATATAGAGCTCTTTCCATCAAAGCTGAAATGTGTTTTGCTGTTTTGAATTACACAGCAGGTGTATGCCCACTCAATGACATCCAGCTGCCAAGGTATGACCTCAGTGAATACATAAAGTATGAGTTTGGGCAAACTGTGCTGGTGATGAAGCTGTAAAGTGGCCCAGTGGTGTGGCTGGGACTGGAGGTGTCACTCTGGAGAGCTCGTGCCCTCCAGCTAATGCTGGGTGGCCTGACATTAAAAAGGTTGCTGTCTAAATCTCTGGTTCTAATAACCACCCTGGTTTGTGGTGTTTGGAAAATAATGTTTGTGCCACAGAGCAGCTGAGGATAGCTCTGAAAAAATCAAAGTCACTGATGGGAAAGGAAAAAGCTGCTTAAATTCCCAGGCATTGGCCTTTTGCATTGAGCAGAACCAGCATGGCTGGTGCTGTTAAAAAGAACAGGAGCAAAAACTGAGATATTTGAGACATTGATCAGAACTGAAATAACATTTGCAGCATGCAGAAGTGTTGAAATAAAGTGAAAATAATTTTGCTGGGTGTTTTTTGTTTTGTTTTAAAAATTAATGTGTCTTGTTTTCTTGTTAGTTTTCATATTATATCAAGAACAGTCAGTGATTCATTTTCCTTTAAGTTATAGTTTGCCAGCTCTATTTCACCACCAGGTTATTTTTGTCATTGCTGTTCTACATACCCTTCTTAAAGTGATTTAACTTTGTAGTAAGTACTCAAAAATAATATGCATAGCTGAAAATTTTTGATTCAGCCATTCTGCAGAAGTGAGCATCATCCTTGGCTTTGATTTTGACAGATTAATACCTCTGCCTTCATCTCTCTAAATAGAAAGTTGACAACATAGCTGATAGATTGGACCTTTTCTTAAGTCCTAAAACCTCATTGCTAGCTATGATTTTATGTGTTGTACAAAATTAATACGTAGAACAATGACTGTCAGAACATGGTTCAAGACTTAAGCAGGTCCTCTTACTTTGGAGAGATAAAACATGTCTTTCATTTTTGAAGGAAATATATTTTAAAGTGTTTATCTGCATTCTCTAGTTTTGAAAATCTCATTCTCTGTAGTTTAGGCCTGTGAGTTAGGGTAAATAGATGTACTGATGCAAATCCATGGTTTGATTTCAAGTTGGATTGGTCCTTGTAATTCTGTGCCACAAATCTAACAGAAGGTGCCTTATACAAATTACATCTTGTTCAAAATGTAGCTGCCAGAATATTAATTTGAACAAAATATTCACAACCCACATTTTTCCCAACTTCTGGATCTTTTGCTGAATTTTCCAATCTGTTGATTCTGTGCTTCTGTGTATTTCCTGATTAACTGGCAAGTTTTTGAAAAAAAGTCATCTTAGGGATTCCTTGTGTTCCTCTGAAGCCAGGATGATTTCAAGCTCTTTTGTCATGCTCTTTTGCATATCTTCTCGTTAGTCCAGCACATACAAATGAGTGACTGATGTTTATTTGTGAGTTATTTCATTTTGATACAGAGTGCATCAATTCATTCTGGCTGATACACAGGAGATTTTTCCAGCCTCACTTAACTAGACCTGAGAGCCTGACTTAGATTTTTTGAGGGATTGAAGTGCATTCAAGTGGCAGGTGATGGAACCAGATGTGACTTTCACACCTGAGCTGGACGTGGCTCCTCTTCCACGTTCTCAGCACTGCGAGCTCCTGCAGGGCGGCTCTGAGCGCGGAGCAGGAGCTGCATCCTCCTCCCCCTCTGGCTGTGGGATCAGACCCCGAACTTGTGGGGCTGTTTGAGAGTAAACTGGAAGAGTAGAGAGGAGCTTAGAGCTAAAGAATAACGTGTAAGCATCTCTCATATGATGGCATAGGAATATCTCTCCTTCCATGGCAAGGGAACCTGAGATAGGACACAGCTGTCCCAGCACTGCGAGAAGGATGGGACAGGATGGGATGGGGCTCCTACCTCATGTCTCTGTCCAGCCTCTCACAAAACAGACTTCTAAACCAGTTGCAAAGTTGAAGATTACATTAAGGGATATTAATACACTGGTTTGATTGTATTTGGATTGCTTCCTAAGGAGAAAATGTTATTTATATTACAACTGTCAGAGAATGGAAGAAGAATTGCCTTAACAAACGCATTACATCCATGTGTTTATAGATCCAGACTCCCTCAGGGAATGCTGCCAAAGATGATATTCCTCACATTTGGTTTGTGTGTTGCATCTTACAGTAGAAAAATACACACTGTAAAGGCATTATTATCCTCATAAATGAGGTCTTGATTAAAAAGAAAATTTATATGTTTCCTTAAATCTCACTAAGGCCAGGGGGACATAAAAATAAGCTGAAAATGAAGTATATGTTCAGTATCTTTAATAACGTGACTATATTCTATTGCTGGACCCAGAATTTTAGAAAATGTATTTCTGAAATTATTCAGATGTGGTGCAGTGTATTTCTGGAATAAACTTCCCTCTTTTTTCTTTTTTATCTCTTTTTATTTGGTGGTTTGTTTTTTGGTTGTTTTTTTTTTTTTTTTTTTACAATATACTGATTTCAAAGGTTAGATTTAACAATATAACTAAGGTTTTACTGTGGTTTTATGGTGTTCTGGTTTTTAAAAAGACTATAAAGTAAATGTAAAGTAGTCCTGTCTTTTATCTTACATTCAGGGTACGACATTTTCCAGTGTAATCAAGAATAGCAAAATCTGGTGTATACATTAGGAAAGTACTGTGTGCTTGCAGAGTTTTAGCTATGGTACCTTAGGAGCAGGCTGCTCCAGTGCTCAGATCAGGACAGGGCTCATGGCTCTTAGTGCTGACATGGAGGTTAGTGCCCAGGTCCTTGGGTTTAATTGTCATTTAAAATTAATTTCTGTGAAGGAAGTTTCCATAAAAGACATGGGTGGAATGGCAGTGGCTGCTGAAGTTGAAGCTTCACATTGACAACATGAGATTTAGTCTCCTGAAATCTTGATGCTATTTTCTAAGGTGCTGTAAAATCCAATATCCTATTGAAGTAATTTTCCACCATGAGGTGAATAGTAGGTTAAGGAAATACAGTCAAAGAAATATTTTTATAACATATAGTTCAGAAATATTTCTTACATACTTGATCTTTCTACATTGTTTAAATATTATCTCTATATGCTTAATTAAAATTCTCAAGTCAAATTCTGAAAAAAAAATTTGGAAGTGTGTCCTGCTAGGACTCAGGGAATGGATGTGCCAAGGGAGTACAAATATCTGCTCACAAACACGCTGACTTAATTTTTTTTCTCTGCTAATAGATTAAATTTTATAAAACTTAAGGAAATATTACATTTGAAGGCTGGATTTAGTAAACTTTGACTGAGGAAAGATGTTAGAGATTCTGGAGGAGGAGCAAGGGAGGCTGGCAGCTTCCTGCAGCTCGGCGCTGATGCGGTGCTGCCTCAACAGCTGAGAGTGGAGGAGAACTTTGCTGCCCTCTCATTAGGAAGTTATTATCTACAGCTGCTTAAAACAGGAGCAGCTCTAGGGCTGGAGGGGCATTGTCTCCATCCATCTTCCCAAGTGCACTTTTCCTTATTTCATCAAGGGTATCATCATAAATGTCAGTACAAGTTACAGAGTAATGTCTGCTGGGCAGTGCTGCTGTGCTGCACTTAAAAGGTGAATTCTCCCACAGTGCTGGGGACTTTAGGGGGAACAAAAATGTACTGTGAAGTCCTGCAAAGAAAAAAAGAGAGACTTAGGGCAACTCTTACATTTAGGAATGGAAGGTGTGGTTGTGGGCCCTAGTCTGCAGGAAGAAGGCAGATATCTTTTCTTGGTTTATGGTATGAAGTTTCAAACCACTTGGAGCTGTTAACTGATAAATAAACAGCTTTTACTGGAAGCTTTTCATGTGAATTTTTGGATTGTGTATTACAAGCAATGAAAATCTTGTAACACTGGAATGCAAAAAGCAATGTACCTTATCAGCTTTTGTGAAAAATAAACCATATTACATGTATTTACACTAATTGTATAATTAGACATTCAAATTACAGTATGTAAATACTTAGTAATCAGCTGAAATTTGCTTTGAAAAACAAGATAATTCCCTCAACACAGGCTACCTTAAAAGAATTTTAAGTTAGGAGAAACCCCACGAAAGTACAATGAGAAAATTAGCCTGCAGTAATCAAAACCTCAATAACAGGGGAGCAATGTGTAATTCCATCATTTCCTTTTGTGTGAAGCTATTTTTAATGATTTGAAGCCTAATCAGGTGATGTGCTGAGCACAGTGAAACAAATAAGAGTTCTCAAGGATCTGTAAAGCTGAAGCCTACCTAAGGATCTGCCTTATTCCACTAAAAAGGGGGGAATCTCTCTTTTCCTTTGAGGAAACCTCTTGCTCTCTAGAAGATGTCTTGGAAGATAGATAGAGTGAGGAGCTGGATGTGGCAATGAGCCACACAGTGAAACTACAGCCAAACACACTTTAAAAGGCAGTCCCAGGCCCGGGGAGTTTTGCTGAATTAGCAGAACACATAGCATTTGTTATGGTTACTCCATCTCAGCCTAAAGCTGTTGTAGATACAGTGTGTAAATAGAAACACTTCTCCCTGTGGAATGTTCCCCTTTCAGCGTTAAATAATCGAGCATCATTTTTGTAAATTGCTGGTTGTTGTTTTTGACTGACATGTTTACTGAGATAAAGTAACAGTTTTTCCTCAAAGAAATCTACTTAGTGTCTAGATGGCATAAACACGGGGTTTTTTTTGTGGAAGAAAGAATTCCCAAGTGTTCATTACAGTTCTGCTAAATCTCTTTCAGACTTACTGACTTATTTAATGGTTTTCTTTCCCTTCTTCTGGCTCTGTTACTGTCTATGTTTTCCTGTATCTGGAAAAAAGTGCATTTGGTGAGTGTAGGACTGATGTTTGCTTAGGCAACACCTTCTTGCTGTGTAGACTGAACCTCATGAATCAATTACAGCCTGCACTGCTGCTGCTGCTTCTGCTGGCTGGCATGAGTGGATGTGATAAGCCACACACTTTGTTTGACACTGATCTTTGTAACTCAAGCTTGCTTTACTTTTCTAAATGTGGCCCTTGTGGTGGTGAAGTGAGAGCTGAGGGGCTGCAGCCACGTGACACAAGTCAGCATGCCTTTCATGTGAGAAAATATTCTTCAGGGCTACTGACTCAGAAAATGATGGCTAAGCCCTCTGTGCTGACACTTCACTTCTGTGGTATGACAATAAATGCAAGGAGTGAAGGGCTGAGAGAATTTGGAGATTATGAGAATTTTGGGAAAGAGAGAGGGAGGTGAAAGTATCATGAGCTGTACCCCCATGCCAGGTTTTATTAGCAGATGGAAGGCTTTTAAAATTTAGCTCAGAATTACAATTAAATCTGAAGCAGCAATAAAAGAGCCAGAACAGCAACATCACTAATGCTTTACTAAAATGATGACATGGTTGTATAACCAGTATTATTAATTTATACTCAGAAAAAAAAATATAATAACTATTGATGGTTAAATCCTTATTCTTGTTGGTCCCCAATACCTAAGTGGAGAGGTTTTCTTTTTGTGAAAAAACTGGAAGATCTCAGACTATTTACCAGGCAGGGAATGACTGTATGTTCCTTTCTGGCTATCCACAGTAGGTGGGAGAGCCAGTAAATGGAGTCCTCAGCTCTGTCATCTCACTGCCTGGATCACTGAGCAGCCCCTGGCAGGTGCTGCAGCCAAGTGGGGTTTGCAGCCACCCAAGGGCAGTGCCAGAGCATGGATTTCTTTCCCAAACATGAACTGTGCTGCTAAGGACATTTAGCAGGTGTGAGAAATGCTGCCTTACACAGAAGTAGGATGGTGAGTGGATCAGCATCATCCCCTGGCTGCAGTGGGAGCCTGGAGCAGCTGCTCAGCCCCAGATCCAGCCCCTCCTCAACTGTGCCTTTGCCCTGGCATCTGCATTTCAGGGTGCTGAGCATCTGGTTGTAGAAGAGTATGAGATTATGTGCAGCAGCAACTTGGAAATGTTGAATCATGGTCCTCTTGACCAGGTCCAGGCAGGCTGAGTGCTTGCAGGTTATATATTCAAAAACCTGAGTTGGGTAAATTCACTGGTAAATTGAAGTAATCCAAGCACGGCAAGAGAACATCCTTTGTAATCTAAATGTGTGGTCAGGATAACCATGAATATATTTGGCACTGAATACATAATGCAGCAGCTTAGAACACAGGCTTGCTGCAGAGGCAGAGAGGGTGAGCAACAGACTGCAGCTGCTGGACACACGGGCTCCAGCAGTCACTGAGAGGGTCCCAATGCCTTTGGACTGCACTGCAAAGTTATTTTGATTTGCTACTTGAGTGAAGACAACCTTGATGAGAACCAAAAAGTGACTACTAGAAAGACTCTGGGCAGTGCTGTGATCCCAAAATAACATGCAGAGGCTGACAAGAATGAGTCATTCCACTTAAAAACAGTGTAGTCACTACTACCGGTTAAGATGTAAAAAGATTTCTTTGACATTTCTGATATTTGGATTATTATATCCATTTCTATCCATTAACTCTTAAAGAAGATACCTGACTTCATAAAACTGTAGGATTTGCATGCAATAGATTCATGGTGGCATCTGTGGAGTTTTGGGCAGTTTCCCAGTTTTTCAAGGCAAACAATGAATTGTCACACTCTAAAAGAAAGAACTACGGTCAAGAATTATAATAACCAAACAAATCCATAAGGATTTCTAGGAAACAACAATTGAACCCACCAGTCAAGATGGTAATGGCTTTAAAAAGATCTGTCCTTCATTCCAAGATGGGCAAAATTCCCAGGATGGCAGCAATAGTTTCTCCAGTAACTCAGTTAAAGGCAATTTAGATCATTTGCTCTGAGACAAAAAAGCATAATTGAACACACCATAGTCCTAGAGCCAGGTGCAATCCAAAAAGAGTGTCAGCTGTAAAACCCAGTGTAATACTTCAGTGCTGTGCTCTTAGAGGGTCTCTTGCATACAGTGTTTTTGTTTTTATGCCACCAGCCATCATGTATCCAAACTGCAGGCTCCTTACTTCATCACATGCTGGAAATACACACAGGAAAATACTCTCACAGTTGTCAAAGATTAATTTAAAATTACTAGCAGTTCAGCAGCCAAAACTTGCCATAATGATCTCTCTCTGTATAAAACAGGACTTTCTGAAAGTGTTCATTTTTGTCCACTGCATATTATCTTATCATGTCAATGAAGATAATCATTCTGTGTAACTTTCCCTTATCTGAGGGGATATATTTGTTCAAAAAACTCTTTAAGCATTCTTATGTTAACACCCTCTGTCTAAAGGGAAACTGATAGCTTAGATTTCCTATGAGAGCTTATCATTGACCCCAATACACGGATGTTTAGTAATGGGTTTCCCTTGAGCTTTGCTTATTTTTAACAGAACCAGAAGCTTCAAATCATAGCAATTTTAAAAATCTGATTCTACTTCTTGTAATTTAAGGTGTCTTGTCATCTGTGCGTTTGGACAAATGCTGTGCATGGTTTGTGTTCAGAGCAGTTCAGTGAAAAGCAGTGTCATTAATATTTGTCCCAGCCCTGCTGCTCTGTTTCCTCTTGTTGTTTCCTGTGTACAGAGCTGTCAGTGCTGCTGCTGACATCCTTCTTCGGGAGACTTGATTAACATCACTAAGTTATTGGGAAGTGCTCAATTAGCAGTGCCTCACTCGTGGTGCTGACACCTGCTCAGCCTCCTGTGCTTTAAGCAGAATATTTCTGCAGCACTTTTCAGGCCTGAGTCAGATGAGGAGTGCAGCAAGGAACTCTGGTGTGTCTTTGGTGGGAGCTGGCCAGGACACAGTGAGAGGTACAGGGAGGGGAAGCCTGAAGTGCTGGGAACACACCAGGCACTTCAGTGGCTCAGAGAGACAATTAAATAAAAGAGAATGAATGGGAGCCAAGTGCTTTGTCCTTAGGTTTCAGTCTTTGGTATCTCCTCTTTTGTCCATAGTAAATGATGATACCAAAAGATTTTTTTTTCTTTCCACTAGGTTCAAGCCCACTCTGCAAACCAGGTTATTTTACTGTGAGGTGAAATTTCAGGATTTCAATTTCATGGACACAGCTATAAAGTGCTGTCACTAATAATTTGTGTCAGTTATTTGTACTAATTAATAATTCTTTTCTGTGTCATTGTGTGCTAGCATTTCAATGCAAAATATTGCTTCCCAATTTCCCTTTATTAACCACACGCTAAAACGTCATTCTAACCAAAGAAAAAGGCCAGATTACTCAGGAATGCAGTCTCTGTCAAACTGTCAAGCACTTACAGGAAGAGAGCAATTAAGCAAAGCTGGAAGCAGTTTGAAGGCAGTCTCAGATTGATGAGCAAAGGAGCTTCCCCAGACCTTTGGCTGCCCATGAGATGTTAACACAGTGCAAGCATCTTCTTTATGTTTTTGAGAATGCATTTTCATCCTGTGCTTCTTGGAAGTGTTCATCACCTGGTGTCTGATCCTCCATCTCATGTGGTACCTGGCTGATACACTGTTGGCTTTTTTCAAAATTCTGTATTATAGAGTTCATGTACATGGCTTGCCATACTTGGATGGGGAAAACAGAGTATTTGGAATTAATTATTCCCAGTTTTAGTTGTTTTCAAAGCACTGAATAGGTTTTTGGTTTTTTTTCCTGGTCTCTTAGTATCTCTTACTACCCCAGACTTGGGAGAGCCACTAACTGCTTTTTGTGTGGGTGGCACAGACTCCTTTCAGTAGCATTTGTTACTAGAAAGTACATGGGACTTGAAGAAAGTCACTGTTCCTGGAACTGTTAAAAATATAATGAATAAAAATAAAGGCTTTCAAGCATCTACATGTTCTTGTTTAGCTTATCAAAATATTAGTTTTGTTTTGATTTTGGTGATTTCCAAGTACATGAAAGTGAAATGTGTGCTGTCTGCTGACTGCTTTGTACCCTGCTGCAGTGACAAATTGAGATTGGCATGAAGGGTTTCATCTCAGCACCTTCCCCAGTGCCATGGAACCTCAGCACAGCTCTCCTGAGCCCCCCTGGGCCTCCCTGGTGGCCCCAAGGCTTCCTGAGGCCATCAGCCCTCCTGCCATGGGGCTCCTTGAGTGTTTGGAGCTCACGGCTGCATGTGTGGTTTGGGATTGGGAGCTGAGTGAGAAGTCAAGTCACAATCCCAGACTGAGGAAGAGTTCATGTCCATTATGCCTTCTCTGACCCTTTGTGGCTCATCCTGAAAGGACCACACCAATATCTTCTCCCTGGAGCCCCACCCCAAGGGTCTGAAGAGCAGCTGTGCCAGGAGGCATTCCTGACTGCACAGCCTGGACCCAGCCCAGCTCTCCAAGCCAGAGATGACACATTTTACATTGTTTTTGGGGCATAAAAGTCATATTACATCTTGTAAGTATCAGGGTATCCCATGTTTTCTTATGGCTGGGATGAAGGGAAGGTAAGGCACAGAGGTTTACATGATGAATTACATTTGCACTTCTCTAATTGGAAAATGTGACACTATGCATAGGAAAAAAAAATCTTCTAAGGCTTTGAAATCAAAGGTGTGTTTTAATTTGGATTATAACTAATAATAACTAGTATTTGGATTATGTATGACTAATTTATCTTGGCCACTTTGTACTTCATTTCCTTCTTTCTCACTCGTGTTGAACTTCCCTGTTTAAAATTTTAGGATTCCTTCTCTCTTCTGAAGTACTACATCCCCCTCCAATAACCTGTCATTTTCCAAATTTATTATTCTTTCTTCTTTTTTCATTACAGTGCAACACTGTTACTTTGTTGACCTTTTTTTGGTTTCTTACTATCCTTTTTCCTTCACTTGCCATGTCTATGCCCAATGTTCTTTAACACGCTCTCACCTTGTTTAATTGCTATTCCTTCTGAACTCTTCCAATTCTCACCTCCCTATTCTGAGTCCCATATTTCATCTGTGCCAATTTTTATTACTGCCACTTTTATCTGTGTCTCCTTCAAGCTTCCATCACCCTTTGTGTTACCTCAAACTAATGATCAGGTGGGAAGAGTATCTGCTCTTTCATTTTTCCTTCCTTCAACACCAGTGTGATGAACCCTGCTCTTTGTGATTGGCCCATGCAGGGATGATTGAGCTGCTGCTCAGACTTTCACCCTGCCTTACCACTGGTATGAGACTGAACTTCAAACCCTGAGAGCATCCAGTACTGCCAGGAGCATGGGAGGCAGTAATTTACAAAGTGCCTGTGTCTCAGGCACATCCCCAAGTTATGAGTGCAGAAAATGCTCTGTAGGACTCACTAATGAATCAGGATACAGCAGTGCCACTGCATTACGTAATCTTGCATCCCTTGAGTGAATGAATTATGGATACAAAACCATTATCACTTCCTCTTGGCAACATTTTCACTCTCTGTCAAGCTGTTTACCTGTGACTTGTTGGCAGTTCTTTATTTCCTTCCTCCCCCAGTATATTGCAAAGCTCCTGGAAGCTTTGTATTTGTATTCTTTTTTGTAGAATTGCTTTAATTATTTTTCCTCTGAATTCCCTCCCCCTTTGCTATTACACCATTAACCTCTTAAAGCTTACATTTATTGCTTTGCTCACTTTAACAATTTTAGTTCCATGAATGGGAAGTATCATGTAATGCAAAGTCTTTTCAAAATCACTAAGAAGTAAAATTGATAATACCAAGGTTCTACTTTATTTGTATTGGACTTTCTAATGTGGAAAATTCAAAAGTTCAGAGAGACCACAAGAAAACTGCCTTAGTCAAAAGTATGGGTACCTAATCAGAAATATGAACAAGTGGTCCTTTAAAATTCTGGTCATGACACTGGAAGAAAAACCTTCTGAAAATGCAACTCCTCTTATTAATAAGCGAAGTAATTTTTTTACATCTCCAACTAAGATTTGAGACTTTTTTTATTTTAATGCAAATGTCCTCTCTTTCTGATCAAAAAACCTATATGCCCTTCCCATGTGTGAAGTTTCTCTAATGGCATCTTTTCAAATATATCATAGTGCATATTCAGTATAATTTATAAATAATGTGGTGTGTTAGGTCAAAGCATCTTATAACATTGCATCAAGGAATGGGGGTATGCAATCTTCAAGGCTCTGCTCCTGTAGAGGCAGGCACTGTATTAATCTCCTTTTGGTTTTCATTTTCACTCTTCCTTCTCTTTATAATCCACTTTCACAAGTGGGGTAACTAAAATGAACAGAGAATATTGAAAGGAATGAGGGACTTGTCTTTACAAACAAATTCTGGGTCTGCTAGTAGATGAGACTAGCACTGAGAGATACAAAGAATGATAGAAAAAGAAACAATGGGAAGGATTCCACTGACTGATAAATGGAATGAGATTTGTCTTTACAAACAGACTGTGGGTCTGCTGATAAATAAAATTGGATACTGAGAGATGAAAGAAACAATGGGAAGAATCATAATTCCATAGGAATTCGACTGATCAACACAAGGACAAGAAAAGGTGTGGGGGGTCATATATTAGAAGGTGGTTTTAGGTATTGGACATTTCAGGAAGTCTGTACCTGTCAAGTACCTCAGCCAATGGGGGAAGAGAGAGGGAAATGCAGCCAGGAAATTAGGATAAAAAGGAGACCATGTCCTCCAAAAATTGGAAAGGCCCCAGGGGAAATGCCCCATGGCCTCTCCCTTTGTTTGAATAGAGCTACAGGACTCCTTTGTCTCCTCTTTGGACATAAACCTCAGGTGTTTGTGGATTAGTTTTCCTCACAATGGGAATGTGCCTTTAAAAGGCCCAGTGAATTTGTTTCTATTAAAGCTGCCTGCGTAGGAATGGGCCAATGAAACTGGCTCAAAGTCAAACAGCAGAGAAAGAGATTAATTCATTTTCTGTCACTACTGAGAGCAGAGTTCAAACCACTCCAAGGAGACAAAAAAAGTTTTTACATAGCTTAATATGTACAGGTGTCAGCAGTGAGGTGCTTCAAAGTGCTCTGTCCCAGTTCTTGGTTCAGGGAAGTATCACAACCCTGAGCACAGGGTCTGGGGTTTGGGAGCAGCCCAGGAGCTGAACTTTGTTAGCAGCAGGGGGAGAAGTTAAGGTGCCACTGGAAGGGCCTGGTTAAGGGATGCCACACCAGCAGACAAGCTGCTTCTTCCAACCCAATGGAAATTAACACTTCTTAATCAAATAGAACATGACAAAATGCATTTGACAGTTTTCTAGAAATGTTTGTAACATCTGTAGAAAGCAATAGAATAATTTTTAACTTTTTAAACCTCAAGACATATTTCTGTAATATTATTAAATCCATTTATTAGAGCTTTAGAAAAAATAATAGGTTTTAAAATCTAGAGGTTTAATATTTTACTATTTTCCATTTTCTTCTGTGGAGTATTGAAATAAAGGCAGGGGGCAAAGTTGTACTCTTTTTAGCAGTAAAATGGCAGTTTAGAAGAAAATAAAAAGTGGAGGGTATGTCAGCAGGATGTAACTGGATGGCATGAGTAGCAGGTGAGCTTTTCTGCAGGAAAACAAAGGAGATGAGGCCATGTTTTTTAATTATGGCAGTGTTAGCATGGACACTTTGTGCAACACCTACACAAGATGTAATCTGTAATGACAAATACCTTTTAATACTCTGAGGACATTAGTTCAGTGTTGTTTCCATAAATATGCTATTCTCTGAATTTATGTAGCAACTTCCCAGAACAGTTATTTTGGTTGAAATAAAAGCTGAGGCAAGAAAAACCTGATTTTTCTGGTGGTACATAGCAGTAACTGGGTCTGCACAGCAAAGGAACTGGACTGGCAGAGCACACCAGCACAGCTGTCACCAGTGGTCAGTGGGAAGATTGCATGATTTGTCTCCATGTTTTAAACCCAAAGATTCCAGTTCTTTAAAAGCCCTGTAAGCATAATCAGCATCTTTTATGCTAGTTTTGCATGTTGCAGACACAAAAGCACAAAAAAGGACAAATTTTGCATTTTTCTTATTGCAAGAAATGTGTGAGTTTTTTTTACCTGCTAACTGCTTTATTGACAGTTGTAGCTGTACTTTGCTTGAGCTCTGCTAAGGAGGCTGTGACTTGCTAAAGGACCCAGCAAAGCTCCCAGAACAGGGAACAAGGACATGATTTAGTCAAAAGGATCACTTGGATCCATCATTCCTTTATTCAAAATACCTCTGCTTCTCTACTGTTTTCCTCTTCTTTTTGTTATATTCTTGTATGATCCTTTGCCTGGATTCATGGAAGATTCTTAACCAAGTCTTTCTGGGATTACTTTGTTCTTTTAACAAGAAATGTCATACTGTGTCAAACAAGTTCAGCAGTGACTCTGTGCAGGTATTTCCTCTCAGCATTTTGCCTGTAGGTTTTTTCCTCTCCATCTGTTAATTATATGTAGTGACTTATGATGGATTACATTAAAACATTTAAAATAATTGGTATGATGGGGCTGCTATTAGTCACCATTATCACCAACAGGTGATAATTTTCTGCTTTGTCCCTTCTGTTTGGGGATAATGCTGGATAAGTCTGGTAGTGGGGAAAGAAATGCTGGCTAGATTAAAGAAATGTTGCTCTTGATTCATTTCTCATGCACTGTATCTCCACTGGTTTCACAGAAACACTCTTATATCGGCATTATGTAGGGGAAAATAATTTTCTTAGACTGTACTATTGTGTATGACTCATCTTGTGTTTTATCAGCCTAAAATGTATATATAGTAGTTTTAATATTGATCTACATATAGTCTAAATCATAATCACATATTTAAACTAAAATATCACCTGTTGTAACAGAATAGTGGGGTTTTTTTTATTCTGTAGGCATCTTTAGGATAATATTT
Source organism: Peucedramus taeniatus (assembly GCA_013400575.1). Lineage (NCBI taxonomy): Eukaryota > Metazoa > Chordata > Aves > Passeriformes > Fringillidae > Peucedramus > Peucedramus taeniatus. The sequence goes on from WBNO01024546.1 coordinate 247,122, forward strand.
GGTCTTCATCCTGTCTGTTTCCTGTAAGACTTGAGATTTTAAATTTTTCCTTGAGCAAAGAATTTTGTTCTCAATATACATCAGGCATTCTGATTGATGAGAGTAGAGTTGGGGACTTAAAAAGGTGTGGTCTAATATGCTGGAAAAGATAAAATTTAATCCAAATATAGTTAATTAAAAATAGTATTGTACTTTTCTGAAAGAATGTTTTCTAAATAGGGACAGGTTAGAAAGACAACTCTGCAATTTTCTTAAGATTCTGAAGTAGGTGCAAAATGTAAAAATTACATTTGTGGATAAATAATTAAAAACTATTGCATAGCTTTCCTTAAGAAGAAGCAAAAATGTTGATAGTTGGAGGGGTGGATGTGACCTACAGCTGTGGCAGAATATGATAATATGGTGCAGAGGCTTGTTAATCAGCCCCTGTTGCCTATTTCTACAGGCAACGTAATTATTAAGGTGCAGTGTCCCACTGAAGAGCTGAGTACATAATGAAAAACTAGTAATTAATTCACAAATTCTGTCTGAGATACAAATTGCAATATTGCTGTGTGTTTTTTAATGTACAGATGTTCCCAAATACTTCTGTGTTTGATGAAAAAGGTCTCCTGATCCTAAAAACACCCTAAATTTTAGCATAGTTGCTAAACTGAAAGTGTACAGCAGCCTTGACCTTAGGCTATTTATTATTTAATTACATGCTTTAAAAAAAAATCATGTAAGAGTAGTGGCTGACAATCGAAAAGCAAGCATCCATAGTTTGTAAAATCATAAGCAATTTATGAGAGTGACAAAAGAAGGATACATTTGTAATTAATGCTTTTCACCACAGAGCTTCAACAGCTACAGGGAAGAGAAGGAAAGAAGCCATATTTAGGGTAGGGGTGCACAGAATCAGTGTAGTGTACTTAGGTCCTCCTAAACTGCCTTCCTTATTCTTCTCTCCACCAAAAAACCCTCATAAAACACAGAAACAAACAAAAAAAAATCGTTACACAACCCCACAAATAAAAAGCCCCAAGAAAATTTTTGGGCATCTTTGGAATAATAAAGCTGTAGCTGCACTAAAAGAGAGTAAAATTACAGGAGGGAGGACTGGGTATAGGGGATGAATCTGAAAGAAGAGTCAGAAAGGTAAAGGCTCTAAATGAGGTACCATTAGTAAACCATGTAAAAGCAGGAAGGACATGCTTTTAAAATGCATAAGAGGCCAGGGAATAACCAAAGGAATTGTCAGTCCTCTGCTTAAGAGAAATGTAAGTAGAAGAAAAAAGGTATGTAGAGAGCTGAAAGGCTTAATAGCTATTTTGCGTTAGCCCTTCACTAAAATGATAGTAGTTAAAGGCTTAATGTGCTATTAGTAATAACAGAGGTGAGATGGAATCAGGAAGGAACAGGTTAAAAAGTGCCTACCAATTTAACATGGAACACATTAAAATAATCTCGGGAGAGCCAGACAAAATTCTCCCTGGAGTGAGGTAGCATCAGTATCAAAGCCACTGGCAATTTAATTAGTGGATTCATGGAGGGGAGGGAGTTTCACAAGGGCTGGAAATGAATGTCATAGAATGAAATCAGGCAGGTATAAGATCCTCACACTCAAATTCCACTTTTTCAGTTCAGATCTGTAGGCTGAAGGAATATTCTGTGCTCTGCAAATCCATTGTTCAGTGAGTGTATGGCCCTGCCCGAGCAGCCTGTGAGCCTGACGTGATGTTCAGTCCTCCTTTGGCAGTGGGCACTGCATGGCCACCAGCCAGCCTTGCAGGCTGTGGGGACACCTTCTGCAGAGACCTGGGCTTGGGGTGCCAAATGTGACATGCTATCATTTCCTCAGTCAACCTCCCAGTTGCCAGTATGATCTGGTTGATAATTCACATTATTTTTTAAAGTTGAGGGACTCGGCAATATTGTGCTAAACACACATGAAGAGGAAGCATGAAATCACTGTGGTTGCTGTCCAATCTTTTCTTTATAATTATTTCATAAGCTGCCATCTGTAATTAAGTTTAAAATGTCAGTGGTTCCATAGCATAGTGGTGTCATTGATAATAACATGTACACAATTATATAATCCTTTCTGTTGGGAAACATGAAAAAATCATGGCTGGGAATGCATAATGGTTTTGGGGTTTTTTCCAATAAGAGTAGATAAAATAGAAATTTCAATGGACTTCTGTAGCTGCATATTCTTATTGTTTTCCTTCTTTTTTTTTTTCATTTTTTGTTGCTGCAAATGGGATATTTTTTGAAACTAATCGGATCAGATCAGATAGATCAGGGTCCCATTTTAGGCTGAGAAAGCAAACAGCAGCAGTGGGCAGTTATGTTTTTGTTTTCAGAATAACACATGGGTCATTTCCTCTGGGAAAATGTGTCCAGGTAGTTCAGTCACCTGTTTACACCCTTTCTAGTTTTTGTGATGTGGAGGAGGTTGTCAGAACCTGTCCCTTCTTTGGGGGTAGCTTATGCAACCGAGCACATGATTCTTCTGGCCCTTTAGGCTGTCACTGTTAAAATGTTCCATCAAAGCTGAAAACAGCTGCATATCAAGCCATGGCAGGAGCATAGCAGCAGCTCCAAAATTTTGCTGGCCCCCCTCAGAATAAAAGAGCATGTTCAATAAAAGGAGAATGACTAATTTCTCCGGGCTCTCCTGTCCCCTGGGGCCCCTGTGGGAAGTCTGCCATGCAGGAGTGGTTCTCACTCTGTGAGCAAATCACTGAGTTCATCAGCAAAGCATAAGAGAAATGAAGTGCCATTTGCTTCACCCTGTTTCTGTGAAAGAGGATGTAAATAGTCCTGGGTTTATAGAATATACATAGCATATTGAATTACCATATATGTAATGGTATGGATGGGTATATATATGTATTTGTACAGAATAAATAACTGCAGGCCTTTATAGTTTCAGTTGGAAGAACCTGCATCATACTTCACTCTTCCCCTTCCTTCCCACACTCCAAGTTGCTGGCCAAGACTATTTATTTCCATCTCACCCACATTTAGAGGCCACATATTGTCATATCCCTGAGCTGTACATGGGAGAGTTGCTGTTCCCTGTCCAAATAACAGAGGAGCCAAAACTTTCTCTTCTAGGCTGTCTCTGGTGACTTTTCAGTCTCGTGTCCTCATCTCAGCAATCATTTCTGAGAGACTCTCATTCTGTTTGTGAGCCCACCTGGGATTAGGCTTTATATTAATGCACAGTTATATGTCTGCCAAAGTCTTTGGAATTTCTCTCTAAACGATACAACAGATCTTCAGTTGTACCACAGCACCTTGAATATGGGGGGTGCAGTCATGGTGTGGAGGCCATGCCTTTGCCAGCCTGCTGTTTACTGTCCTCAAATGTTGTAATGAATGTGGAAAGTTCTTCATTGCAGGAAAAAGCAAATGTTAACCCTGATTTGGTGAAAGGCAAGGAGGGTCCCTCAAGGAGAATCTGGATGTCCTAGAGGAAAAGAAATTGACTGTAAGACAACTTAGCCCTCCTTTTAAAGGGAAGATTTGTTAGATGATGTCAAGGTAACCTTCTAACCTTAACTTTTCTGTGATTTTTTATTTCTCTGACTTGGGTAAGTGTAGGATTCCCAGCTCTGGCCTCATGAGTTCATCCATTTTTATGTCCCTGTCCAGGAGCACTCCCAGAGCTATGCATGCACCCAGTGCTTGGGAGGTCACTGGATTTGTTCCTTGCTGCCAGAAGGGCTCTGGGATCTGTGGAGATGGCACCAGGAAGCTGTCTGTGGTCTGGCTTCTTTGTATGGTTGTGCTGAAGGTGCTGAAAAAGCCTGTCAAATTTTCTGTCACCTCTGCATGGAGAAACTGTGCTCCCTGCAAGGGGATGTGGAGACAGAGCAGGGTGTTCACTCAGGAGCTGCTCTGGTTGGATTCATCCCTTATTCCTGTTTGCCAACACCATAAATTGTGGTTGCAGCCATTTGGCACTTCCACTGCTCCTTCAGTGGGCACTTGTGTCGTGTCAGGGGAGCTGGACTCCAGAACACATTTGAGATCAGTCTGTTTAATGTGTGCTGATATTTCTGACAGCACTAAGACATTCTGGACTAATATCACAGAATATTTGGGAGTTGTTCTCAACTTTTCTTTCAAGGAGGTAACAGCAAGAGGGCTCATATATCTCCAATATATATGGGATATTAGATCTGTGAGTTATATGTAGTAGTAGACAGCAATTTGCCTGGAGACACAATGGGTAACGGTGAGGGCAGGGTGGCCTGAAGATAAGGACTATCTGCTATCTTAGCATGAAAGTAGCAAACATTCAATGTGGTTTTGGTTCTGTACTTAATTTCAAAAACAGAATTAAATGGGTTTTGTTGCATTAAAACAAATAAGTTAACTTGTCAATGCTTACACTTTATATAACTTTTCTAGATGGTGGACCATGTCAGTGAGGACAGATCATTTTAAGAAGCTGCATTAGAGTAGAAAAATAAACCTTTGCAATTATAAAATCTGCTTATGTAAGGTAGTCAGACATGGGTTTTTGGCTTGGGTTGTTGTTTCTCTTTTAAGAGGACTCGCTTAGAAGTCCAAGTGTTAAAATGGAGGATTTTCACTTAGCGTTTAAAATTAAATCGACCATCTGATTGCTTGTTGTGTAGAGCTTTGTCTGCAGTCTTTAGGCTTAGCTTGTTTAGTTGTACAGCAGCATTCCTGTTTACTGCTTGGGTCTTTGAACCTCAGTGCTGCCCCTCCTCATTTTGTTATCATAAAATTCAAAACGTTTGACGAGGAAAAAGAACTTCACAGACTGCAGCACAATCATGCTTCCCCAACATCAAAGTGAGGACAGACTGTGAGATGAGCCATCTTGACCAACATGAAACAAGACTTTGACATTGTAATGCATTGACATCACTCTCGTTTAATCTTTTTGCTCTTTTTTCTCTCTTCTTTTTCTTTCTTTCTGTTTTTAAAATTTATCTAGGACAGTAAAAAGAGGATATCCTAAGGACATTTTACGACATATAGAACCCTTAAGTGGCAGCGACGTAAAAAACATCTGTATCTACACTTTTTCTTTAAAAACATAATCAAACCTATCAAAAAACATAAGGGAGTGCCTAGCTGAATCACATATAGGGCCCAATGAGCTGAAGTTTCCTTGCTGGCCACTAAAATTGATTTATTATACCAGTTTATAGCAAATAAATAGCACTACATCCTGGTAACATACTGAAAAAACATAGGGTATGTCAAATAAATTCAACTCTTGTTCAAAAACTATCTTTAATAATGACAAAAAAAATTAAAATCCTCTTCTTTGCTATTCTAAATTCAGCTTCAGCAAGTTAACATCTTTATTACTGAAAAATATAAGTCCTTAAAGATAAGTTGGAATAAAGTTATTAGACATATTATCACTATAGGACAATGGAGTTATTTAGCACGTGGGAAATGCTTGTGTTTGACCTGGAGTTAATGGGAGGCAGGCATTTACACACTCAGGAAAACTGAGAAGTGCTTTGTGCAGAAAATGTCACAATGTCTCAGTTACTGGAAGATTATCACAAGTTTTGTATTAGGCTGCCCGAGGACAAGAGCTCTTTGCTAAATGCTAAAATATTTGACTTATTGTGCTTAAATATATGTTGTGATTATTCAATAGATAAATACACAAAATTCTTTATCCTCAGTGTGACACTGGCAAACACTCTGTGTTACATTTTGAAGGTGTCAAATTATTAAGGGTAAAATACTGAAAGAAAAAAATTTAAAAGCATGAAAAAGAAAACCTAAAGCATGTTGGGGTATTTTCCAATGCTATCTGCAGCATAGCATGATGTTGTGCTGTTTAGGCTGGGTAAGAAGGGCTGTGAATGAAAACAAAGTAATTGCTTGTGAGGAAAACCCCACAATTTAAGGATTATTGTAGTTTTAGTGTTTTGACTTTTTTAACATTTAAGAAATAAGTTTAATGAACATATGTCTCACTGACATGTCTTTGAGCTAAATTCTGTACTTATGGATATAATGAATTTATGAAATATTGGACAGAATATATTGATGAAAATAGTATGACCAGCATTATAACTATAAGATTAATAGATGATTATATTTTATTTCTGTAGGCTCCTCATGTTTTTTATTAAACAAGTACTTATTGATGACTTAAATAGAAGTTTCTTTTAATAAAATACAGTTTGCTGTATATGGAATGTGAAGTCAAAACTTCACAGGAAGATATCAGCCCTTTAAATAATAATGTAAGTAGCCTCCATAAGTCAGCTTGAACATAAGTCAGCACAACTCATATCAATAACTGAGTTTGTTTTTTCCTTGACTGCTTTGTCTCTGGATGCATGACAACATCTCTAGCACTGTTGTGATAAGTAATTATTTGTTGAATCATTTAGAGCTTGTGAAGTGAAGGTGGCACAGAGTGTACACCCCTGGCAGAACTGATAGGGAATTCTGTAGAGAAGGCATTGCACAAAAGTAATAATATTTATGTGCTAGAGGTTTTTTTTTTATGGCAAGCAGCTGCCTTTATCTCACCATCTCATCATCAGAACATTTATTTTGTATTATTCTGTGCTGTGACTTAGACACAATGCTGTGCATTATGACAGGATAAAAAACATACATTAAAAGAGCATGAAATTAAAATAACAAAGTGCTTGTATTGTTAGTTAATACAGAAAAGGATCTTGCGCCTCCTGCTCTCTGATGTAGCCACAAGTAAGCAAGTCCTGCTGTATTTTTCAAGTGTGCTGAGGGTGTGCATGGAGAGAGGATGAGAATGCTGATGTATAGATAAGTGGTCACTGGTTTTGCTTTAGAAAGGACTTGGAGCAAGCAAAGGAGGAAAGTCTTTTCCTGCAGCAATGCAGTGAAATCTGCTGTTGCTATGGTCTCAACTGGGTGCCTGGAAGCACTGATGTACATGTGAAATGTTTTCATATCACAAGCATGTTAGCAATTGACTTGATACCAAGCACAGAAAAAGAAACCCATACTGTTCATGCATATCCCTGTTTTCCTCTTTTGTGTATGCTGCTGTACAGTGAGGGTGTTGGCAGCCAGTTTGATGTCAGGTCTGTCTGTGATTCTTTCTTCGTGCCCATCAGGGTGCCCACAGACTAAAGCCATCCAGCATGAAGAGATTCTTCACATCACAGTTGCAGAAGCAAAGTGCTTCTTGCCAAGCAAAGAAAATACCAACAAACATTACATATTCACATTTCCCTTTTGTTGTTTAATAAGGGAAAGGTGTCCTGGTGATTGCTCAGCCATCAAGCAGGAAAAATCACAACTCTTTTTCTTCTGTTTTTGCTCCTTTGTCAACACAGAGTCTCCTTCCCTCAGCCTTCTGCTGTAAACTGTAGAGAGCCTATGGAGAGTCTCAATAGGAGACATAATGGGAAAACAGGAAATTGCCCAGCTCAGTTGCCAGTCTCAAATGAAGGCTCTTCTCCTCTTGGCTGCATGTGGGTTCCTTTGTCAGCCAGAATTGTTTCCCTGATGTTCAGAGGTCTGTTTATATATTTGGGATAAATCTCTTTCTTCAAACACTCTGCTGTAAGATTTATTATTGAGTTGTGTGTGTGTGCAGCCTGGATGTCCCCCCTGGTCTTTTTTGTGGGGCTGTTTTGCTGTGCCAGCTCCCACCTCAGAGGTGTGGGGGTGCAGGGCTCTGCTCTGCAGTGTGATCTGAGGGGCTGCCCTTGGCATGACCAGTTCATAGAGTGTGTGTGTGAATGAAACTCTGCCTGAAAGTCAGATTTGCCTGATTTTAGTGCTGCCTTCCTCTCTTTCTCACTACTTATACTGTGAGTTTCTGCTCATTGAGAGAAAGAAAATTTGTCCTCTCCTTTTTTTTTTTTTCTATTTTATCCTTTTCAAGATGACAGAATCCAGATCATGCCAAAATATTTATGGAAATTCCTCCTTCTTAAGGCTTGAAATATCTTTACTAATCTTTGGGTCTACTAACTTACTCTGTCTGCCAGCATGAATTTGGCTCAGTTCCTTAAATGACACTAAACTACTACTAAAATACTGTTACTATCCTAATCTTTTTTTGTATGCCAGTAGTCATAATAAACCAGCAATAGAAATACCATCAGTAGACATAAATATTAATGATTTTCTATTCTGGAGGGGGATGTTTTTATTTGGTTTTGGTGGGGTTGTTTTGTTTTTTGTTTGGTTGGTTGTTGTTTGGTTGGTTTTGTTCTTTTTAATTTTGGGGGGTATTTTTTTGGTTTTTGTTTTTTTTTGGGAGGGGGTTGGTTTTTTTTTGTTTGTTTTTGTTTTCTTTTTTTGTTTGTTTGGTTTTTTTTTGTTGTTGTTTTTTGTTTTTGTTTATTATAACAAAGAATGGAAATTAAAATAAATATTAAGCCTTCTCATTATTTTGGACAGTTTTGTTCTCAGCCTTTGTGCTCATCTCAGTGGTAGCTGTGCACTTTTACTGCTTACAGTGTGCTGCAAATCAATATATATACATATATAGATATGTATATATATATATATATGTTTTTTTTTTTTCCTTTAAATGGACTCCATCTTCAAAGGAGTTGTCTTTTAAGGCACTTGCTTATTTTCCAAATATTTGGAGGTTAATTTTTTTCTTATAGATAGAAAATTGTAGATGTAGAAAATCAGGCAATGTTTCAACAGTGCTGTTAATGGAGAGCATCCCAGTATTTTACCAAATATCCTCTCCTATGTCTCCTTAAATGTGCAAGTTGGGCACAGCCTCCATTGCTGGAAGACCCTTTAGAAACTATTACATCTTAATGCTTGTCAAAACATTCTCATACTTGGACTGCTTTAGTAAATATAATATATTGTACTCCATACAGATAAAATTTAACTCTTTTTTGTAGTGTCTGTAACAGAAGTATCTAGGAAAAACATAAGAAACATGTAGGTAAACTCTCAGGCAGTCATCTAGTGCCATTTTTCTCAAACTGGAATTATTTTCACAGTAAATTCTGGCAATAATTTTGTTTAGTATATTAATTTAGAAACTATTTATACAAAGCTTATATATATATATTAATTTATATTTAGGGTACTGGGAACACTCTTTATGTAGCTCCATATTAGACTACAATGTGATTTCTGTTTTGATTATAAGATATGAATTTATATGACTGGCTGCTCTGGGAAGTTCTGGTAAGAGTTTTCTAATATATTGCTTGGCAAAATAATCATACTGTATTGAATGAATTCATACATTAGCATGACTCACATACAAGGCTGAGCAGTTGCACAGTTAGGTCAGCCACTTCCAGTAAATAGAATTCAAAATCTCATGTTTATTTTAATTTTATTTACTGTATTGCATATGCATATTTTCATATTTTTCCAAGTAAACATTACTACTCCCCCTGCCTGCACCACTCTAATTGGAAGATAGGAGTGGCACCTTCTCAGATGGCTGAAAAACAACTTTCTCCAGTGGAGTAATATTTTTCAAAAACTACATATCTGTTAGAAAGCAAGTCCCTATATGTAAATCAGTATGGAAAGGTAATGCTGAAAACCTGCCTGGAAGAAAACAGTTAAAGCTCTTTGACCAGAAGGTCTGGTCAAAATATAATTGTTCTGTACATGTTTTTCCATTTAAAGAAAAAAAAAATTAAAAGTTACCTGAAAAAAGAGAAATATTTAGAGAGAAATACAAGCACAAGATACCAACACATTTAGAGTGTTTGAGCCTGTCCTGCTCTCTTTAGGAAATAATTTGTCTTGTTGGAAGAAGTGCTTTTCATATCACTGTATGCAAAGAGGATTTTGATTTCAGATACTGGATTAAAAATTTAAATGTTTTTCAGGATACAGGGTTACACTGAATCTCTTTCAACTCTTTTCTATATTTTAAGATTTCTGATTTAGAAAATTATTGTAGAATTTAGCTTAACTTTTGGATGTTTCTTTTTCCATTGAATGGAGCACAAAGGGTTCACAAGCATCTTCAAATATCCAGTTTTTTTCAGTCCACCCTCATGTACAAGGTGGGATACTTGTCATCATCCACTCCTACCATCTGCCTGGGAGGTATGGGCCAGTATCTGGCAATTCCCAGATAAAGGCTTGGACTGTAAAATTCTATTCTGTGTCCTGAGTGTAGCTCACATGAGGGTGAATTTGGGTAAGAGAAAAGTCACCACACAGCTTTCCTTCTCTGGGATTACAGCCATGCAGATTTATGTTCAGTGTTTTAGTGTTGATAGTTAAGGCACAGGGCAGTAAGGAGGTGACTTCTTACCTTCTGGGAAGCCTCTCATTGCACTCTGGTGGGATTCTTGCATATCATTCTTCTAATGCACTTGTCCTGCTGTGCTGAATAGCAAACTTGTTAAATGAAATTACACACAAATACAGGACAAGTGGAATTTATTCTGTAATTTTTTAAGTGATGGGTAGGGGAAATCTTTTGCCGTAATGTTAGAGAAGCATTGTGGAGTTTCACACAATTCCAAACTGATGAGGAGGTGCAAAACAAAACTTCAGCAGGGCTTTTGTAGCATTCAGGGAAGGAAAGGTTTCTGGGATTAATGTGTCATTGCTGGGGATTAGAAACTTGCATTTTTGTCTCCACTCACAGCCTTGCTTTCAGTTCAGTTGAAGTTAAAGGTAATTTGGGGCAGGGAGTGTCATCAAAACCTTGGGTTGCTTAAACTTGCTTCTTGTCCATGTACCTTTTGCTAGAATATCTGACACCTTGTAGAATTTTTTTTTTAAACCCATCATTGTATCTGATAATAGCATCATGGATATTTTGGGCTGGCAGGGAGCTCAGGAGGTTGCAAGGCCAAACATATGGTTGGAGCAGGGGCACCTCTAAGGTCAGCCCAGGCTCTGGTCTTGCAAACCTCCAGGGGCAGGGACTGCACATCTTGTTCCTGAACATCTTGAGACCCCACCAGGTTCTGCTCTCCACAGAACCCAAGTGGGAACAGAACACAGTCTGAACTTTGCTGAAGGCAACTTGAGTTACAGTGTCACCTCCAGGATCTCAAACGTTATTTAAGAAAGGATTTGTATCAGGAAAAAGAAGATCCAGGTGAAAGTGACAGAGTCTGGTGAGAACATACCACAAACAATGAAATCATTGTCTGTAAGGTGTTAGTTTGCAGTGTGGTTGTTTCATTGAGCTTAATTCTGCTGGAGATACTCAGATCACTTCTGTAATGAAGTTTCATCCAGGTGATTAATCCTGGAAAATCTGAAAAACAGGTAGAAGGGAAAACATTCTCTGAACTAAACATCTTAACCAGTGAACTGGTGTATTCCTTCATAGCAGGAACTCTGATGGACTTTCTTGGTGGGTTTTGAGTGACTGACAACTTCCAAGCCTTCTCTTATCAGCAAAATTAGGAACAGCACAGTCCCTAAAGGAATTTGTACTAAGAACTGATAACATTTGTAAAGCATTTGAGCAATTGGAGAAAGAGGAAGGAGAAGAACTATGCAATCAAAATTTATAGGTGAGAATTGATTTTCATGCTAAGTATATCAAAATTATTTAGGATATGCTTATAACCTCATCTTAAGAAATTTTTGTGTGTTATCCTATTATTTTTTTCATGCTCACAACTGAAAATGGATGGATGACTTTCTTATAGCAGGGCCCACATCAGAGTGGACACTAGAAATAAAACTAGTTGGAAGTATCAGTGCTTAACTCCAAGTCCCAAAATTCACTCAAGGTGATTTAAGAGCAGCTGCTGCAAACCCTTGCTGGGAGGTCATCACTGCTGCAGCACCACTGCCAAGGCAGTTGACAACACTCCCCTCTCAGCAGCCAATGCTTCTGCATTTCTTTCATTTTCAGACATATTAAAAATTTATCACAAACATTTAAAGGAGAAAAATGCATTGACTTTTCTGAAAGCAATTTGTTAATTAACATCAAAGGGATGAAATTTGCCTTGCATTGCCTGGTGAGTGGCATTCTTCCATCCTCCTGGTTGCTATGGGGATGAAGGAAACTCTTGTTCCGGGTCACTCCTAAATTTGCACATGAAAGCATTAGAGATTACTGCTGTCTAATCAAGTTATATGGAAAAGTTTAAAGGGAGGTACAATGTTTTACAGCCAGCAACCTTCAACAGAATAAAACACAATAGCTGCGAAAAAGGATTATCTCCTGCTTTTAAAAATATACTAGGAAAGTTCAAAATGGTATGAAAGCTTTTTTAGCCAAACATCTTGACTTTTTTTTTTAATGCTATTTTACAAATGAGGAATGTAGAATAACATTTCTAATAGAGAATTAGTGTATGCATTGCCCAACTCCAGGGCTGGATTCAGCATAATGAGGAAGGGATGTGCTATGCATTTATTAAATGATTTTACTTTTGAACTTCAAATTCTTCTGTGTCAAAGTCCTTGATATTGTCACATCAATATTGTAGTACAAAAAAATTTTTACTCTGGGTATAAACTAAAATATCAAAAAAAAGAAGTCAGAACTGACACCAAACTTCCAAGAGGGAGGCTCAGGAGGAGCCCACACCCTGGTGCAGGTCCTTCCTGGCAGTGGGGTCTGCAAGCAGCACATGCAGAATGCCTTGTGCCCATGAGAAAAGTACTCTGCAAGGCTTTAGGAGATGCCAGGTGCATTTCAGAGTAGAGAAAATAGGTTTCTGCATGAGCTTGTATTTTTATTTTCATGTCTGGATTAGGGTTTTTTCCTTCTTTTTTTTCCCTTATTGTTTTTGTTTCTTTGTTAGGATTATTATTTTATTTTTGTGTATTTTTTGATTTTCATGACTTGTGGGTTCCAAATAACATGGCAGTCATTTAAATGCTTTCTAAATGGAAAAGTCTAAAGCTTTAACAGCAGTTCTGTAAACAGCTCCATTACAGAACAGAACATGAAGTTACCTTAATTTTGAATATTTATGATTTAATAGTACTGTTCAGAGACCACAACTGAAGAAACATGATGAGTTCTTCAAGTTATCTTTTAAATTCAATATAAACAAGCATATAGTGTCCTTAATTATAGATGAGGATACTCTTGTTATAAAATAGCATTGTTGTCATGGAAGCAATCAAGACTCAGCAACAAGGAAACTGTGTTTGATTGACCAGAGCTGGTTTTAACAATACAGTGAAAAAATATCCATTTTCAAGTGACTGCTGAAGAAATGGATCTGCTTGAATGTTGGCTTATTTTTCAGTACTAAACTGGCATTTTTCACTGGTAAACTAAAATATAAGGTATTTTTGTGATGGTACAAGTAAGTACCACAAAAATATAGAAGGAGACTGTGTCTACACACAGATCCTCACTAAGGAGGGCTGAACTGCAGCAGCAGAACACTGAGTTATACATCCATGCTTGCCTGGATGTGAGGAAGGACCAGTTAAGAAGGATGTGTTAGTTACATCCATTTAGTAATCTGCATAATTTATTATCCCATACTACCAGGAGATTCACACCTAAACCTCTTGATTCTCCTTCTGATGTTTGCTCCTCAATTTGAGATTTTTATGTGTGACTCTCCCCCCATTCCTCCCATGGAGCAAAAATATGCTTATTTTCTAGAGTGGGCTATCTATTTGTCTGATCCATGACCTAGGTCCAAAAACTATTTGAATTTAGAGAGCTCTTCTGTTCTTTGTCTTATTGGCTATTTTTAAGCTGGGTTTATTTGTGGAATGACTGGTCTTTGTATAAAAGTGGCCCTAAACACTTAGCAGCAAAGATATTCTGACATGAGTAGGCATATTCTCTGTTCTTCATTTTAAAAGTGTTTTGTCTACACCAGGAACAAAGTTATACAGTGATTTTAGCTGACCAATTGCACATCATGAATAATGCAGAGTGAAATGAATAACTCATCAGGAGCTCTGATGCTATGTTCTCACCCAGGGTCCACTAATTGTGATCTGATTTGTATGAAGGAGCCTGCTTATAAATGTGTTGTGAACAGAAAAAGGAATACAATCTCAAACAGTACAGTCAATAATTTTACCAGCTTCAGTCGCAATTTTTCATTTAAATTCAAAATCTTGTCCTTATTCTGTGCCCTATTTTGATGTGAAATGATAGAATTAATTTTTTTCTGTATTCAGCATTTAAGAACCATCCATTTCCCAATTCAGCTTCACAGCAAATCCCACTGTTGGTTACTTTTTAAACACACAAGCAAAACTACTTCATGAAAATGTATCAGAAGGACTAGATATTTACTGTGATTGTTCTCCCTTTCTCTGAGTTGCTGAAGGGAGGAAAAGAGAAAAACATGTTACATTCCCTTTAGCCCTTTTCACGTCCTTGAAATATACAATTTTATGTAATAAGCAATTGGTAATTCTCAGAAAAAGCTGTGGTTATGAATGATGAATAACCATTGCATCATGTTGCATTTTCATTTTTATTTTCAAATTGTGATTCTACACTCAAAACTGAGTATAGAATGGATATATTGATAATGTAATAGGAGAAGAAAAGAGGTTTTTTTTTTTCTTTTAAATCAGTGCAAGTCAGAAAGAATGGTTACTTAAGGAATGACTTTTTTAGAAGATGCATTGTTAAGGAATGGAACCTGAGCAGCTTGCTAAATACACAGAGAGCAGAAGAGATGGAAAGTTACTAAGAAGAAAGATGTGTTTAAAAAGTAAGGAACAGAAAGCTGACAGCTGAGGTTCCCCTCCAAAGGACCTTCCAGAGGTGGCCTCTGGGATTCTCATGTGTTCAGAATGAGCACATCCTGAATTCTCCCTCCTGTCTGGCCTCCTGCACCTTTTCCACAGTGTCAGGATTTGGGGAGGTTCTTGAGAGGTGGGGGTGGTCTTTTGGGGATTGCTCACAGCAGCCAACAGTGAGGGACTTGGCTGATGGTCTTTGGAGGCTTCTCAGGGATCAGTGGAATTTAGTGGGGTGATCCAGAGGTCACTGGAGTATCAGTACTTGGTTCCCCTTGCACTGAAGTTGGGTGATCAATACATATCTCTTTTCACAGATATTGCTTAAAACATTTTAAGCTCCTTTCATCCCTCTTTGTTCATATTCAGAGCAATTTTCCCAATGTCAGAATTTCACAGAATCAGAAAAGGAGTAAATGTGGAGATGTTGTTTTTGTACTGAACAGCACCAGCCTCTTCTGTCCCATCTTCACAGGCCCTTGCCCAGCTGGAGCAGCTCAGAGAGGTTCACTTCATCCTCCCCACAGAGACAGTAATGTTCCCCACGCTCCTCCCAGCCTGAGAAGAAAATTAACCCACAGTAGTGATGTTCAGGGACCCTGGTGACAGTGGCAGGAAGGAATGTGAGAACTTCTACTTAGTCAACATTGTTTTAAAGCTGGCACAGGTTTGCAGCTGTGCAAAAGTTCATTGCTAATAGGCAGGGACTCACATCTCAAGCCTCAGGCTACAGTGAGATATAATTAACAACCTTTGACAGTCTCAGAATGGAGTGCAAAGACCATCTGAGCTGGGGAGGCTGAAAAACCCAGATTCTATTGCAGCCGAGATCTTCAAGCCTGAGGAACTTTGCTGAGAGTGTTGAGAATTCAGCACTGCTGCTTTAGCTCTTCCACTGACAGTCTGGATATTGGGGACTGGGACTGTGGAATCTCCCACTAGCCTAAAAAACACCTTTTCCCTAATATTAAGTAAATTATCAGAATAATGAAAATGATGTATTTCATACATATAAGTATGAAATGCATGAGAACTTCACAGTTATTTAAATTAGTTTTGATCCTCCTAAAGGGAAAAAAAAAGCAGAAAAAAAATTGAAACAGCACTGTCTTGCAGCGTGAAATCTTTCTGGCATTGGTGAAGCAGGCTGTGTTCCACCTCTCCCAGTACTCATTGTTTTTTTCCAGATTTGTTACAGTAATATTGCTTTTTCCAGCACTATATTGTTGTGATAAATGCGTGCGTGTTTTCTTCAGCCCTGAGTTTTGGCTTCAAGGAATCGATTCATGCTGGTATTTTTCACAAATAAGCTATTATAAGAATTTCTGAGAGAGAAAATAATTTTAGCTTTCAAAATGAATTGGCTGCTGAGATCAGGAGCTGTAAATGTCAGGTGTGGCCCCTGCAGTTACCTTGGACTTTCAGGGTCATGTGCAGGCACTGAAGTAAGAAAGAGCTTGCCTTCCAAAGGTGCTGGAATTCCTCAGAGTTCTTAATATTTCTGATTTATTTCTGGTGGTTAATTTAGGACTGAATCTTTGGCTTCTGAAAATATTTTATATTTTAATGCTGCAAATAGAGTATAACTTGGCTGTTTGTTTGTTTGATTTCCCTAAAAGATGATGAATGTTGTGTGACATGCAAGCATTTCCAAAATACTCAGAAAAATGAAACATTCTCTAAAAGCTTCTTCTGAAACATTTGCTTGCCAAAAATCAGGTGGACTGTCCAGTTTTCTAAAAGTTTAATGGAATATAATCAGTAATGATTTGCTAATTTTTCTCCTAAGTGTTTGGTCATATGTCAGGCTGTGAGAATTAAATGGAAACAGAAATACAAGGGAATGCTGTGAAGTAACAACTGTTGCTACACTCTATTACACGTACATACAGCATGTGTTGAGTTTGCTGTCTCTGAACTGCCTGGCAGGTTCCATGTTTCAGTTATTTTGCTTTCCTTAGTTCATTGGTCTGAAAAAGTAGAAGTAAAACTTCCACCTTTACATAGTGGGAACAAGAATAATAAGTTGCAAATTACTGCATTAACTTCTGAGTTACTGCTAGGTTTTAAATATACACACATCATTTCAGAGGCATCCCCCAGGTTTTGTTCTCTGAACACTTCTCAACTCATTCCAAATGAAAATGACTGGAAGTACACTAGTGAATAATAATATAAAATATAGTATTAAGAGCTAATCCAGGTAAATCTCCATCAGAGTCTGTAATTCTACCCATTTGTCATTCATGCAGAAGCAGATTTTTCAG
Organism: Peucedramus taeniatus; assembly: GCA_013400575.1. Classification (NCBI taxonomy): domain Eukaryota; kingdom Metazoa; phylum Chordata; class Aves; order Passeriformes; family Fringillidae; genus Peucedramus; species Peucedramus taeniatus. Next base: position 264,038 of record WBNO01024546.1, read on the forward strand.
GCATAGCCTTTAAAATGCCTCAGGTTCGTTTTCCACTCTTCCTTAGCTCGTAGCCTCAGAATAAAGAAGGAAAAGTGCTGGTAATGTAGACAGAAATGAAATGTGTTTGTTTCTCTCAGCTTTTTTCTGTACTGCGTGGCTCACAAACTGCTGTGTACTTGGCACTAAATCCACATGAGAAAGTAGAGTTATATTGTGAAATGGCAGCAGTTACTGCAGCATGCTTTCAGGACAAACTCACAGCTGTCAGCTCTTGGATCAGTCAAGTGTGGAGTTAGTGCAGGGAAAATGTTTAGCCTCAAGAGGGAGAAAGCCAGCTGCCATGTCCATTAGCACCCTTTGTTGACCATCCAAGAACATCGGCAGCATCCAAGGCAGCTCTGTCCCAGCTCTCTTTGCTAGAGGAAATTATTGGAAGATGCCCAGTAAGTGAGGAGAGAATGGCATGGGTGGAAATAAGCAGAGGTGGAAATGCATTTATATTTTGAGGTATAGGTTGTTCAATTCTTTGGGCATCCTCAAGTGAGACTTAATTTGCACCTGTCCTTTCAAAGAGAAAGGGATTATTGAAACACAAGAAAAGAACAGAGAGCTCCTTTGCCCTGCCTGGCAAATGCAGAAAGCACAGGCCCCTCAAAAGGATAATCAACAGAATGTGCTAATGTTTGAGCCAGCACTTTCAAAATCCTCAATTAATTTTGGGGCTGAGGATATTGGGTGCTCAATCTGAGCACTCCAGCTGCACTTGAATTATCTGTGAGCATAGATGCTCGGGATCTCCTAAAATGAGATCCCAGCTGTTTCTGGTTGATAAGTCTAAAATTAGTAATCACTTTTGTCAATTTTATTTTAAATTAAAAATTAAGTGCTTTCATTCATTATTTGTATTACATCACAGCACTTGGGAGCCCAGTCACAAATCAGGACGCTGCATTATTCAGTACATACAGGCAAAGAACAAAAGATTGTTCATGTCCTAGAGATTTTACAGTTTAACTATAAGACTCTTTATGGGAAAAGAAGTAAAGAGTACAAGGATATTCGAGACCTGACTCATCAGGATTGTTTCAGCATAACCACAGGACTACCAGTGGCAATCTCATCCTTTGTAAAAGTTTGTTGTCATTGTTTTGGGGTTTATTGTCATTTATTTGGGTTTTTTTTTGGTTGTTGTTTAAAAGGCAAAAGTTTAAGGAAAGATTGAAAAGAAACAAACCAGTAGCTCTTTTGGATTCCATGTCAAGCTGTGCATCTCTCATCCCATGCACACATTGCTGCACAGTTATCCTCATCCATGCAATGGCTGGATGCGGCTGGTTTAATTTCAATATCATACCAGTTTTAGCAGTTTAACAGTTTCCTCTTTTTTTTAACCCTGCAATTCTTCCTGGGGCTATAATCAACAGATGAAGCATTATTTTTGTATAGATTATAGTTGTTGAGTTGAATAATAACATAAGGCAAGACAGAGAAATTGCTGTTGATGTCCAGATAAATATTACTCAATGGCAATTCTCAACTTTAAAAGATAAGAGAAGTTAAGTACAAAGGAGAAAAGGGTACATCTGACACTGTGATCAAAACTCACATATTAATGCAGTGCATTTGTATTCTGTACTAATTTCCTCTAGAGAGTGTTTGTGTGTGTGTGTGTGTGTATAGAGTTGTGTTTTCCTGGATTGTGTGGATGGATGAAAACAAAACGTACAGGGAAATATCAGAGTACTTTGTTCTCCTTTTGTGTAGCATTGCTATTATTCCCCAACTAATTCTTGTTATAAAACTGAAGCTTTGTGTTTCAATCTGGAAAAAAAGAAAAGCCATTGTTTAAAAAACAATGTAGAGGCAGGAATTTGAGTCATGACAGAACGTTGTAAACACAAAGAATGAAATCCTCAGCAGGTTGCTTGAGTGTGGTGATATTGAGCCTCCTCAGCACGGATGGTGCATCCTCACTGCTCCAAGTGCACCCTAGATAAAGAGTATTTATGTGTGCACTTATAACAAGGAGAAATTGTATTGACAATGTGGACAAAGAATTTTTGAAGAGTTGTTTACTGGAGTAGAGGAATAGTAAAAAAAACTACTATAGTATATAAATGTGTATACTCACCATTTCTTCATCATTTTTACCTTTTAATTAATTTTTATTTATGAGACCAAGCCAAAATTCTGAATCTGATCATCATATTTGGATGAGAGGAGGAAACAGATGTGAATTTTAGCATTCAGATAAGTCCTAGCTATCTGACTGGCTCTCTGCTGGCTATTTTTTATGGTTTTAATCACTTCCTCAAGTACATGACACATTCTTGATCTGGGCCACCAACACTTTTCCATCTTGGCACAAAGCTATAAGGAATTATTTCTCTGTGTAGGTGCAGGTGCAATGTGGAATTATCCTGAGTGCTCATGGCTTTCTAATTCAAATGAGACAATCACAGAAGGTTGTACAAATCCACTAACAGCTGAGAACACCCCTGAAATATCCATGTAAACATCCTACAAGAAGTGTTCTCACATTGACCCCAAAGACACTTTTATACATCTGAAAGTTTCTTGTGAAGATCTGTTTAAAATATCATCTTTACTTCAGACTTTCTTGTCTTCTGCAGGACACTCTAGCCCTGAAAAGCTTTCTTATCCTCCTACACTCCATATTCAGCTTGCTCTTGATTACAGTTATTTCACTCCTGTAAGAATTCTACTTCCAAAAATACATATAAAAGCTTTTATTTCTGTGCTATTCAGCAGAAAATAACCACAGCATGGTGGCCACAGAAAACTGTGGATCCTGTTTCCTGCCTGCATTAAACATAGAGAACTAAGGCCACCAAACCATTTCCATCCACCTCTGTGTGTCTCTCCTCTGGAGACCTGACATGGAGCTTTCTGTCTCTAATAAACTCTTCCCTTGATTTACAAAATCTGATCTCCATACTCCAAAACAACATTTTTTCTGATTCTTTAGAAAACGCCACACTCAATGTCTTTCACAATCACTTTCAGTGAGGGTCTTGTCCTGTCAGGAGGAAAGAAAAAAAAGATAAAATGCAATTCTGGCTCTAAATCCCTGCCTTAAACAAGAGGGCATAATAATTTAAAAATTACTTTCTTCTAGGTTATCAATGCTTTAATTCCAATTTTGGCTGGGGAACCTTGAGCCAGACTTAAAAAAAACATTTTCAGGAAGAATCAGCAGTGTCTGATTTGGTCAGTTGCCAGAACTTCCAGAGGAGATACTAACCCTGATTATTCTCTGTTCTTGGGGAAGGGGACAAAGGGACAATACAGCAAACTGCCAAAAGGTCAGGCTTATTTATTGAACTTCTTTTATTTTTTCTTCAGGAATTAGAATTCCTAGATTATCTTTAGCTGGTTAAGCAAGAAGGGGCAGTGTTAGAGAATCTCTTATCTTAGCTGAAAGGAGACATCCCACATCCTTGATTTCCAGAGAGGGGTTGTTATTATAAATAAAACAAGCTCTATTAAAAGAAGTGTAAACAACAGGACAGTGTATCAACAGTTAGACACAGCTTTAGTGACTTTTATTTCCCATTAGGTGATTTGGGTACACTTTAATGGAATTAGACCTAAGTATTTATTTTGAAGGTACTGTCAATATAACAATGTAAGGAGACTAAAACTGCAGGGAAATGTTGTCATGCTCCTGGTAATTAATGGTTCTACAAAGTAGAGACATAGTAAGTGGTTATGGGGTGGGGGGGTAGGTTTGGTCACTCAACCAACTCTTGCAGCAAACCTATCTCTTTTAAAATTTTTAATATATTGACATTTTGCAGCAGGAAAATCAAAATGATATATTTCTCTATGGAGCTGAATTTTCAGCAATTTCCAACTAATGGATGAAATTTTTCCCTTAGCATAGATGTTGATCATCACTGTAGCCCAGTTTTGAGTACAAGCTCGATTTGTGAAATTTACATCTTAATATCTAAAAAACTTTCTGTGACATCATTTGATTTTTTCTGCCTGCATGATTTTTAAATGTTCCCAGTTAATAACCTCTGCAATATATTAAGGAGCTCTCCTTTTGCAGAGCTGAATGCCAGCTTTTCCTGGCAGTTTATTTACTCAGCAGCCTTCCCCCAGCTGACAGAGCCCTCTCATTCTCTGGTCTGTGTGTTCCAAATTAACATCAGAACCTCCACAGTGCAGAGGAGGGTGATGAATGAGGCTCCCTCTGGGTTCCACTTTTCTGGATGCTTTGTTCATCAGTTTGATGGAGTTAGAGATGTGATTTGATGTCAGGAAGGTCATGTAATCTGATTTCTGCATCTTTGCACAGAGTAGGTCTTTATCTAATTATTCCTATGTAAGCGGAATGACTTGTTTTTATGAATAGTATATTTTGGAAATCCATTCAGTCTGGGTTTAAAGATTTTAGAAAATGAGAATGTACAAATTCACTTGGTCATTTTTTCCAGTGATTAATTGATGTTAATGTAACAAGTAATTGGAGTAGAAAAAAAAAATATTCTGACATGACTATAATAGAAAAATTCTCCACTTTAGAAATAAGAGATATTTCATTGTGTTTAATTTTTCCTTTTATTTATGAGTTTCTGGAATTTTTTTTTATAATGTGAATTGGAATTGGAGTAGGTTCTAGTAATAAATTCCATTAACTATTCTGTTTACTATCTAAATAACATTAGAACAAGATTCTGTTGGTTTGTTTTGAGGGGTTTTTTTGTATCTTATTTTAGGATTTGGGTTTTTTTTTTCATTTTTGTTCTCTGTAAAGGAAGTGATAGAACTAAGTGATATCCGTGGGGTTTTGTTGAATTTTTTACAATCTTAAGACATTTTTTAGTAGAAGGGTGCACATATAAACCTACACAAGATGTATATTTAGGAAACAGCAGTTAATGCAGAGCAGAGCCCTCTGAGATTTCAAAATCTAAGTGGGGTGTTTCAAGTAATGTTTAGGTTTTGAACTAAGACTGCACAGGATGAATTTCACTGCTAGAAATGTGGAACTCCAAGAGGAACTCCAGTGTACATCTAGGAGTGTTTAATAATAAGATTTAAAAAAAAAATCTTTATTGTGTCATTCACAATTTAAAGACAAACAATCAAAAACAACCCACAGTATCAGAAGAGTTTATTGCCTTAAATTTTATGATGTTTTCTTTACAAGCTGGTCTTTTTTTTTTCATTAGAGTGAAAAAAAGTCATGTATTTCCCTAATTCAAAACCTGTGAGACCAAGCAACTTTGTGGATTTTCTTCATCTTCTTATATTTTAATAATTTTCTTGCTGCTATAGAGAAGATATTAATAGAATGGGCACAACATTCTGGGAAAAGCATCTAAAATTTCAAATGGTGGCAGAAAACCCCCGAGGAAAAATATTTCCATCACAAAGTGTTCTCTTTTCAAGGAATCTTTGAAGTCTGTCATAGGACTCCACATTCAAAAATCTCCCTGCTTTGTTTCTTTTTTAAATTAATCATTTGAACATTTTAGGGGCTTCAAATGTTTACTGGTGATTATTAAGACACTGAAGTACTGAAGAAGACTCATGAGGCTGCATATTTACCCTCATAGCCTTTTTATATTTTATTTTGACAAACCATCAATTGGAATTTTTAATTCAAACTATTCTCAAATGTTGCAGCATTTTTACACAGTATATTATCAAAGTATCGGGTCCTTTGATAAGGGTAATTAAACATGCCAAGTTTGTTTCCATAGCCCTGAGTCTGCAATTGCTTCATCTTTCGTTCTCTTCAGGACTGACTTCAGCTCTCTCTATTTATTCCCAGCAAAGCCAATGGCAGTGCTCCATCCCACTAAATGGGGGTATATTTATATCAGAATTCATGATAAACAATTATTTTGGAATAGATAATAAAGCTATGCACATTAGAAAGTGCAATCACAGATAAAAACAAGTCTACATTGATTATTGATGAGAGTTGTCTGATTAGAACAAGAGTGTTATTTGTCCTCTGCTTGGGGAGATGGAAGAAATAAAAAGAGCATCCCCATTTATTGGGAAAAAATATTTGAATAGGTCACATGAAATGATTCTTTAAAATGAAATTAAATGTAATATAGGCTTTGTGCATTTTAACCAAGTTTAAATGTAGGTTTTGTGAGGTTTTACAAACTCATACCTGCCACATAGTAAGTGGTTGTTTTGAAAGAAATTGTACTTGGAATTAGAACTGAAATGTTATGCTTGTGAGATCATTTTCCCTGTCCTTAAGCTGGCACTGAGTAAGGTGGGTTTTTTTTTTTTTCCTTTTTCCAGCCAGGGAATGGCAAGGAATTCTTTAACATTCTGTAATTGTCTTGGTTTCACAACATAATACCAGCTTTGTGTCACACACCCTGGCTGATTCTTTTCATTTTCTTTCTCTTTGAGATTGCTGGGACGTGCCTCTGTTGGACCCTTGAATTTGTCATTGGAATAGATCCTAACAGAAATTTCAGTTTACAGAGCAGGGTCCTCTTTATTTTAGATTTGTGTAGAAGCAAACAAATTACAAGTATTTTAATAAAGGCACTAGTGATAGCTCAGGAATAAGGTTTAGACTTCGTGTCTGTGCCAGGGAGTACATTAGTGAAAAATAAAAGCATGTGAAATGGCATGCAACTGACATGAGCTGATTATGATAATGCCTTAGTACAAATTTTTGAAAATCAGATACTATAAAAATATACCATTAACTTTATGTTAATAAAATATTTTGCTTGATGCCTTTTAAATTATTCATTTGAAGTAGTCTAAAAATATAAAAGAACTCTTATTATCATTCAATTTACATGATTACTTTAAGTTCACTTTTTTGGTTTAACATAAACAGAGTATAAAATCCCCATCAAGGTTTTAGATATTTAAAATGTATCATTTTTATGCAAAAATTGGAGCCTGTTAGGATGTTAAGGTTGTCATTAGTATAAATATAACTCCAATTTTTGATTTGAAACTATTTTACACATAGAAATTACTGCGTTTGCTGATTTGTCTCATTATTTCTACTTTGATTATTCATATACTCTTTTGAAAAGCACAGTTTTACAAAATAAAAGCTAAAAAACTATAAACTGACTTAATATTGCTATGAGCCTTTCTTGTCAGTAACACAGGAATCAAGGGAGCCACAGAAGGAGACATTTGGCTTATTGAATATGGGAGTTGTTATTTTTTAGGTAAGCTGATCTTTCTCTGACCAGTGGCATTGATCCAAGTGTGGCTGAGGCACACTAGGACTCCCCAGTAATTTCAAGTGGGGCAGGAATATTTTTTTTTTTTTAATAAGGAAGAGCTCATCAGCCATAGCAGGGAGGTTGAAAGACTTCTCTGTATCAACTGCTGATGGCTGAAATTTGGAGAAGGTGTTACCTGACCCTCTGCTGTCTCTGACAATGTGAAATCACAGATTCAAACAACTTTCTGACATTTAGGATCACTGTTGTTTCCTAAAATTGGTGACAGCTTCTAGAGGCTCAGATGAATTTTTTTGTTTTCCCTTATTCTATTTGACTGTGAAGTCTATTTCCTTTGGCTATAAAGACAATTTTAACAGCACAGACTTGTCCTCAGACTCCTGAGTCTGATTTGTCCATCTCCAGGAACACTCAGTCCCTTGAACACCAAGGGTCCCCCTCCGTGAGGCCCCCAGGCTCAGCACGGGGTGGAACAGGATGGTGGTTGCAAAAGCCAACTCTCAGCACTCAGTTTTGTAGTGATGAAGAGAATTTTATTTGGGACTTCCTGTGAAGAGCTGTGTGCACAGAGGATTGCGAGGCTGGGGAGATAAACCCTGGCGCTGGAGTGCGGCCACGAAATGAATAAGCCAGCTCTGCAGCCATTCACAGGGGATCCGGCCTGAAATCAACTCACCCTGCATTGCCATCAGCCAGCATATGCAGGGGATTCTCACAGCTGCTGTGCTCAAGCCTTGTTTGTTGTAGGAGGTCACTGAAAATAGATGGTTTCATTTCTTATTTCTGAGAGTCATCTCTGTTTTCTGTGCTACAGACTTAATCCCCACCAAAGCCACTCTGGCTGAGAAACACTAGACAGTGTTATTTCCCTCTGATTAGCACTTTTTCCCAAATGGTTGTTTAATCTCCATATCTAGGTTAATTTGAAATAGCAACTGAGAACACAGAGACTTCCAAGAAGGAAGGAAATATATTGTACTGCTTTGCTAGAAAATTATCTTCACAAAGTAAAAGTAGTTGGCTGAGGTGTTCGCTATTAAAAGGCACATTTCAGGCCTGCTATCATTCACTAGATCAGAATTTACAGAGAGAGAAAATGTAGTAATTCCTAAAAGGGGGTTCAGAAGCAAGGTCTTTTCTTTCTTTAAACTCAGAAGTCATCTTGTGGTGCATCATATCAGGTCATGTCAGCCAAACAGGGACACGGTTTAGTGATGGCCCTGGCAGTGCTGGGGTAACATTTGGACTTAGTGATCTTAAAGGTGTTTTCCAGCCTAAGGGGTACTGTGATTATTCCCTGTTACAAGTGTTTGGATCCATCAGCAGTTTTTTTTAAAAATTGACACTATAGGAAAAAAAAAACCAAAAACCTTCAGCATTTAATACCTATTTCCACATTCAGTTTTCATCTTACATTGTACAGCTGTCCTAGCCAAGACTGAAAAATGCTCAGTTTGGTGCTTGTACAGTACATAACCCCACTAGCTGGAGAGAAAGCAGGGTGTTATGCAACACAGTGATTTTACTTTGTGCATTATCTTCTAGCTTCAGGGGTTCGTTAAAGTTTGATTTAGTTTCTTTTTTAGCTCTTATTTTCTTTGTTACTTTATTCTCCCTTTCTTTTGGTCAGCTCTCACAAGGCTCACGCCAAGGTGTGAAATGCTCGGCATTGTTTTGCAGCAGTATTTGTCTCTCTGGGAGGAATCAGAGTTTGTTTCACTGGCAACTCTGAAATCACCTCTGGGTCTGTCATGTGGTTAAGCTGCAGATGGTTTGCATGAGTTGCTTGTTTGAACTGCATGAAATGTCCCTCTGGAGTCTGCTGTGATTCTGAGGAATATATGCACTATCAGTCACATGAAAACCAATCCGTGTTTTACTTTTCTGTGACATTAATCCTCACTAGCCATAGGTTTGGTTATACAGTTCAGCTGCTTCTTCAGGTGTGGGGAGAGGCACTGGTGGGATGCCACAGGGAGCTATAACAAACCTTTCACAGGCATCACAGCCTGATTTAATCTCAGGAGATACCACTGCAGATCGTCAGGGATGGATGGGGAAGAAAATTCTCACACACAAGTTGATGTCAAGTATCATACTGAACAGGAAACTTTTTCTCCCTCGATGGATTGCCAATACAAGGAGGTTTCAAATAAACACAATAAGCAGTTTTCTCCTTTGCAGTGGTTTTTAAAGGATGAATTCTCTTTTTCAGAGGAGTATATATAAAACAGATGCTGTGGTGGTCAGGCTGCTTTCCTTTAGCACGGTAGCATTTTTATACACAGCCATGCTTGATGTGAAAGCCACAGGCAATGCTGCAGCTTGCTGTTGATGGTTTGTCACTCACAGAGTTTCCCTGGCACAATTTATGTATATGCAAATACAACGGCTTGTCATGCCGCTAGATATTTTAAATGTCAAGAAACTCTGGTTACCCTGTACAACAGCAGAGGATTACAACCCTTGCATGGCATTGTGGTTCAGTGTGAGATTACAGAGCAGCTGAAACAACAGTAATGTTTCACATTAAAAATACAGAATACATTGAGCAGGAGAGGTTATTGAATTTATGAATATAGGGCTCATGAGAGGTGTTCAGTTATCATTTCAGGGGTTTCATCTCTAATTGTTGTTAACCTAAGACACAGCGCATTGTGATTAGAGACAGCAGGGCAATGCTTTCAAAAAGTTTGTTCATCATTTAAATACTGAATGAGAACACTTTCAAATATTCTCATTATGTGAAATATTGACCGCTTTTAAATGTCTGCAAAGAAATTCCAGAAGGGAAAGCACCTTGAGTGCTGAGTGCTTCTGAAAATCCTCCATTTACTCTTATCAAACTTCAAAAATCTCAAAATATACAATTTTGTTACTCAGATTCATTATTTAGCTGTCTCACCAATTTTCAAATTAAATACATTCTATGCTATTTCAAAAATGCTGATTAATATTTTAGATTCCAGAGACTGTCATTCTAACTGAATACTGGAATCCCACTAAAATGGGATGTTTAATTTGACATAACATGAATAGATGGTCGGAACAGGAGGACAGAGGAACTGGACAAACTCCAGGTAAATAAGGTGATAACTGAACTAAAAACATATCTGAAGTTAACTAGACTTGGAATTGTCAGCCTTAAGTTGTAGATGAGATGCAGAAGTGTTTTACTAATGATTGAGTTTCAAGAAGAAGTAATGGCTTTGGTGTGAAAAACTGGAAGCCAACCTTGTTGCATCTCATTTCTCCTCATTCTCATTCAAGAACCAACCCCATGTACCATTTGTGTGTATCACAAGGCAAGCTGTGGTCAGCTGTCACACCTCTGTGATGTTCTGGTGAGAGAATGTGAAACCATGGGCGCTGCAAATATACAGAATACAAATGTTGCATCCTCCTTATTTCCTCTTTCTCATCTAGGAAGTTGCTAACTGAAGGGAAAAGAAGAGCTGCTGCGTTTCCTAGTGAAGTGAAAGTTCCTAACTTGAGCTGTTTAGTTTGTGAAAGTGGGGGTTGCTTTGAAGTGTTAAGCTTTGTGTTCCTGGGGAAGTTTTTGTTCATTGGGTGTTCCTTTGTGTTCCTTGAGTTCCTGTTTGCAAAGGCAGAGCTGGGATATGGCTCGAGGGTGTCACAGCACCCGGGGTGTCCCAGCACCTGCTCCCCACGGGATGCCTGTGGGGCTGGAGCAGTGTCACAGAGTCTGAAACTGTTTGCCAATGGCAGCTTCGTTTTATTTGTGTGGAAATTGCTCAGCTCTGACATTTGTAGTATGATTGTTGCTCTGCTCAGGTCCTTCCCTGATATATTGATCCGTGCTTTCTTTTCTGCTAACAAGGTATTCCATCCTCATTTATAAATCCTTGAAATTATCAAAAAGCATCACCATAATATTTTGATATAAACTGGGGATTTACAAGTTGCTGAAAGGTCATAATGTGTGTAGGAAAAAATGTGCTCTGGTTGCCAGTCCCGTCAGTGTTCATCCAAAAGGAGAGGCACCTCCCTTGCAAGCCTGAAGTGTGGGCTCATGTTCTGAATTTGCTTTCTCCTCTCATTAGCAGAGTTGGAAAAAATGTCAGATTTGACAAAGAGCTGCCTTGCATAGTGCTGGAGAGTGCAGGTTTTGATGCCATCCCACACTCTTTTGGGTGTGAAATATGCTGGGAAATTATCCCACACTACCTGTGATCAGCTGGGGAGTCTCATGTGCTGTACTACCACTAAACCAAACTTAGACAGGTCTGTCCTGAGGGAGGAGCTCTGTACTTCCCTCCTCTGCACCATACGGAAGTGTAGAAAAGCAGATAATGTAGAAATTAAACTAGCAGTTTATCTGTCTAAAATATATTAAATGTTATTTTTACAAATAATATTGAATAATATTAAATATAACAGTAAATCTCAAGTCAGTTTTTAATTTAAAAGGAATTGGTTAATGGTATCTTGCAGAAGTTGTACAGATGCAGATCAAGATGGCTAATTTTTTTTTTTTTCATTTCAGCACTCATAAAGCTTAGTGGAAACTTCTGAAAATGTTTTTGGGAGCTGTAGTCCATCTCTCAATTGGTACATGTCTGTACTACCAAGTATAGTGAAAGATGTATTTTTTTCATATTTGCCAAGAAGAGAATCAGAAAAGCACTCAACAGTGAGTGAATGATTTCCATGCTAAATCCCATACATTGCCCTTCACTTCATTTGGAGAAGTGAAATTTCTCACTCATAAGAGACCAGGCTGTTGGGACTTACAAAATCTGTGCTGATCAGGATGATAACAGACTGTGCAATACATGGAAAAATATTTTGCCAAAAGCTTCGCTAGCAAAAAGTTTTGCTTCATTTTTAAATTTCAGACCTAAGACACTACTAATGTTCTCTTAAGAAAAGAGATCCTGACTGAAATAGAATATGGATTTCTTCAGTCAACATAGAGGGTTAAGACAGCAGGTTAAAAGAGAAGTTTTACAGGAACTGTTTATTTATTAACCAGGGCACATAGCTGGAAATGGAAATGGATCAGGCATGCTGGCAGATCATCAAGGATCATACAGGAGTTTAACATGGTTTGACATTTTTCTATAGGATTCTGTTTCTTGACTATTGGGAAGTAGTTGTTGATAGCTGCCATAAAGGAAGAGTCACTCCCCAAGCAGCAGAAATTAACAGCAGTATGCAAAAAATATCAGAATTCATTTTGGATGTCAACAAGTAAGAATAACAAAAAATGAGCATGAATAAAAACTTATTGCTCCTTTAAAAGCACAACTTTTAGAGACACTTGGAAATGTAGAGAATAATAGATATGCTGTTTGGATGTAAAATATTCTAAAAGGTATTTTCATCATCTTGGAGTCACTTTGGTAGCTCTGTCCCTTTTTGGAGAGGTCTGGCTGCACAAAGGATCATCCTTTTTTCAGATTCTCATTCCTCCAGAAAGAATACATATTAATATTTTGAGTCATATTTACAAGTTGCCTACTCTCACAAATGAGGGTTTTAGTGTCACCCAAAAGGGGGGCATGGGGATGCACCACCACACCTACCCAAGACCTGCTGGTTTGAATTTTCATAGGACATTCTTTTATAAATTACAGATTCACAAAATGTCTCACTAATTGTAGGTTGGGGCTCTGAATGTATCACGGCTACTCCTAGTGCAGTGTATTTTCTGTTGTAAATAAGATTCTGCTTACAAGGCCTGTCTGCCAGAAAACTGCAGCAAACAAAGGATTGTCTCCATTTGGAAGAAATTTAGCTACCAAAAAAATGGACAATAGATACGTGCTTGCTTGTCAGGCTTTTTTTACCTTTCCTTTCTTCCTTTCTTCCTTAAATTGTGACTGAGTTTCTCATGGCTTATTCTTCATCCACCCCTAATGTACTTTCATATTTTAATTCATTTAAGGCTACTAAAATTACTGACTTGCACATTATTCAGAATTTTTAGCTGAACACAGTGAGCAAAAGTCTCTGCCTGAATATATAACTGAACATATACTGCTAAACCAGCAGCACTCAGCTGAGTGTAATAGCCAAAAATGACTTGTGCAGTCACAGTTCATGAAGTCTTGTTCATTTGATGAGGAAACCTTCATCATGAACTTAATGCAAGAGAAATCTAGGCTGTTTAACATTACGAGTCCCTTAAAGGCACTTTGAGGCAGCATCTGATTCTTTAACTGTCCTACAACCTGTACCAGACTCCAATTGTTGCACTCACATGTGTTCAGTTTCTGCTTAGTATTTCCACTCAATAAATATGGATTTGGCTTATACATAAACTGTTTACCATTTATGGTCTTTTTGACCCTTTTTTCAATTTGAAATTCTTAAGTGTGTTGAGGTAGAAAACTTGCTTAACATGAGCAGAGTTACATCAATTTAATTTTCTGTTGTCATCTAGTTGCCTGCAAGTCCATTTGCAACAGTAGTAGTTTAAATGTTAACTGAATCTTTTAATCATGTACATGGATTTTGTGTGTGTGTGTTGAGAAAAAAATGGAAGTCCTCATCCCAGTTCTTGGCGAACTCATGTAAATCTTTATCTGACTCAGATGGCCAAATTTTTCACATGTAAAGATTCAACAGAAACCTCATGTAATCTCTAAGTTCCTCTGTAAAAATGTCAAAATTATTTTACCTACCAGAAAAGTTGCTGATCCAAATCAGAATCTCAGATATTTATCCTTAATAAAGGGACACTAAAAAAATCATGTAATTAAAATATTGTGACTTTGCAGGGGGTGATTATCTTAATGAGGAAAAGCAGAAAAACTATCCCCTGCCTCCATGTTTAGTTTACAGACTCTCTTTCTTTAGATAAAGTATTCTGCTCTGTTAAAAAAGATAATTTTTCTAAAAAATGTAGGAAGGAAAGAAAATGGTGAAAACCCCAGCTATTGTTATATGGGTAGCTAGAGAGAGGAATCAAATTCCTACGAGTTACCAAGTTTTTATTAAAACTGCTAATGTCTTTTCTATTTAGATGCACATAAAATAAACAGCACATCAAATTTAATACATATATATAATCGATGATCTGAGATAAACTGTAGCCTTTATTCCGAATTTGTAAGCATTATTCTCATTTATAATTGTATTCTCCATTGTGAGGTAAACACAATAGGAATTCTCATATTATTAAAAAAAAAGATATAAAATCTAGAGAACAATTATTCACTGTAGTTGCCTGTAATCTTCCAGAATCTTTTTCTTTTTGTGCAGATACTCCCTTAAAAGTACATTAATAAAGAGTAAATCCAAACAAGATAAGAAGAGAAAATTAGAAGCCTTCTCAATACATTTTCTTCCCCACAGCCGGAATTACAAAATAATTTTGTTTCTTTTTTCCAGTTCTTTGCTGTTGCCCAGCCAACACCTGAGGGATCACGAACAAACCTTGGAGTAAGTAATTAAAATTCAAAGCTCCAGCATTCAGATAGTTTTTACACTTTCTTTTGCTTCCAACTAGCAAGGAATTTTCCAGACAAGCTTTTAATTAACAGGTGAGCTTAACTGATATGTGAGTTTTCTTTAAATGGAAAGGATATCAGTGAGAAGTATGGCAGGACTCTTTCATACTCACAGTGTAAGACTTTTAGTTTGTTTGCACGTTGATGAATGTTTTCTTTAGTGAATAAATAAAACTGAAAATACAAGCATTGGGAAGAGCTGAGGTAGAGTTAACTAGATTTATGCTGATTTCCACAGCACCTCCTCAAAGGAAACTCTACCTCAGCTCTATCTGACAGATTAGCCTGTGGTCTGGAATAAGAAACAAGTGATGGAAATTCATAGGCACCATAAGCAATCTGTTTTGCCTAAATAAACCTTCTGTGATTTCCCTAGGTTGGATCTAATTTCACCTAAGTTTGCCATCTAAAGCACAGGTGACCACTGGATTTGTGTCCCAGCAAGTGGAGATTCAGAGTGTTGTTGAATCCACCTGAAAATAAGAGCCACCCTCTGAAAATGGCCAAAAGCCTGGCTGCAACGTGCCTTTATACCTTTAAGTATTTATTTATTTGGAATTAAACAGGAGCAATGATTGCTACAACAATGTTGTAGTCAAATACATAAAATTTGAGGTTCAGATAAGAACTTCATAACTCAACCACACATCTAATTACCAAAACACCCGTCCCCGTGCACTGACCAGCCAGGGAACACGCCTGCCTTTTCTTCTAAAACA
Organism: Peucedramus taeniatus; assembly: GCA_013400575.1. Lineage (NCBI taxonomy): Eukaryota > Metazoa > Chordata > Aves > Passeriformes > Fringillidae > Peucedramus > Peucedramus taeniatus. The sequence goes on from WBNO01024546.1 coordinate 279,437, forward strand.
GATGGTGCTTTCAGCGTGCTGTAAGGTCACCAAATTCAAGCTGTTACAAACCCAAAACCAGTTCCAAAGTTCTGCAGCTCTCACAGAGATGGCTCTGCCAAGCAGCCCACTCTGCTGTAGTGTGGAGGAGCTGGTGCACCGGGCACAGTGGTGGCAGAATGTCACCGAGCGTCCGGGAGGCTGATCTAAGTCACTGCTTGGGACTGATCCAAGGATTGGAGAGCAAAGGCTCAAAGCCACCTTTAACTTCCCAGGAGTTGAATTTGGCATCATAATTCCAACCCAAAGAGCTGGCTCAAAGCTTTATGAAATTGTAGAATATGTGAAAGCAAGCTGTGAAGATTTAATCCAGATAATATCACAGTGGTGTAACGATGGGCTGGGGTAGCAACTGGGAGATTTGGCTGGGGCTGCGTTGCAAAATGGCCAGCATTTCCTTCTTCAGAATTATTATTTCTTTGTTAAAATAAAGGATAGGTTGTTAAAACAAATAGTTTCAAAGTATTTCACTGTATACCGTATAACAGTGAGCACTGCTGTACACTGAGAAACAAATTAATGAATCAAACATTGCAGCACTATCCACAGGGGCTCGTTTAAAAGCGAATGCATGACAGAGCTGGAAACCAACTTAAATGCAAATGAGCGAATGTGATGAAATCTGTAATGTTTGATTCATTAATTTGTCTCTCATCGTACAGCAGTGATCATTGTTTAGCATGTGCTACTAATGAAAGACCTTTATAGGCAAGGATTTCCAAATTTATAGATGAGCTTTAACAGAGAAGTTCTGTCACAAAATCCTTCATGGCCATGAGATTCTTGCATCTGTACTAATTAGTTTTTTTAAATAAGAATTTAATATATATAATAGTTTTCTTATTATGCAGGCTAGCAGATGGAAGGAAGGAGAGCCAGCCTTATCTGATCCTCTAGTTTTCAAAGGCCACCAGCAGCTAATATGTTTAAAGGAGAAAAATACTGAAAAAAATAAAATCTTGGCTATGAGATGAAAAGAAAAGCCCTCCTCCCACTCTTTATAAACAATTACTTTCCAGATTTTAATCTACTGAAGAAACATGACTGAGTCCCCAAAAGGGGTGGAGGAGGGTGGTTGGTGTTATTGTTTCCCTTTTATAGAAGTTAAGCTATGAAATGTCAATCTGACAGATACAATGGTAATTTATAGTTAGTCTTCAGCCTCTGTTTGTCTGCTCCCTAACTCTCAGCCTGTAGCTGTGATTCCCTTCACAGTTGTTCACATGACTCTTAATTGGGCAGACAGGACAGAAAAGTATTATTAAAGTAAACAGCCACTGTAAAGCATATCATGAAATTTATCAACTTAGGTTCCAATGGCAAACAAAATTCTACCTCAGCCTCAGCATTTGCAGCCTCACCTGCGGAAATTTGTATAGATTCCTTCTTGTTTGTTTTTGCATCTTGCTGGGATTCATCAGTGTGATGATGGCTTTGATAAGTAAGGATTGCCACGTGGCATTTTTGTCTTTGGGTGGCACTAACCTCCCTGTACACCAGGAAAAAAGAAAGAGAGAAGTCTTTTGTAGCATATCAGCAGCACAGAATAAAAAATTGGCTCGGTTAGGAACCACATTTCCAAGATTCCTGTTCCAAATCCAAACAACGTGCACCAGGCCAATCTGTCTATTTATTTCCATTCTGTATTTACAGTGCAGTGACATTTAGGCAAGTACAGTGCTAATTGCCTTGCAGGTACCTCTTGGTATTGACATCTGCAATTAATCACTAAGCAGGCAACTCTGGATTCAAACATTCTGATTTTGATCACGTCGCCATAGAAATGTGATATATTTACCAGCTTCTGAAGATGTTGTTTTCTGACAGGACAGTTTCTGTTCTCTTGGCTTTTTCTGAGATTGCAAACCAAGATGTCAAATAATGGCTGCTACAAAACAGCTAGGTCTTGGGGGCAGCTGGGGAAGGTTGTAATGTCATTAGTAATGACATGTAAAGGTTCTTCTGTGAAAATGACTGTCTAAAATAATAGAAAATCTGGTTCTGCTGTAAACAGAATTTGGTTTTTACAGCTTGCTATGTACTGGAGCAAAACAATACACGCTTTTTCAATGGTTACCAAAATTATTTGAAAAAGTGGATTGAAATAGCCATTTAGAAGTGTATGAATCATGATAAATATTTCCTCAGTGAAAATTTTCTGAAGCCTTCTGTCTGGAAGTCTTCTATCTTTTCTATTGTTGGCTGGAAAAACATCCAACAAAAGAAAAGGAATCTGAGTGCAAAGATATCAAAAAGTAACTTCCATGAAAATTTAATTTCTGTTTTCATATAGCATTAGACTTCAATCTTTTTTTGCCTAAATCTCTTTTTCCATGTATAGTTTTTTAGGTCAGCCAGTTAGTTTTCAGCTTCCCCAGCACCATTTAAACTTTACTTCTCCACCCTATCTTATTGCAGACCAATGGCACGGTGGATTCTCTCGGGATTTAAAATTATTCCAAAATTTCTAAGAATAAAACTTTTAGTCCATTACTAGCTAGTTCTGTTCTGCTAAAGCCAGTGGCAAAAATCCTTCTCACGTCAATGATTCAGAACCAAGACACAAGAAAACTGCAGTGTGTTTTGCATGAAACCATAGCTTTACCTGCTGTTTTCCTTTAATTCAGTTAAAATTTTTTGTACCTGTTTTTGACCTTAGAAAACTGGTATTTAATAGAATACCTGCATCCTCTACCCTTGAACCACTACGAAATTTTATTACCTATTGCGTGCCCCTCTTTTGAATGTATTGTTTCCTGATGTCTGCAATTAGAAATACAATATTGAGTGGGCTTCCCACCCAGGGCACAGTGACTGTGGCTTCTCTCTGACACATCAGTTGTGCATTCTCTGCCTGGGGCTGGGAGCAGGATGAAGAAGGGCTGAGCAGGGGAGCTGTTGTGTCTTCCAGCCAGGGAGGGAAGTGCAGGTGCTGCAGAGACACAGTGAGGGGTGCAGGGCTGGAGAGCAGGCTCAGGAGCTGACTGGAGGCAGCAGCTGCTGTGCTGCTGAAATATTAATTATCTGTAATCACTAAAATGGTTCCACAGCTTCGGCATCAAAGGGTTAACAGGGGACATAGAGTAAGTTGATCTTGGTCTCAGTAGGTTTTTTTTTTTGTCTCTCTTCTTTTGTATTTTTTGTATTGTTCATTTCTGTCTGTTATAGTAAAGTCTTTGAAGTCCTACCTACCATGCTGGGTTTTTTTTTCTTCAAAAGAGTTTTTTGCTTATTTTGAAATTCACAGCTCCGTTGTGGCTCTAATGTTGATAAAGCATTTTCTCGTGGTTATGTTTATTTCCATTTGTGGATCTATTGCTTCTCTCCTGAATGTTGTTCCATTTCTTAGCAGCCTTTTTTCACCATCTCTTTTAGCATGTCCAATCCTTTACATCAGTCTTTTGGTGGGTTTAATTCCTCAATTCTTCCTCTGATGGTATCAGACCTGTTTATGTTACCAGGCACATCCAAAGAATTATAACTTGTATGCCCTGTTCCACTTCATGCACATGTTTATTAGGAAGCTGGTAATGTTGTAAGAAGTTGCAGTAGCCATTGCCTGATGCAGTGTACAAAAATTACAGTGTAGTAATTCAAAAATGTGTTATCTCAAAAGAAGGTTGTTCTTCGGAACTTTTACTTGATTCAAGCTAGAGCAGGTAGTTTAACTAGTTAGAGAAAACTTTTTAAACTTTCTTCTCTTAGCTAATTTTAGGTATTGTAGAAGCTTTACAAATCAAAAGGTGTGACTGCTAAACAACTGAACTACTTCACAAGCCACTAGAGATTTTATTTTAGCATTATCCAAAGTGATTCCATTGAACAACATGTTGCATGTTGTTCTCTTTAGTGACATTCTATTTTAATGTTATGTAAAGTAGCTTTCAAAAGGGACAGTCACTACTCCTAGTCCACAGTCTACATCCAAGGACATTTTTAGTTTTTCCAGGTGTTTATGAAATAGCTTTGTAGCTTATGCATAGGCATGAGAAAACAAATTGGAGATAACAGAAGAGAATTCAAATTTTAAAAAGTTACAATTCCTTAAAAGTGTTTCTGAGGCCACTGACCTGTATGTTTAACATCTGGAAGATATCTGGGGTGGTTTGCAGGCTCTGACACGGCGGTTCCTGCAGCACCCCACAGAGTGACCCTTGGGAGTGGCACAGGATCTCTGAGCTCAGCAATGGGTGTCCATGCCTCAGGAGCTCAGGGTTCCTGCCAGGGCTGCAGCTGCTGTGCCAGCACTGCCAGGCTGCCCCTGGGCCCTGCCTGCTGTAAAAGGGATTCTGTAATGCTGGTGCACAGGGGCCCGAGTGGCAGAGCAGCTTATTAGTTTTACTCTTGTCATTCTTCTCAGGAATTCTGCACTAAACAGACTGAAGTGTATGGAGAAAGGCTGAATGGGTAGTTTTCTTGGAGTGTAAATAGAACTGGAACAATTTTTAATTTAAAAAGGGTTGGTTTTTTTTTTTTTTTTTCAATTGGAGCTGACCTGTGAAAGATGATGAGTAACATCTAAACTCCAGTGAGAAATTCTGCTGTCATGGCCACCTTTTCCCTGTCCATGAGCCTTGATATAAAGAAAAAAATCCTTGCTCTGAGGGCCCTGGAGCAGGTTTCCCAGAGAGGCTGTGGAGTGTCCATCCCTGCATTTTTTCAAGACTGGAATGATCCCTGTGTTGAGCTCAAGGTTGGGACTCCCTTAGTCTCATCCAGCCTCAGCTGTTGCTTTCTCCTGTGTTTGTAACCCCACACATTGTTCAGTGCTACCTTTTCCAGCAGGGAATTGCTCAGAAACAGCAGCACTGCTTAACTCCCCGCCAGCATCTTCCCATGAATGAAACTCCAAGTACCTCTGAGAGGAGATACAGGTGGTTTGGGGAATAATTGGGACAGAATGAGCTGAAAGCCCTTGTTAAAGGTCACCATGCAGGCAGTTGCAGAGTTGGTGCCAGCCAACAAATCTGCTGCTCCCCAGAGCTGCTACCTCTATCCCTGACACAGTCCTGTGGGATTGCAGAGGTGCATGGGCTGGCTGGAGGAGTGTCCCTGAGCCACATGGCATCGTACTGGAGACCCAAAAGGAGAGCAGCTCCTGGAGCATGATCCTGTGACATCTCAGCAGGCCTGACTGGTTTGGGGGCAGCACCAGGCTGCCACAGGCAGACTGGTTCCTCTTCTGGGCTGTCTACTGTGTTCTGGTAGCATGAGCCCACTGCACCATACTCACTTCTGTGTCCTGGACTGCCTGATGCCATTCCATGAGAGGGGCAATGTATTTTTGTGTTCCTATAATACAGAGGTTATTAGATATTTTAAAATTATATTTTACATAAAGACTTCTGAGAAAACATGGAACCCCCAGTACTAAAGCTCTCCTGTTTGCCAGAGAAAGCACAAGAGCCAGTACTGGTCTCTGAACCAGTCATCTGAAAAGCCTAAACTGCAGAAAAAAACCCTCAAAGTGAAGTTCACTGTGCAGTACATAAAACCAGATGAGCTGTAGCACCCTTTCACAGTATTCTTAGTGCTTCTAGTTATTTCAGGAGAGTGCACAGGAGCTACCCTGGGACTGTTCCCAAACTGAGTGTGTGCTCACAGCCAATGTGCCTGTGTTACAGTGAGTTATGTTGGGTGTGTGGTGCTTCTTAGAAGCTGGTTCCACCCTTTGTGTAAATTATGGGTGTTATTAGCGACAGAAATTGATCCCCTGAAAGCAGCAGAACATGAATAGATCACTTCTGAAGACTCATTACCAGGATAAGCGAATACAATGTATTATATTTTGTAATGGATTCTCTTATTTAATTTTTAAGTATCACACAGTTGATCAATCAAAAAGCACTAGTACTGTCCATTTTCCTCTTGTGTAAAATTTAATTTAATATTTGTGTAGAATCTTTAAGAAATAACATTAGGAATTGCAGTAAATGTTAAAGACATTGTAGAGAAAAACCTGAGAGACTTTCTAGTTAGTTAAGTGGTCTTTCTTTGGACCTGAGTTTCCCCTCTTTGTGTTGTAAAACACAGGACTAAACTAATTTGGTGTTTAATCCCTAGAATGTGCTGTGAACCTCACCTGTTATTGTGTCAGTGCTTACTTGACTATGACTACAGATGGGAAAAACTGAATATTAATAAGTCTCTTGCCTCTATTCGATATGTGATTTTTCGATGGTTTATGCTATTTCCATATATACATTCACCGAGAACTAGTCTTTAAAATTACTTTTTACTTATCTTCGTGACTCTAGACTTTGAAGTAATACTTCAATGACAGCTGAACTGAGACATTTTAACAGGGTCTGAACAGACCTCTCTGTATTCTGTGCCATGCTAAAGAACTCCTTCTCTCTTGGAAGTTTTATCATGTAGGAGGCTATTAAAGGTACGAGTTTAGGCTGAGGCAGGAATAAATCCTGGGTCGTGCTGATGATGTCATTACAGCGGTCAATAAAATACACGGAAGCAAACGCTTCTCATGTTACTAAGATCAGCTAACCAAATCAGGATACACGAGCAATTAACTCTTTAATTAAGATGAATGGATGACATTAGCCCTCCTTAAACTCTGCTCGTCAGCATTTGCAAATAGAAAAAGACGGATGTCTCCTTCCCGAGAAATCTAGCTTTTATTTTTCATTCTTTGACAGCATCTCATTCTTTCCACTTTGTAAACAAATTCACTGATGAACACTGCCAACCACAGAGATTTAAACAGCCCTGTTCAATCAGGGATATTGCTCACAGGTGATGTATATGGATTTAATTTATTTTCTTGGCAAGTTGCATTGAATCTATGTTTCTAATTAAGAAAATATAAAGGGCTTCTGATGCCCAAATATATAAGATCATATGAATTCAATGAGCATGACGGGTTAGAGGTCACATAATTAAGTACTATGAAACATCTTGCATTTGAAGTGTGTTATTGTTTCTGACAAAGGTGTGTGTGTAAACTGAATGAATAAAGTCTCAGTTCTCTGTCCTTGAAAATCATAATAATATGTCTGGAAGGAGATAGATTACCTCTCCCTACTTTTAATACATATATTGCAGTATATTTTCAGAAACATCAGATTTCCTAATGATTGAAATGTTGTTGCCCTTTTGTTATCCTAAAAATTTGAAGCTTTCCCACTAATAAAGTAAATTTATTGCTACTTTCTATTTTAATGACACATGGTTCATGTATAAATTCTGGAAAGGAGTAGTCTTTTTTCCTGCTACCTGTACTCAAATAGGATGCCCTTACACGTGGGACTGAGATTGGAATCAAAATAAAATTTTCCTGTTGAAAATAGGAATTTATTACTGTTTGCACTAAAATCACAAGTTTATAAATCCTATACACATTGCACATGTGTATAATGTTTTCAGGAACAACTTTTATCTGTATTGATGTTACTGTTGGAAATTTTTGTGAAGCAGAATTTTGTGAGACAATATTAGGATATTGCTTTTTACTTCTGTAAGAAGTTCTTTGTTCAGAGTCAGAAATGCTGAGCATGTATTTAAACCCAACTTTATGAAGAACAGAAAGTCTGCGTGACCTTTCCTCCCACTGTTGCATTGTCAACTGGGGAAAAAAAAAACAAGTTCTGGTTTCAGGTGCAGCAGTGTGGAGTGCAGCAAAAAAACAGAAAAGTTCTTCTTTAAACATAGATTTTTTGCATTATTGTTGGCTTAGCAACAGTCAAGAATAATTTTGTTTTCAGCTTTCACATATGCTTATTCAAACATTAAAAATTGCAGTCCAAAATTTCTTGAAATACATAATCTCTCTGTCCTGGCCTAATGGATCCATAACCTTCTGCTGGTGTCAGGTATGGAATTATTATTTTTCTGTGGTGTTCTGTTAGCCACAAGCCCCATCCAGTGGGTAATTCTTATGAGATGCTTTGCTTTTAGGGTTCTTTTATTTTCAAAAAAAAGTAGTTTGAGAAGGTGGAGAGGTACATATAGGAATGAAGAGGGAAGTAGAAGCTGATTACACAGCATGTGACTGTACCAGGATGTAGAGTAGGTGGTGTCCTGGTGGCTTTATACTAGAGATGTCACAGAGGGACTTCCCATTCATGATCCAGATGCATCCAGAACTGCCTTAAACTTTGCTTAATACAGCAAAGGAGAATTGAAATTTTGCCCCAATTTAAATAGCAGAAACAGAAAGGCATTGTAGTAGAAGAATATTCTTGATGCCCTTTTCTAGGTTCAAAACCAATGGAACCCTTTATGAAATGGATTTTTGATCCCCTGACACAGCTGCATGTAGTGGGGCTCCAAGGACGAGACTGGAGGAGCAATGGTGTCATTTATTTGTGTAAACAGAGATTCCCATCTCTTTTGGTTTGGTTATGATTATGATGGTTATGATTTTCCCAGCAGTCTCCCTTGCAGTGCAACCCCTAACCTGCATGGCAAGTTCTGGCTCCAGTGTTTTTCCTGCTGAGTGGCTGCTGCCATGCAAGACTGGAATGTGGGACATAATCCCTGCAAGCTATTTTTGCCATGCTGTCCACATGGCACAAGGCCTGGGAGGACCTGTGATATATTTATGACATTGTGCCTGCAGTACCCTGAGCCTGAGGCAGTCACCCAGCAGTGCTGTCTGCAGCAGGACTGTCTCATCCACCATCAAAACACCCTCACAGAGCAGCTTGTAGCTCTTCCCTGAAAATAGAAGGTGCAAAACTTCCCTACTCAGGGATACTGACACAGAGAAATGTGGTTGAAATGGTGAGGGATCAGTGGAGGAGGTGGATGATGACAGGGAAATAGCCATCTGTGTTTCAAGCAGATTTTTTGGATTCCTGACAGAAAATGAATTAATGCAGCTATTTGAACTGCCCCGTGATTGTCTTACCCACAAGTCCAATCAAGTGAGATATTCTTTCAAAAAGCTCCAGATGATAAAAAACTTACATGTACAGAGAAAGAATTAAGAAGGGCACAAACCCAAACTACACAGATTTTTTAAGTGAACTCTTGCAGTTATTAAAATGTTTTGGCTTTATAACAGGATACAAATCTGCAGTTTTGCCAAAACCTGGATGTGAGGCCTGTGTGGAGGTGACAGAGTCACTGCTAGAGCTGGGGGAGCAGGTTGGCACAGGGGGCTGCTGACGTGGGCAGAGCATGTCTGTCTGCTCTGGGGGTGTGCTGGGGACAGCCATACACACTCCTGTGACTCCTTTTACTGTGCTGTTGGAATCCAGACTGATGGATTTTCTAGGAAACTTTTTAAAATGAGGAAAGGAAACAATGTTCTATGAGTATTAGTAGCTTTTCAGTGTGTTAGTATGATGACTTTTCATAATTTTAATGCTTATTTATAGTTAGATTTTCCACCAGATTCCCACGTTTGGTTCACAATTTTCATTATTTTGGGTTTAGAAGGTTTGAGAGGACTGCACTGGGATGTGAGGATGTTTTAAACCTCCAAGTCAGGCTCCTGAGGTTATCCCTGTAGGTCAGTGCCTGTCCAATGCTGCCGAGTTGGAAGGCTGCCCATGTGCCATGGCTGTGGTTATCTGTGGTCATTATTGGCTATATTTATCACTGATAGCTCAGATTGAAATACCACCCAGGACACCAAGCTCAGGGGCAGAACACAGGCTGGTTCCCTGCCAGACAGCTGTGCTGGCATGGGCTGGGGACCACTGCTACCTCCAGGCGCTCCCCTGCCACCCCTGGGTTCTCCCCTGCCACCTCTGGGTGCTCCCCTGCCACCCCGGGGTGCTCCCCTGCCACCTCTGGGTTCTCCCCTGCCACCTCCAGGTGCTCCCCTGCCACCCCTGGGTGCTCCCCTGCCACCTCCAGGTGCTCCTCTGCCACCCCTGGGTGCTCCTCTGCCACCTCTGGGTGCTCCACTGCCACCTCTGGGTGCTCTTCTGCCACCCCTGGGTGCTCCCTGACACCTCTAGGGGTTCCCTGACACCCCTGGGTGCTCCTCTGCCGCCTCCAGGTGCTCCCCTGCCACCTCTGGGTGCTCCCCTGCCACCCCTGGGTGCTCCTCTGCCACCCCTGGGTGCTCCACTGCCACCTCTAGGGGTTCCCTGACACCCCTGGGTGCTCCTCTGCCACCTCTGGGTGCTCCACTGCCACCCCTGGGTGCTCCTCTGCCACCTCTGGGTGCTCCACTGCCACCCCTGGGTGCTCCCCTGCCACCCCTGGGTGCTCCCTGCCACCTCTAAGGGTTCCCTGACACCTCTGGGTGCTCCAGTGCTGCTGCCCACCTGCAGCACCAACATGGATTTGGGTAAAATAATTCTCTGCAATTGTGACTTGGCTTTGAATGTAAGTGTTGGTCACTGCTTCTGGCAATGGCCACACCTTCAAGATGAGTTTGAAACATTTGGCCTCCATATCCACATAATCATGTCCCCAAAGTGATGCTCACTTCTAGGGGCCAGGCCTGGAATGAAGTTCTAAAGAAGAATTTAGTTCTTTGCTGTCTCAATCTGAAGTAATTCTGCTCCTTGAAATCTTAACAGAAAAAACATTAGAAATTTCATGTGGAATCCTTCTATAACAGAAAATCATTGATGACAATTAAAGATGGGCATGGGACTGTAAAAGCCCAAGCAGCTCAGAAGTAAACCTGTTCAGAAATTAATATAACTTGTGCGTCAGTTTCTTAAAAATGTTTGGCAATTCTATTGTTGTTTAAGGCAGGAGTTTAAATTATTGTTATTGTTACATATACCTAAGCTTATGTTTCCCTATAGAGATGTAGATATAAAAATATTTTCAAATTCATATATTTATAGATGTGGTTATAGAGAAAACAAACGGAACTGTTCAAATTTTGCATCCAGCTGGTTGGGAAATCAGTGCTTATGAAAAAGCAGCACTCCCCACTTACATATTTGTAAAAAGGTAAAGTGGTGCTGTTTAAAAATGTAAGAGGACATTAAGATGGAAGACATGAAATAAATAAAAAGTCCATAGTGGAAATGGAGAATAATCAGAAAGAAAGTTGATTACTTCATTTTACAACTGACAATTCAGTGACGTTTCTGTTTTAATATTATGTGCAAGCCAAACTGCCAGGTTTTATTTATCATCTGATATAACTCTAGCTCTGGTCCAGGGTACTGGAAAACCTCTCTTGTAGAGTTTTACCTCTTTAACCTCAAATGAAAACTGGCATTCCATCTGGATAGTGTCCAATGTGTCACATTTTGGTAGTCATCAACCAGCTCGCCTTATAAATCAAGAGCACTGATTAAATAATCAAGATTTTTGAAATGCCTTGAGGGAGCTGTACGTTTTTTGCATCAGTGATTAGTATTCAGAGGCAATACTAAAATCTATTTGAGCTGCAGCTATAAAACTGCATTTTGCATACTAGGCATAATCAGAGAGATTATATTCAGAAAGTGTGCTTCCCCTAAGACAGCAGAAGGTTATGACTTTTGCCACGGCTCCATTGTTAGTTTAAGTGAGCTTTGTCCTTGCTGTTGTTCAGCCCTTCATTCACCAGAATAAAATCTTTTCTGCAGCTGTGTACTGGGAAAATTAAAACTTTAGGTAATAACTTTCATAGGACAGCTGGTTAAAGAAAACTGTAGCCCCTGAATAGAAAGCAATTTTAATTAAAGATCTTTTTAGTTATTAAAGCTTAGTTTATATTGTGTCATTTCTTTTGTTGTTGCAAGTTAGCATTTTGTCATTTAAATCATTTCCCCAAATCACATATTACTGGCAACAAGAGGGGCTGCAGTTTACAAAAGAGACAATAGTTACTGGCTGCAGGAGAGACTGGCTAAGAAATAAGTTATTGTTCATATCAAAAAATAGAATCTAAGCATTACATTCAGTAATGAATTTGTAAGAAGTATAGCAATATAAATCAAAAAATGCTCTCCTGAAAACCCATGCTCAGGTTGTGCAAAACTTTGCAGGTTGTGTCAGTTGTTTCTGCCTCTCTCCTCCTTTCTGAAGGGGGGATTCTGCCCCTTTGGTACCTGCTGGGACCTGAGTAGAGAACAAACTGCCCCAAAGGCAGCACTGACAGGTGCTGAGCTGCCTGGGAGCTCAGAGCAGTTCTGCACACATGGAACCTTCCTGGGCAAAGCTGAGCATGCAGTACCCTCCTTCCTGCAGGCTCATCTTCCCAGCTCCCAGACAGGTTTCAGCCCAGTGAAAGCCTCTCTTGTTACCCTCATGATGGCCTGGAGACAGTCTCTTGGACAGTGCTGTATTTTCCCAGGTTTGTTAGGATATCACGTCATGGTATTAAAAAATTATATTTAAATTACCCTTGCCTCAAACATCTAAGAAGTAAAAATAAAAAAAAAACTCAAACATTGCAACTGTCAAATGAATGTTTGTGCTTTGACGTGGAGCTCTGCCATACATGAGTCCATATACCTCATGTAACCTTGCAGTGTGATGTGTAATAATAATTAACACAGTCTGCATAAGTGGGATTAATGCATGCTCATCACTGGCCTGGAGGTGATTAGAGATGATAGTGTACAATGATTTGGAAGGGGGAATGGAATTATGATTTGGGGCTGATCTGTCTCCCTTCCCAGCCCTGTCTTTGATGGATGCTCTGACAGCCCCCATATCAATCTGGAGCCCACTGGCAGGCAATGATATCAGCACCAATGCCCATCCTCCTCCCAACAACAAATCTCCAGACCTGGAAACAGGGGGGGGTTGGTGTCACTGCCTCAGATAGCCTAAGATAATTACTTTTCCTGCAGGTTTTGCTTGTACCCTTAATTTGTCATGACTACAACTATACCTTCATCTGCTTCATCTGCTAAAACCAGAGCTTTCTCCCAGGAAATGGAGAGCCTTAGTTCATGGTCTTTTCACTCAAGTTACTCTCACACTCCAGCTGAAGCTCTGCCATGATGCAGAAGGGGATTCAAGCCCTATTCCATAGGTGTGAAAGTGCACCAGAATTATCACAAGCTGTAGCACAGGAGGCCTTTCCTTTCAGCTCCCACATCTCTGCACTGGATCTGTGCTTTGTGTTAAGGGGTTTCTGGGTAAAAATGCAGTAGGTGAGGAGAGGGATGTGTGTGGTGAAGGCAGTGGGATGAGCCTGGCATGGCCCCATTCTCAGGCACAGGGATGGATTTCCTTAGAGCCAAAGCAGCAGGCTGGGAGCTGGCTGTGCCCAGGGCTGTCACCTCCCCTGTGAGCAGGGCTGGCTGAGAGGTGCTGACTTGGCCCAAAGGCACACTGAGGATCAAGTTAAACATGCTCACGGCCCAACCTGGCCCAAGTATAACCCCTGCCCTCCTATCTAGTGAAATCCTTTCAAACCAGGTGGAAGTCCTTCCCTGAATCCAGCCTTTAGGCAGAAAGCACTACTGCACACACTGCTCCAGGTGGGAGACTCAAAACATGTGAAGTATATCAGATTCCACAATGAAAGGAAGTGCTGAAAGGTGTTGTTGCTGGATTGTTTTGATAAACACATGAAAACATTGTTATAGACACACATAAAAAGCAGTAAAAGCTTAGGATAAAAGTGTGGCTTCTAATAACCCTCCCTTCTCTTTGTCCCATGATAGGGGTGGCATTGCCAAATGATCTCAGTTGTGGTCAAAATCATGCAGACATTAAGATCCATTTTCTAGGTACTCAAGCAGAAGCTGATCTTAGGTGAGAGAAAAAAAAAAGGATGTGGATGTAAATGTAGATATTGTGCAATATAGCATACACATTATATTTTTCTAGGGTAAACTCATAGCTAATTCCACTGGCACGTAATGTGTTAGAGCATGTGGAATGTGGTGTCTGCATCTTCCAATTGAATGTTTCTTCATTTCATACAGCAAATTGGAGATTAAAGCTATTTGACACTCTCATAGCATTGTTTTGGTGTTTGATTAATATATGTTCTTCAAATGCTCTGTTTGTTGGTTATCTGATATTGATGCAGACTTTGCTTGTCTTACCTTTTAAGACAGGAACATTTTTACCTTCTCCATTTTGCCCTGATATAAAAAAAATAGCATACCTTGTAAGAAGTTCAACTACTTACTTTTTAAGTTCATTATTATTCAGTGCTGTTAAATTCCAACCTACTGCAGTTACCAATTTACTGTTAATCAGCACATGATCTTCTAGAGTGGCTAAATCCTCCTTGTCTTTATTTTCCTAAAATTAATACCATACAATAATTTGTCATTGACCCTTGTTTCATCCCTTTCCTTTACTTGGTTTCATCCTGTTGGCATCAAGCATTGTGGACCATTAGCTTTTGAGGTATTTATTTTTTTTAAATATATATTTCGGGTCAAGCTTTACAGACTTGTCATTTAACTATTCTGCAATGCCACTTTTCTGCACAGTGGTTCCTTTCAATTGCTGTTCATTCAGTGGATTCCCTCTCTCCCCTACAGGCTTGCTGCTTTGCCTAGAAGTGTTTTTCTCTGTTTTTATGGCTGCTTGAAAAGCAGCTGCTTTTCAAGTGTTTCCATGGGCTTCCAATTCAAGCCTCCTATTTTACCTGAAATATATGCACTTCTCATTGGCTTTATTTGGGTGTCTTTAATAAAGACTTAGTGATTTTTTTTCTTTGCCCTAAACAGTGATGTTTTCTTTCTTTAGCTTTAATTGAGTTACATCTTGGCATATGTAAGAGGTAAAGTACGTGGACAGAGATGATTCTTAACAAAAGGACAGAAAGACAGTTTTGTAGTTTGGTAGAAAAATCAACTTTAGAGATTTAAGGGCTCATGTGCTGGGTACAAAACATTACTAGCTGATCTCAGGAAAATTCTCTGCTGAGATTTGGGAATGTTTTGGTGGAAGTGAGCAGAGAATACTGAGCAGAGCCCCTTGATGTGGGTATTTTAATTTGTGTACTTCTTAGCTTAATACAGAACATTAAATTACTCTGCTGAATAATTAGGCATTTGTCAAGGAAAATAGATACTTATTAATGGATGGTTTGCCGTGTTTCATCCTCTCCACCACAGACATTCTTACTATTCTATTATTTAGCACACAAAAAGTTCTTTGTATTCATTTACTCAGTTATGCACCTGAAATCTCATTCCCTTTGTGCCTGTATGTACAAACATTTGACTCCAATTTTCCTAATTATTTTTAGCTCTAAATTCTCATAACTCAGTAACAGTATTAGTTCAGATGTTATTGTGAGTGAGTGTTATCCTTGTGGTATCTGGAGCACTGTGTCCAGTTCTGGGCTCCCCAGTACAAAAGAGATCTGGAGGCACTGGAGACAGTGCAGCAAAGGGCCACGAAGGTGCTGAAGGGGCTGAAACATCTGCACAGGGGAGCTGGGGCTGTTCAGCCTGTCCAGCCTGTCCAGGGGAGTGCTTGGGGGTCTCAGGAATGTGTGTGAGCTCCACAAGGGAGTCTGTGAGGAGGATGGAGCCAGGCTTCCTCCAGTGCTGCTTCGGTGGCAGGCCCATGGCAATGGGCACAAAGTGAACTCAGGGGGCTCTGCTGTCCTGTGAGGGTCACTGGGCACTGGAGCAGGGTCCCTGCAGGGCCTGGGGGGTGGTGACTCCTGGGGACATTCAGGAGTTCTCTGGGTGTGGTCCTGGGCAGCAGCTCTGAGGTGGCCTTGCTTGAGCAGGGACAAGATGATCCCCAGAGGGTCCTGCCAGCCTCAGCCAGTCTCTGGTTCTGTGTGGCTGTGTGACAATGACCAAACTGACCAGACAAAGGCACGTGTAGTGAGAAGAGCAGATGCCACCTTTATGCTGACATGCATGGCTGTGTTGGGTACCTGCAACTCCCAGTAAAATATGGCCACACTGCAGCAGTTAATTCAATAAAACATCAGTGGCTAGAATAGCATTTCTAAAATGAACCCAAGAGATGTGATGCATTGCAGCTAAGAGCACGCAGAAGTCTTTCAGTGGTATCTAAGTGGTTTTTGTTACTGGAAAACCCCTTTTTCCCCCTGATACTAGGGAAGCAGGGAGGCACTAATAAACAGGATTTGAAAGAGTTGAAAACTACAACAATAAGTGGTCTGAGTTTTTTGTGTTCTACCCATTGGTAGTTACTTGCAAAGAATTATCTAAGAAATAATATATTCAGCAAGTAACATAAGTAATGGAATTATCCAAGGATCAAGTACTGTTTCATCAAGGGTTGAACTCCATGCCCACTGAATGCAGTAGCCAGACTCTCATGGGCTTTAGATCAAACATCAAATAAAACAGTTTGATTAGTGCTGTTTGACCAGTATAACTGCAAGTTTGTGTGAACTTAGTCTCATGCTGTGTTTCCAGCATATTTTAAATGATTCTAACATAATGCTGACATGCTATAGAACTTCAGACTAATGAACTCAGTGCATGTCAGTTTTAATTAATGAAAAAGGCGTTTTGTACATATTTTAAACATTGGTGGATGTTTGTATCTTCTTTCCAATTCACATGATACAAATCTTTATCACCTTGCAAACTCACGTTCTCCATGCTAAGCTGACTGGGTAAGTTGTAAATGGGATGTAATGGGATATGTCTTGTCACAAATGCAGCTGCTCAGGGCAGGTACAATTCCCAGCCCTGGCAGAATGAGGAGAAAATTCTGTAAGTTGTACCCAGACAGAAGCACTGACCACACATCTGCAGCTCACACCTCCAGGAGGGAAAACAACCCCAACAACTGATAAAGCTTATAGAAAGATTGAAGTGATAGAAGCCTGAACTCCCCATGTGCTCCAGCCTGGCCAGGCACTGCTCTGGCAGCACTGCCTGGAGTGCTGGAACATTTCTGTCTCTGAGAATCATCCCAGCAGTGAAACACTGCAGTGACACACCAGGGCATTTTGTGCCTTTCTGCTCACTCTGCTGCGTTGTTTCTCCACGTGGAGAGGAGGGATAGCTCACCTCCCTCTCAGAACAACTGCACTCCAGCTGGCAAACACTGCTCGAGCTGAACAATTCTGACAAGTATTTATAATAATCTATTGCAGCTGTTCCAGCTCATTCTTTGCTTTTGTACATCAGATTTTGCATTTAGTATTTTCTTTTATGATTTCATCTGTTATAGGAGCTGGATTACTCACAGATTCACTCCAAATAGTAACAACAAATTATACTACCATTAACAGAATTGTACTATGTTTCTACTAGTAATGAAATATTTTTCCACAATTTAGGCTGCATGAGTGGAATAAACAGATATTCTACTATTCCTTGGTGGCCTTGCTTCTTCTCTATAGGAGGCAGTGAGTCTTTCATTTCAGCTTGCTGTCCTCAAAGTTCATGCTATTTGGAGGCAAAGCTGTGGATGACAAACTACAAAGCTGACAGGAAAACATGCAAGGTTGATATATAAAACAAGCCACACTGCTCATGCTTTGACTGTCATCACTGCTTTCAGGAAAATAAATAATGCTGCCTCAGTCCAAGGCTCCTTAAGAGTTTCTTCAGCTTCCATGGGGAAAATTCCAATTCCTCCAGTCTAAATTCAGAACCTAAGAGCTCAGTTTTCTAAAACAAATTCAGAAAACTCTTTTTTCCCCCAACAAAATTCATAGAAGAAAATAAGCTTGTATAACTTGTTCCCAAATTGAACAAAGCTAACAGAAATTGATGGTCCCTTTCATGAACTGTGAAAAATGCTGTGGATATTTCTCTGGTTTAACAACTGAGTGAAAACATTCTCTGTTCACCACTTTCTCTGCAAATTTTGCTGCAAGCACCAACAGCTTTACACCAAGAAGACCCAAAGGAATTTTCCATCAAAGCAAAACTGTGCATCACATGAGCAGGTGAAAATGTGATGGAGAAAGGTGTGATGTCTCTGTAAACTTAACCCATGCCAGCCTTCATCTAATGTGCAGTATTTTGTTTTATTTTCAAATGCCTGTGGATTTAGTAATTGAACATTATTCTTGTGGGAAAGTATTATTTGGCATATGTGTACATAATGGTATGCTAATATATCCTTAAGAAAAAATAATCAGAATTAATCTTGTCTGTTAACATGCTTTGAATTGTGCACGTAATAGAAATGGATATTTAAAACATCTTTATTTCATTATCTCATTTATTATATTGTAGGTTGGCAACTAATTAGTATAGATATTTGAAGTTATAGATTGAGGAAACTAAATTAGTGCACTACAATATAATTAATCATAGAAAACTTTTGTTCAGCAGCTAATCTATCAGCTACTTTGCTTCTTGTTGATACTCATAACTTTGATTAAGATTTTCAGTACTTTATTTAACATCATAGCTTGTTAATATGAAATTCAGTGAAGTATCTACTATCTCTGAATAACACTCCTGGAAAAACTTGCATTGAGAATCCTCCTGGTGCTAGACTTCAACAAGAAATAGCCTACAGAGACCACCAAGGGCCACTGTGTGCCAGCAGTCCCTTAGCAAAGGATGCCTCAGGGTATCACTCATGCTTTTCATTTTTGCCCTCTCCTCTAGTTATCCTCATATCCAGCCACAAAGAATCACAGCCACAGATGAATGTGCTGGAATAAAGCAGTAATCCAAACCAGGACCAAGATTCCTGCTTTAGAAACTCTCAGCACATACAGAAACCTACAGAGGTCAGGACTGGGGGGTTGTGAGCATCCCTGAAGTGCTCCCTTGTGCCTGAGAGAGCAGGACAGGGGCTGTGCAGGCACTGGCTTCAATGGGGCTGAGATATTCTTTACTTTTCTCCTGGAACTGCTGTGCTGTTCCTGTCCTTTCATCTACCTACTGAGAGGGAGAAATACATGGTAAGATGTCAGAATTCAAAATTAATTATCCCTTCATAAAGTTCAGAAGAATTGTCCTTAGCTTCTCTGATAGAGTGAGTACATCAGTGGACAAGGGAAGGGGTACAGATATTTATCTGGACTTCTCTAAAGCCTCTGGCACACTCCTTAAACTTCTTAAACAAATATTTGCTGGTGTAACTGAAGCTACTATTTCAGAAGCAAGCCTTACCTTGCCTATTTTCCTTACTAGTATAATTGTAAAGATTTATTAAACTGTAAAACTAAACCTGTAAATGCCTAATTTGTCCAATTTTTAATCTGTATGATTTTATCCAGTCAAGTGGTTACCACCTGCCACTTTCTACATATGAATAAAATATCTGAGCAATCCTTTAGAAATGCCAAGTAAACAGAATGATAGGCTATTGACCAGTCATTGGGAAATGCTGTTTAGTTCATTTACTAAATGTTAGAATATTTAAGTGAGTTGTTTTTACTGTAACATGGTGTTATTTAGAATATGCCAAAAGAAAATAACTATTTTTAAAATTGTACTTTTTGTTGGGGTGACATATTGGTAAGCTCCTAAAATTCCTAGTTGTTGGTTTCACTGAGTCTTTTGTGTGAGTCTTTTGGTGCATTTTGACACAAACATAACCTATCTTCATATGTTAACTGTGTATTTATGTTTGATAGTTACTTACAATTCATACCCCAGTGGTCATTTAAATAATTTTACTCATCCTGTCAGCCAGCTTTGACATTATCACATGACTCCAATTTGTTACTTGCTTTGACTAATGAACAGCAAATAGGTGAAGACTAAGCAAAGCAAAAAACCCTTTTTAAGACTAACAAACCAGAAACTGATAGAGTAGCAATAAAATATGTATAGCAAACACTTTCTCTTAACCAAAATTCTCTTTATTGGATGTTTGGACAGATTGCCTGCTAAAGCAATATTTCTGGCTCAAATAATGATATTAATACAATTGAAGATGGATATTTGTTATAGGAGACCATAAGTCTTTAGAAAGTAAAACCAGTTTTCCTGACTTTATTTTAGTAAGGGGCTGGTATGCTTTCTGGCATAAATTTGAAGGCTTTTTTTTTCCTCCCATATATCATTATACTGTGTTTAATTGTAGAAAAAAGTGGGAAATGACATACAAATAACTATTGTTTTCTGGTGAACAGCTTCAGGTAACTTTCAGGATTTTATTTTGAAAATTGGATAATGAGGAAAATCTGTGAAAACTTAACACTCAAAATATTTGTAAGAGAAGAAGGATATACATAATATAAATGAAAGGTTTTCCATTCTGTATTTTCAGATGGATTTTTAGTTGCATTGTGTTATTATCAAAAATTAATATTTGTTATTACAAGTTTGTATGACACAGATTTCTTTAAACACCAGTTTTGTAATGTGCATATAAAATAAAATGCCTGTATGTGGAACGGTAGGCTCTGTGAGGCTGCAATATTTTAGAGTTAGGTCTCCAGGATATTTATACTGTAATTTACTAGTTTTCATTTTTTCTTAATGTTGCTTGAAAGCAAAAAGCCGACTGCATCATTTTATGAAGTACACAGTAAATGCCCATTTTACAGAGTCAGGAATCAGAATCAGACATCCATGAGCTCTGAACTCTGGTTTTACTTGATGACACTGCTTGATTTCTTTGTAAAAATTTGATTTGCATGGAGATCATCAGTTAATCATCATGAGTCAACACATGAATGGATTTCTCCTTGTCAAAATTGCCAGTGACATCAGCAGTCCCCCCTTAGTGGGAGCTGTGATGTGAATGTTAGCACACAGCACACTGCCAGTTGGAGGTCTCTGAAAAAACCCACAGATTTCTGATGTTACAGTAACAGCTCCTGGGACTTTTCTGTTCCAGCTCTTTTATTGCTGCAGAGAAGCTGCACTGGTAATACCAATGGTGGGAAACAGTGAACAAAAATACACTTTATGCTTTCCCATTAGGAAATTAATATGCCTGTTCTCCTCCTTAGGCCTTGATCTCGCCACGAAATTAAAATCACGCAAGTCATAATTCTACTTAAACACATTTTTACTGACATCACTCATGGCCAAATGCTGTCAGTAATCATGCCCAGGTATCATTACTGTGTATGGGCTCTCACAAATAAATCAATAGAGGTACAGGAATTACAGACTTGCAGCAGGAGCAGGGATCACCTGCTGAGGCCAAAGGGGATCATTACACTGTGTAACCTGACTTTCTCTCCAGCATATCTGTCCTTTCATCCATTTGCTCTGTTCTGAGCCCAATAACTTCTGTTTGACTAACAGCTCCTCTCTATTTGCCTTTATATTGAGTTTCTTGCCAAAAATCCATTACCATTTTAGTCAGGTCTGCCATCACCTAGAAGAACTTTTGAGAATTTCTTGTACTCTATTAGAAACTTGCCATTGGGAATGTGGGACCAAGCTCCTTTTAGTAGCAGTGATTATCCCTGAGTCTACAGCAGGCCATGATGAGCAGTGTTTGTGTCAGGCTTTGGGATTCTTCTGACTGAAATATGCATCAAAATGTATTACTGCCTGCCCTAGTTTCTTATTTGCAGGGTTTTTTAGGAAGATTTAGGAAGATAACCATTTTTTAAGAAACTGGTCACATTAGTAAAAAACCCAATGGTTCTGCAATTTTCAAAAGAAACATTATATACTCAAAACACATTCTGTCACCATGCAGAGCCTTCCTCCCAATCTTTTCTTTTTTCTTATGTAATTCATAACAACATCTGACAGACTCCTGCTAGCATCAGATTACATGAGAAGGATTTTTAAACAGGAAAGGGAGATTTGGGAAAACATAGATTTGGACTGGGTGGTTGCTGCTACTGAGGTGGACACTGCCAGCATTCTTCAGCTTCCCAGATGCATATTGGCTCATTAAATCACTCTTGTTTAAAACAGCCATCTCCTCCAGGCTGTTAGAGAATTGCATTCCCAGAATTTATTGTTTGTCTGTAGTGAACTCTTCTTTAATATGTATTTAGAAGAAATGTCTTTACATCACCTACATCACATATTCTTCTTCCTTTTTTTTTTCCCACGGGAAATTTTAGGCTAAGCAAAAATATTTTTGATCATCAAAATAGGAAGTTAAACTATTTCAGTAAATTTGATTCCTGTAATATGTTCCTTAAGGTATTCCTTATCTTCCCCATAAAAACCCCACAAAATAATAAAGCAAAGAGCAGATATCCCTCTTATAGATCTCCTTGTAACTGAAGAGAGGAGGCTTTTATCTTGCTGGCTGGCTTAGAGCTGCTCTTTACTCCCTGTAAAGGTAATGAAGACTCAAAAATAAGGCTGGATCTTTTAAATTAGGTGTCTCACCCTCTTCCTCACAGTACAGTTTGTGTTCCTGCAGACACTTGAGCCCATTGGTGTGAGCACCTGTGGGGAGGCTGTTTGTGGATGCAGTGGCAGAACCCAGCCCCAGTTGTGTGAAATACACTGAAAGCACAAAATTAATGCCACAAACTGGCATCTTTTCTGAATTCTTTACACACTCATTCAACAGTGGTACAATATTTTCAACCTTTATGCACAGACTGGGGAGGTTTTATGCCCACAGATGAGCATGAGAGCTTTAAGCATCTTGTAAAATTAATTGGAGGGGAGCTAACAGTTTGTGAGCACTGCTCATGCCTGCCATCACTTCTGAGAAGTTGTTTTGTTATTTATTTAAAGGTGATCATGCCTTTTTGGCAAACCTACTGCTTTCAGGTATTTTTAATACATCCACGGTACAAAGTATGTGAAGTACAGAGATGTTTATAATGAGCAGCAAAAATGAGAGGAATTTTATTAGGCTGTGTAACTATTGCTTGCTGATTACTTTTAATTGGTGAAATAACAAATTCCTTGTTTATTTCTATAATATTTTGATCTAATATCTGCATAGCTTTTCATGAAACATCCCTTTTAGATGCAGCTAAAGTCTTTTTCAGTTGTTTTGTTCACAAACTTTTAAATTAATCTCTGGTATTAGTTCAGAGAATCATAGAATCATCACGTAGTTTGGGTGGGAAGAGACCTTCAAAGGTCATCTCAGGCCAACCCCCTGCCCTGAGCAGGGACATTTTCAACTACAGTAGGCTGTATAGTTAATATACATCTCTAGCAGTGTACTTATGAGTCTCCAGTAACATGGTGCTGGGTTTTTTACAGCTTTTTGTGTGATTTTTCAAATGAAACAATTATTTTCAACCAGCTCCTAAACATTAGTTCATATAGAAGCAATTGCATTATTATGATATCTATTATATATCTTTTATACATATATTTATAACAGCTGATATATCTGAGAGCAGTTGTCTCCAACTAATTGATTTAGTTATCTTTTTTTAAATTAAATGTATCACTGTGAAGTCAGACCTAATGAGTTACTTCTTCAAATTATTTTCCCTTCTCAGACTGTTAGAATATTTATATAGAATTCTGTATATTTTCTTGCATCTAAATGAGACCATTCTTATTCATAACCTATTTAATATGAAAAACTATTCTCTGAAATTGATTCTAATATAAAAAGGTGTTCACGTGCACTGATACCCTTTCCTTGAGCAAAGCAGAAATTACCTTATTAATCATATTCAATTGTTATGGGTCTCCACTTGGAAAGAAGTTAGCCCACAAAGAAAACTGGGCTTCACAGGAATAAATGCCTCTATAGAGATTTTCCTGACAGGGAAAAACCACAGCTGCCACACTCCAAAAAGATTTTGGTAGACCCAAGAAGAATGAGTTTGTATCTGGAAACAAACCAAACTGACCTGAAACCTTAAAAAAAAACAAAACCAAAAACGACACACAAACAACAACAATAACAAAACCCAAACAAAAATATCCCCCTTGAAGATATTTTTTTAGTCAAGCAAAGATTAATCTCTTACAAATGCAGTAGAAGATCTATGGAGAGAGGCATTACAAAATTCAGGAGTCCTACCCCTAAAATACTGGCATCTGGGTTTATTCATGTTGAATTTAATTTAAATTATTAATTTAATTTATAACTTTAGTTTAAATTATTTATTTAATGAATTTATTTACCAGTCCTTTGAAAGTATCTTAGGATTTTCTTGTAGAAGTGCTCATTCTGAGGGAAGTAATGCATTAATTTGGAATCCATATGGACATTAGTCTGCTTATATTCTCTTAGCAGAACAGAAATATTAGAAATAGCCAAAAAACCATGAGGCCATGTCATCAGCTCTCCCTCTTCTAAAGAGCAAAGTTAACAGAAAAGAACACCTGGATATTTTGTTAATATTTATTAACTCATGCCACCCTGCAACTCTTTACTGAAGTAATGACTGAGCACAAATTTCTGGTTTAGCAAATGGAAGAGGGATGTTTTAAGAAAAAAAAACAAATAAATTGGCTATCCTTTTTGTTTTGTGGCTTTTTAAAAATAGAAAGAGGTTTGCTGGTTCGTCAGTGTTCATCCCTCCTGATTGGCTCCTCCTTGCCTGGCCAAATTCAGCCCTTGGGTAAGTGATACAGATTCTTCCAAGTGAGGAGATTGCTCACTGATTTGGAGCTGCTCTGAGCTATGCTGACCTGTTTCCAGCTTCATGTGATGTTTAAGCTGGAGACTAAAACATCTTATTGGATGGTAACACAGACGAAAATAATCATAGGAAAAATCCCATTATCAGATAAATATTTTTAGTAATGAGAGAGCAGGATGTAGTCATGCAAGATGCTTAATCTCAAGGCCAACAACTCTTCAAATCACAATACAGTTGTAACATTTTCCATTTCCAAACAATGAGCAATCAAACATTAGCTAATTAAATGCTTTCAGTGGTGAAAGAAAATATAAAAATACATGAAATTATCAAATAAAAAACCCAAGTGACTAATTTGTCAGCCTCAGCATCACTTTACAAATAGCAGCAGCCAAGTTATCCCTACACTGCATATCAATCAATTTTATTTTTTACAGCTGATAAGATATTCTCTAATTAAATTATGTTTTAATTGCCTTTGACTTTCAATGCAAGGAAAATGACAATATGCTTTCCATGAAAGTACTCCCTACTCATTTCTGTATGCTGTGACTGTCATTATGCAATTAACA
The DNA here is from genome assembly GCA_013400575.1 of Peucedramus taeniatus. NCBI lineage: Eukaryota > Metazoa > Chordata > Aves > Passeriformes > Fringillidae > Peucedramus > Peucedramus taeniatus. Next base: position 304,295 of record WBNO01024546.1, read on the forward strand.
GTTGTTCCACAGAGGTATCAAGACTCCACATTTTCTCCTGAAATAGGATCCTGAAATAAATGTGATTTAGAAAGGGTTATTTTCTGTATGCTAATATAATTCTTTTAATTGTTTGCAACACTGAGGTCTGCCCACTTATAGTCTGTTGCCATTCTCAGAGCTTTTCAAACAGCATCTCCAGAGCCATTTGATCCTATGTGTGACTGCATTTACAATGAGAATGTCAGTCTTGGAATACACAACCTCCCAGTTTTCACACTGAGTTACTTACTAATTACCTTTCAAAATATTTGGTTTTTATAAGGCTACCATGAAGTGCATAGATCGAAGTCATACTGCTGCTTTATGATATGATAATTAAGTTAATTATAGCACAAAAATGTGTGTCAGTAAGAACGTGCCAGAATTAGGGCAGGAGACCCAGCTCAGCCTCAGCACGGGTGTCCTGCACAGGGACACAGGGGCTGCACTGCAAACAGAGCAGGCCCAAGAGCTCGAGGAGAATGAGCACCCTTCTCTAAGCATCTCTTCTGCATCTGCAAAGCAAAGGGGGGGAAAGAAGAAGCAAATGTCTTGGTAGCTCCCACTCTTCAATTCTGAACACACAAGAGTGGTTTGGGTGAAGGCATTTTGGATGATTCAAACCAGACTTCATCTTAATTCAGCTGAGAAGGAAGGAAGGTAAGCAAGCTGTAAACAGACACTGCTGCAAGATATGAAAGCATAACCAGAAAAACAATAAAGGAGAGACAACTTCTTTCTCTGGGCTTTGAGATAAGCAGAAGGAAGGAAAATCTGAAGTGCAGCCATACTGCATTTGGTTTGCTCTCTTACCCAAAAATTAATTTCTACACCAGTTACAAAGAAAACATCACCTCAAAGTTGCACATGAAGGCTTTGGTCACACTGTGACAGTTACACAACATTTCACATTTACTTCTTGCCATATGGACCTGATAGATGCTCCTTATATGCTTGATTTACAAATAAAGTCAGAAGTGCTGCAGTTGTATTTTCCAGCCATTCCTCAATGAGCAGATAATGATATAGCCAGTGCTGAGATATTTGATGTAAGTAGTGGACATTTCAGTCACTGCATGAGTCCTTAATCTCCCTAGGATCCACGGGAAGAAAATTATTTGATATGAGAGCGTTTGATATTACAAGTTGTATTTAACATTTCAAGGCTCATTTGAATCAGCTCAGCTCACTGAACTGCTAAAGCATACAGGACAACACATCCTGTCCTGAGGAGAAACCTATAGATGTGTTTAGTAGCCTAAAGGTATATTACAAAAAAATGAGTTGCTGAAGATGAGGCCCAAAATTGCATTGGTGCTGCTCATTTCAGATATGATCTGACAGCCAGCCTGGTGCCTTACACCACAGAAGGGTGGATGGGTCAGCAGCAGAAAATACTACTGAGGTCTCTGTGGTGCACTGGGAACTTCTTGTGACCAAATTGTTATGATCCACAAATACATGTAGAGCACAAGTTAGTGAAATTTCATATTGATGCAAAAATATGTATCATAACACTATATCCCTATTTAATTTCCCCTGTTATAATCCATTAGGATGCCAGAAAACTTGAGTTTTTAGTAGCGATGTGTAGGCAGTAACATCTGCTTCCTGTGCCTTGGCAAAGGACTAATGGCTGCTGCAAAACACTTCCTGTGAGCATTCAGCCAGGTTTCTGCCCACAGCAAATAAATTAATAAGGATGTTTAGTTCTACCCATGTTAACAGAGTGTTTTGTAACCTCAGTATAAAATAGAAACAATAATTTCAGGGGTTATGTATTTTGGTGTACATTGAGGATGGAATACTAAATAGAAGGTTTTATGCCATTAGAAAAGTGTGCATTTGTACTTCTCAAAGAGCTTGGCTTCTAAGCACAGCACTGAGGCTTTCCGAGTGCTTCCTGCAGGTCTCTAACAAAGTGTGTGCTGATAAAGGAGAGACAATCTTGAGGCTTCTCTTGGCTGGCCCATTCTCAGTGACCCAGGGGGACAGATTTTGCCAGGGGGTTGTTTCTGTTAACAGGACTGAAGGGTTAAACTTGCATTTATTTTCTAAGACCAGACAGCTTTGGACAAGACACTTATTTTTGCTGGTGGTATGAAGTGAAGGCAAAGAAAAGGCAGGATACTATGTGCACATTTTCTTCTCATGGTGCTTCTTAGAGAGACAACGTGAGTCAGTGGTCTAAGAATCAAAATTTCACAAAATTCAGGGGGAAAAGAAGATATTTTTACCAGAAATCAGACTGCCTGAGGTATCAGCTTGTATTTGTAGAACGAATAATTCTACATAAGAGTGATGTCTCTTAGAAGGTACAAAAGGATAGGGTGATACATCACCCAGTTCCTGTAGGAAGTCTGCTCTAAGTTCTGAGAAGTCAGTAAAATTCTCTCTGTTAATTCCAGTCAATTGTGGGTTATGTCCTAGATTTATAGTAATTACATTTAAAGTATTGTGATTAAAAACAAACCCTAGCTTTTATACATACAGTGTACAGTGGGAATTAACACATACCTTACGAGATCTTTCACAAATGCAGTCAATGTGCATGGGTTTAATTTTTTTTATATGTGTTTTTTTCTTTTTAGGCAATAATCAGAATTCAGAGGAAAAGGTTGCAATCTACAGGAAGCTGGTAGGTCAAATTTTAAAATTATATAAATGCCAGTACAATTAGAGAGAAAAAAATGTAAGCGGTAAGGTAATGAAACTTGCATTTACTGGATATTCAGAGAATATGCAAAATCATTTAAATTTACATACTGAGGGGGTGAAAATGTGGTTTAGCAGAGGCAATTAACATGAGAAAGTAAGACAGATGCTGTGCAAATAATTCATAATGAATAATTTCTTTGCTCCATTATGTGTTTGCAAGTTTTCCAAACAAACTAGTTTTTCTGATGTATATGTTCAAACTGTTTGCTGAATAATATCTATGCATAATTTTTTATGTAATTCATTCATAAGCAGAACTTTTTGAATATTCAAGCTCTTTTTGAATGGGTATGTAGGTTGTGCAACACATTTCTCTTTTCCAATTGGAGAAACATGACTTATAGGTTCTGCTATGAATAATCACAATATTTAACAATATTTGCTTCATTATTTTACCAAACATTCCTGCTAGTAAACTCATTTGTTAAGATAATCATGGAAAAAGAGATGCAAACAAAAGCAAATAAATTAGCCTGGCATCCTCTTTTTTCTTTCTTACTTGAGAAAAATAATTTGCACTGTCCATAATTCTGTTTGTCTTTCATTAAAATATATGACGAAGCTGAAAATGCAAAATCATAGTCTTAAACAGACTTGGGTTTCCTATGGCTGTGGACTCACAGTTACTGCACAGAGTGCCAGCCCAACCCTTTGGAGCTGGGGCTGCCTTTGGCCCCCTCCCCAAGGGGCAGCCCCTGGGATGGCTTAATCTGCTTCCCTTCCATGGAATCCTCATCCCTTCCAGGGAATCCTTGTCCCTTCCATGGAATCTGCATCTCTTCCATGAAATCCAGATCCTTTACTTGGAATCCTCATCCCTTCCGTAGAATCTGCATCCCTTCCATTGAATCCATGTCCCTTCCAGGGAATCCTCCACCCATCCAGGGAATCCTCATCCCTTCTCTCAGGATTTTCCATGATGAGGATGCTCCCAAGAGTCCCTTTTTCACAAGCAATCCAAGCCATAATCCTTTTTCACAGCCAGATGGTCGAAGAAAGAGTCGCAGTTCCTTGGCTTTGGTTCCCAAGGTTGTTTATTATTTCTTATCTATAACATGTTCTCCCTGCCCAGCCCAGATGCGTTCAGCAGGTCAGTCCAAGGCACACTGCCCACCCTCAGGGCTGTGTTGTCTTTTTATACTATAAACTATGTAGACATTATTTACAGTTAATCCCCAATACCTATCACCTATGTTAGACAGACAGTTTCTACTCTAAACCAATCCAAAAGTGCCTCCATCACCAAGAAGATGGAGGCCATGAAGAAGAAGGAAGGAGGACAGCACATGCCCAGATTCCTCCATCTTGACCCTCCTGTACCCTTATCATAAAAATCTTAACATTCTATTTTTCCACCCTGTGATAAGCTAATTATTCTACTCTACTTTCCCTGATTTGTAAATCTTCATATAAAGTTGGTAATTTTTTCCATGGCCCAAGATCAAAGGCAAAAGGGCTCTGTGCCAAGCTCCCTGAGTCCCCTGCCCAGGACTCAGCCCATCCAAAGCAACAAGAGAGATGTCCTGGTTTCCCACACTTTCCATGAAATCCAGTTCACTTCCATGAAATCCTCCTCCCTTCCATGGAATCCTCCTCCCTTCAATGGAACCTGTGTCCCTTCCATGGAATACATGTCCCTTCCATGGAACCCACATCCCTTCCATGGAACCCACGTCCCTTCCATGGAACCCACATCCCTTCCATGGAATCCTCCTCCCTTCCATGGAACCCACGTCCCTTCCATGGAACCCACGTCCCTTCCATGGAACCCACATCCCTTCCATGGAATCCTCATCCCTTCCATGGAACCCACATCCCTTCCATGGAATCCTCATCCCTTCCATGGAATCCACATCCCTTCCATGGAATCCACATCCCTTCCATGGCACCCACATCCCTTCCATGGAATCCTCATCCCTTCCATGGAATCCACATCCCTTCCATGGAACCCACGTCCCTTCCATGGAATCTGTGTCCCTTCAGCAGCCAAAGAGGTGTTTGGAGCTCCTGCTCCACGGCATAAAGGAAAGGCTCCCATGCAGAAAGCTAATGAAGATAAATACACTGTTTGTTGGCATTCAAGGTGATTAATTGCCAGAGGCAAGCTTAATTATGCCAGGAGTAACAATCGGCGTCAGGGACAGACACCAAGTTTTGTGTGGCCCATTGTTAGACACGTTGGAGTTTGAATTTGAAGATGAATGGATTAGTATGGATTGTGTCTTCTTACATAGCTGCCACATATCCTTAATTATACTTAGAGTCATATTTATTTGGAACACTGGAAAAGTCAGTTTTTCCCTAAGTGAAGCAGGTCATCAGACCTGAGAGACTGCAGCATTCTCAGGATAAATTGTGTATGATGAACTCAAGGATGAGTGAATTCCAGTTCCAGAATCTTATTAACAATGTAAAGACTGCATTTGATTTTCTATATTTAATTCCTTTTTATACAAGTTTTTATACTGAATATATTATATTTCAGAGTTTCTATATCAGTTTATTATTTCAATAGTGATAATTAAGAAAAAAGTAATATTGGTATTAGTAAAATAAGTTTCAGGTTCCTCAGGAGAGAGTGAGAGAATTTTAAGTTCTCTTTTTGAGAACTTATATATCCCATATATATGCTCTCATTGAGGATCTGACAGTCTCAGCTTACACCTTCTTTTTTTTCCTGAAATCAGAAATTAGCCTGGGAATAGTTTATGACAGGAATAGTACAAAGGATCCCCTCCACCTTTTTAACACTAATAGGCCTGGAGAATGCAGAGAACATAAAAATACAGTTTCACAAATGTCAGTTCTGCAAAAGTGTATCAGTGTGAAACTTCTGCCATTTTCACATTTTACACTGAATAAAGTGAGAGCACAGAGACACGTATTTTAAATAACTGAAGTATACCTGCATGTCTTTGGAAGAGAATGGGAAGAATAAAATAACTTGCTTAGCAAGTACTGGTGTTGGAGTGTGCTAACCAGCATTTACAAATTCCTTTGGAGGCAAAGAAATGTCGGCTTTAATGAGCACAGAAAACTAAACTGTTTGAAAATACAGAAAAATTACAGTGAAGTGACATTAAACCTAGAAGGAAATTGTAAATCACTAAGTTGGCAGATTTTATATAGCAAACATGACATTTTTAAAAATGAGATATATGTATAAAAATAAGAAAACAACAGAAAAGAGAACACACATTAAACTAATCTTGTTGAGTAAATATTCTCTTTATTCCTTGGGTTACTTGCATTCTCTTCCCTTTTTAAGCATTTTAGATTTCAATATTATAAAACATCCAGACATAATAAACCATTCAATTCAGTTTTGGTTTATTCTTTCCTATTTATCTACAGTTTAAAAATCATGTGTCAGCATTTAGTCATTTCATTAGTGATTATTGGTATTTTTGTAATCTTAAAACAGGTATTGTAGATTATAGATCCCTGAAACATATTTCCTGCTCAAACTTCCCATTCTTCTATGGCTGCCTTAATTTCTTTTTGCACTGCAGGAGTTCATACTGGTAGAGGTGATAAATGGACGTGTTTCTTTGCATTATACATATTTACAGCAAGTAAACTGTGTCTACCATATCACTTTATAAATCTATTGCCCAGTGCTGCTATAGCCAATGCATTAAATATTGGGCTTCTCAGGGACTGCTCAGTGCAGTTTAACACAACAGATAATGAAAGGAGATCAGGCATGAAGAGTTCCTCTTTATCTTGCACCTTTCCTCACACAAAGTAGCTGATAACAGCTAAGTTCATCATCCTTCTTTCATACAGTATTCAGGAAATCAGGCACTTAAACCACGACCTTCACAGAGAGAGGACTGTGTCATCCTCTTTAGTCAGTAGCAAAAAAAGGGCTCTGATCCTGAATGGAGTTGTTGGATTTTGTCAGAAGATAAATTAAGCAGCTGAATACTTTTGTGTGCTTGTATGGAAGTTCTTTTCAAGGAAATACTTTGCATTAAAAGAAAAGAGGGCATGAGAAGGCACAGAACATAGAAATTAGCAATGAAAGGGGGGGCAAAATTAAGGTTGAACAGAGCAAAAGTAAAATTAACTAACAGCTTCCTAAAGACCCATCTCTAATATTTAATTATTTTATTAAAAATGCTGTGCAATGCCAAAGAAGTCATGCTACCTGTTGGAAAAAAAATGTTATCCCAGTTCTAAAAATTTATGTTGGTTTATAATTATCTTGTATTTTTCATTCTCTTGATAGTTCTTGTGTACTAAGAAAATGAAAAAAAAATTGTTCTATTATATTTCATAATGGTAAGTGAGTGTATGAAAGCTAAAATATTCACTGATCTGTGAAAGTATTTTTAGACAACAAATTCCAGTTTCCCCACCCTCTAATTCCTCCCTCAGTCTCCAGAGTGGTCTTATTTAAAAGGATCAAACTTGGTGAAGTTTGCATTGGCAGTTCATATAGGGGTAGAGGGGTATCACTCAGAAGGCAAACTGTCACAAACTGCACATCCTGCTTCTATATTGGACACTTCTAGTTTTGCCTTTTTTTGTTTTGTTGTGTTTCTTTGGTTTTAATTTGGTTTTTGTTTTGTTTTGCTTTGTTTTTTGTTCTCATCATTGTGTCCCCAATTATTCCTTGCATTTTCACATGAACCTTCCAGTTCACAGGCTCACTGCTTAAGCAGACTGCAAACTTAACATTGCTTTTGAGGCTGGCTTCAAATCTCTGACTGAAGTAACTTCAATCTTATGTAAAATAGCTACTTCATCCTTTACACCTTCCTACTTGCCTTTTTTTCTTTCTCTGTATAATGTTCCAGATATTTTATTCTACCACTTCTTGTGGCTAAACCAATTTAAATGACCTTTCACTTAGACTAGGTGCAAGAACTGTCTGTGTGGTGCCATTTACCTAAAATCAGCCTCATTCCATCTCGTGCAGAGTGTGTGTCTGTGGGGTACCTCATCCACACCAATACCACTTGATGCAGAGCTGAGCTAAAACCACTCCTGACATCAGAAATAAATGTTGATTTTATCCTTAGCTTGCTTTGTCAGTGAACTCATTGTTACCATCCAGAATACCCCCTGACCTCCATGGTTTTTATCATAATCACCTGGTGGTATTTTCTCCCACTCTCAAAAACCATATACAGACAAGTACATAAAGCAAATAGTTTTTCTTAATGTAATGGCTACAACCTCTCAGTAATTGCAGCAGGAATACAAGTGAAACTCTTCATCCTCTGTGGTGTCAGAGTCATTAAAATGGCTGAGAGAATTAACATTGCAATTACACTCAGGAGCTTGCAAAACCAAACTGAGGAATAGTTAACAACTGTATCTTCCATTAATGTTACAACAGCAATGACAATACAGATTTCAGTATTTGGGAACTGGCATCTAAAAAGTCATTGGCAACCAGTATGACTCCAGTTACTGGGTGGGCCAGAAGAAGGTAAGAGATCTGGTCCTGATTCACAGAGTAAGAATGGCCCTGATATTTATGTGCTTAGTTTAACATTTGTATAAGTGGTGTAGGATTATCATGTAAGCATTTTTAGCACAGTAACTACTGTGAAAGTAGTGCATCCTACCAACTCTGCAACAGAGACACCTAATTTTAACACCCACAATGTGTTTTTTCCTGAGAGCTGGACAATTTGAACACAAAAATTCTTCTCAGTGACTGGTGAATTCTCCTCTTGGCCGGCCAAGATGAGCAAAGACTCATCATTTGCTTCCATCTGGTACTAATCCACTTTACACTTTGTTGACAGCCATATTCTTCCAAATTCCTTTCAACAATTTGTGGTCAGCTATAGGGAAAAAAAAGGCCAGGTGTGTCAGTTCAGAGTTTCTTGTGTACAAAACACACACCATGGCACACAGGTGGTGTTCTGGTGAATTCTGCATCCTCAGGGATGGCTGTGCATACTGAACATGCTCATTTGCAGACTGCAATTCCTCAAAGCACAACAGCGTTCTATATGCCTATAGAAGTCTTCACATTTGCTTAACTTTCCACTGGGCAGGTGGAAAGACTTTCCATCTTTTTTATTCCTCTTCTTCTTCCAAAACTTCAACTTTGTTGATGGCTTTGCATTGTTGAGAGCTGTTCAAGCACATAGCAAGTGGCTTTCTACCTGCTCGGTGCTTCCATTTGAGCCACTTCAAAGGCAGGCTATCATTCTTACAATGGTAAGGATAAGGCTGCCTATAAAAGGGAAGGGAAAAAAAAAAGGCTAAAGAGACTGAAAACTACCTGAAAATACTAGTACAATTTCAACTCCTTTCTTTTCTTTTTGTTTGACAAATTACATGCAGCTTCTGGCAATATTTAGGAGGTGACACAAACTCCCTTATTGCAATGTCAAACATACACCACACTTACTGAATTACCAAAGATAATTCCAGTGTGTTAAAGCTCTGTATCATGCCACTCCTCTTCTAGGTGCTCACTACATGACACACAGCTACTTCTCCCATGCCATGGTGTGGTTATTTCCTGGGAACACAGATATTCATATGTGTATTTTTTTTTATTATTACTTTTTCCATTATTTCTTACTATGCAATTGCAGACATAGGATTAAGAATGAAAATTGGACATTTAAATCAGGTGCATGACTGACTAATGATACTGCAGTATATATAATAAAGGTAGGAAATTGTACCAATTAATTAAAATAATCCTCTTTACAGCACATTAAAACATTTGAGAGGCATTGTTCAGGAAGATAAGCTCTCTCTTTATTCTGAAGAGTCCTATGTTGTTACAATGGATCATTGCATTTCACAATTTCCAGCTTACAGGGTTGGAAAAAATTATGGTTATCAGCTGGAGTGACCTCTTGTGTGATGCCAGCCAGTGAACTTCCTCCAGGTAACCACTCCATCAATCCTGTAACTTACATTTGAGATGCAATATAACTTTCAGAAAGATCCTATTTTGAATCTAAGCAAGACCAGAATGCACATTCCATAGGTAAAATGCAGCTGCACTCCTAAAATTTCACCTTCATTGTACAATGTATTTATATAACATCAGCTTCCAGAAACCCTTTTATCACACCTGTTTTGATCAAGCTATTGCAGTGTGTGTGGTGGAGCACCTACATACTAATAGAGGAACAATGATGTATAGGGACACGCTGAAAAATCAGCAGTTCCAGGTTAGAAAATTCAAACATGTGCTTAAAAGGCAAGGGGACAAGCATCCAGCAGTTACCACCAGCAAACTGCTAATCTTTCTTGTTGCCTCCTTTCTTCTTTCCTTTCAAATCACACTGAAGGTCAATTTTTCAAAGAAGTGTGAGAAGAGAGAGCCGTGGCCCTTCTGAAAGTGGACAAGATGCTCTCGTGTCAGCAGGCTCTGTAAGTGACAGATTCTGAGGGAGCCCCTGAAGGCATTGAGGACTGGAGCTGGTAACATGAGCAGGCTCCAGGCTCTGCCTTTTCAGCTCAGCCAGGGAGCCCTGGCTGATGCAGCAACAGCAATGGGGCAGTGACTCAGCTGCAGACTCATTTCTCAAGCACCTTAATAAAAGCTGAGGAAATACACTTATATTCACTTCAGATTTGCTGCCTGGAACTTGTTCTTGAAGGTAGGCGTGCACATTCTTTCCTCCAAAGGACTAAACAGAGCTAATGTATTTAAAATCTACTAAAGGAGGAGTAGCCTATGGTCACCATTTACTGACTAATCTAGTAGTTAGAGACCTAACCCAACAAATCAGGTGTTTGGGTAATTCTCTGCAGCCTCATGCATATTCACTGACACTCCCAGAAGAATACCCTTACCTGCAGATAAAAGGGATGGGAACAAACCTGTCTTCCACTGAAGCTGTACCACCACATCTAAAGGAATCCAAGATCAATTTAAACAGAGAACAAGAGGAAGAGAGAGCATGGTTCCCAGTCTTCTGTTAGGACACTCACTTTTGGGATAAGACAGTTATCCTTCTAAAACCTACATTGTCTCTCGGATATTCTGGATTTTTATAGCTAGCATTAATCCTGAATGTGGACACAAAGCCAGTATTCCCACACTGCTCTTACTGATACTGCCTCGACATGTAACTTTGCTTATTTTTGTTTTGATACTCTCTGCCACCCATCCACTCCCAGCTGTCACCTTCACTAACCCAGAACAGTGGGAGCACATACTCAGTTATTCACCAGGACAAACTGATGCTGCTGATAGTAAACTGCCTTTCAGAAAACAATCCCCCAACCTGAAATGTCACCCGTGTTCTTTTTCACTAGATGCCTGACCTTGGCTTCACCACCTCTGTTGAACAAATGAGGCCAGCTTACCAAGGCAGCAGGATTGGTCTGTGCCATTAACCCATATCCATCATAATTGACCAGCAACAAACCCTTGCTGCATGGCATTTAATAAACCATTTGCTTGTTTTCTTTCAAATCATTGGTCTGTTTAAGTAGATTTGTAATATTCTCTATGCCACTCCAATGAGGTGAGGATTTCCAAATATCTCTAGAGCTGAATGAATTCTGAATTTTGTTAATTTGCCTAATCATCTTCATTGTTTGACTTGACAGTCAAACGTTTTATGGACTGCTGCTACAGACTTTCCATTACCTTTTTCACTAACACTTGTATCCATCATAATGTAGTTTGACAAAATTTGCTTCCAAGCTCAGTGTAGTTCTGTCTTTCTTTCCTGATAGGGACAACTCATTACTTAACTGCAACAGTCTTTTCAAGACTTCTCTGGCATTCATTTTTGCAATCTAGTTTATTTCCAAGCAGAAGTGTTATTTCCAGTAAAATGACTGCCACAGTATATCTGTACACACTTTCTCTAAAGAATCAACACATCACCACAGGTAGATTAAAATCTTGACCACAGCTTTAGAGACAAGGACACATCTTGAAATCTCTGAAATGCCATGGAAAAAGATGAGGCCAGGGAGAAGTTGTGGTTCTGTGGATCTTCTTCACTCCTGTGAATAGATGCAGTCCTCAAGCGACAGCATTGAATGTAATTTACCAAGCTCTACCAGTATGCTTAACTCTCCCCTTTTCTCAATTAACCTTGAAAAGCTGAGAGATGCTTCCCTGCTGGTTTCTGGATTGCCCCTTAAAACTCTTGCTCTTTGTTGACAGTTACAGAACTACAGTTGCAGTTGGAAAATTAACTCTGCTGTAGTTTCTCTCTAATCAGAAATTTACAGTGCACTTTTCCCAACTACAGCGAATCCAATGTGCTCCAGTTTACTGCATTTCTCTACAGGGATTTTCCATGGTATGGAATATAGTCATGAAGTCGATCTGTGGCACCGTTAGCCCTGCTGCTGTGCATTGCCCATGTCCAAGGCTCCTTTTCACTGCTGTTTCTGATTCCTGGCTAATTTCAGTTGCTGCTTTCCTCCTGGCCTTGCCAAGAATACGTGCAAAGTTTTACAGGTTGCCATCGGTTTGTGCCTTGTACTTTGTCACTCTCTTGTTTCCTGATCTACTTTGCTTTAACGCTTCTGTTTCTGGTGGTCTGACAGATGTGTAGCAATGTGGAGGGAGAAATAAAAGGTTGAATAATAGTCAACATTTAATTATTTGAGAGAAAAGATAAGTATTCTGCGCACAATTTGGAATTAACATTATATAGAACACGATGATTGAGGCTAAAGCAATTCTGTTCCGCAGAAGTGACAACAGTTGTTGGAACGGTTCTAACTCGTGGCAGGAAGACGGAAGCGATTTTTTAACAATTCTTTTTTTTCCCTCTTGTCCGGATTTTGTTCCAGCCTCCGCGCGCTCCTCGGGCTGCGCAGCGGCGGCCGCGGGAGGGAACCCTCCCCTCCCGACCCCCATCCCGGCCCGACCCCCATCCCCTCCCGACCCCCATCCCGGCCCGACCCGCTCCGCCTCGAC